>CM048748.1:125580650-126135650 GCA_026315105.1 Locusta migratoria | reverse complement strand
CGCCCACATTTTGTTAGTCCCCTTTTGTGCGCTCGTTCATCTCGCGCCTCTATTGACATTCATCCAATTCACGGTAACATCAGCGATTCTGCCGTTTTCATGATCCGCTGCTAAGCATGAATAAAAATTTGTGGACGGGAGTTCAAATGTATTTTCGTGTGAATAGGTTGGTCTTAATCTAAACCTACATGTATTTTGCAAACAGTCTGCTACATGGCATGGGATCCATAACACCAACATTATCGATTTTCCTTCCCATTTCGTTCAGATACTGAAACGTTGCTTCTCTGCGTGCGTATCTCTCATCTACCTTATCCCAAAAATTCGCCTGATGATATCATTGTGATCAAAAGCAAATTTTCAAATGTTTGTTCAGCTTATGGGACTAACTACGCGGACATCAGTCCCTAAACTTACAAACTACTTATGAATTAGCTAATACTAAGGACGGCACAAATATCTATGCCCGAGGGGGGATTCGAACCGCCGACCGTAGTGGCCGTGCACAACGTGACTGGCGCGCCGCATTCCGCTCGGCCACTGCGGCCGTCTCATAGTGATCACGTAGTGTTCTTCGTATACAGATGGTCAAAATGAACTGTGCCATCTTTCTTCCGACTATACGAGTACGTCTTCACTTTCGTATGGGCTATACCACCTGATACAATCCCAGCTGCGCATCTTTGAATTCGTTGTATGGCTTTTATCATGTTTACGTGAAAGAAATTGCCAGCAGCATAACAATACTGTACTATTGGTCGCGTGATATGTCTAGTTAAGACTTCCAGATACTGAACTAATACGTACGACTAATATTGGAGCCGCGGTGAAGTGGCCGAGCGTTGTAAGGCGCCTTGATGTGGAACGTGTGGTTGTGCGTCGTCGGAGGCGCGCCCTCTCATATGGGTGTCTGTATTTGTCCTTACTTTAGTTTCTTAAAGTAGTTTGTAAGCCTAGGGACCGATAACTAGAGAAGTCCCATAGATTTACAAACATCTGAACATTTCAATTTGACTAAAATTACCTCGGGCATGGATATTTGTGTCGTCTTTAGTATAAGGTAGTTGATAAGTAGTTTGTAAGTTTAGGGACTGATGACCCCGTAGTTAAGTCTCATAAGCTTAACAAAGATTTGAACATTTTGACTAAAATTATTTTCTCCCAACAAACATTAAACTTCCATTCAGCTTGGTCAATAGTGAATTTACGCACGAGCTACGCTAGATTTCACATCGCGACTTGGTACTACCGGAAAGTATTTAAATTTTGTCTCTTCATGTCTTCACCCCCATTTATCAGTTCACCTCTCCTCTTACCTTCGCATTCCATTACCCCGTCATAATCGATTCCTTACCCTCAGAAAGTGTCTTTCCATCTAAATAATATGCCTTCTACGTTTGATTAAAATCGATACAGAGACTTTGGGCTTGTTGATCAAACGAGTATGTGACATATACTATACCGCGCTCATTCAGTGAGGAGATAAACTGTATCTGTCGTATCCATCCTGCTTTACTATATGTCTTACAGTGACTTAATGTTGCAAAATCGTGAATACAGTTTGCATTGAACAATGTTAGACTTGATGCAGCCCTTCTGTTGCTTGAACAGCTGCAGTGTATCGAGTGACACACGTTTCTCCTTTCATTAAACTGCTGTGTTTCAAAGAGGACAGTGGGGTGGAGGAGAATTCAATGAGGAAAAAGTTTCGTAAAGGTTTGAAATAATGTTTTAAGTTTGTTGCAAGTCACTAGGAATTCTCATTTCGTACACTACACGTCCTTTCCACCCCCACCCCTTTGATATGTAAGTGGTTCTTAACTCCACTCCGCTCCTCCAAGTTTGGTTGAAATCCATCCATAAATGTCAAACATAGGTACATACCTACCCATTCATAAACTTGCCGGTGCTCTCAGTCGCCCGCCGTCGGAGGTTCGAGTGCTTCCTAGGGCATGGTTGTGTGTGTTGTTCTTAGTTTAACTTAGCTTTAGTAGCTTGTAAGCCTGATAACCAAAAAGATCTTAACTCCCGTAGATTTACAAACATTTCAACTTCTATGGTGATCGAAGAGCGGTATATAAGAGAGAATGAGATTTGGTTACCCTCTCTACTCTTTTTCTTCGAGTTTCGGTTTTCTTCCCAATACACCGAACGGTGGTATACCTCGTACAAATGCTTCTCCATGAGGTTTCACATATATGACTGTCAAATTTCATGGTGACTGAACTAACAGTATCGAAATATATTGAAGGATAACTCCTGCCTTACTAGATATGACGGCTTCCGGAGTATAAAAGAACGTTCTCCATGAACATTATATATTTGTGCTAGCTTTCATTGTGACTTATCAGATAGTAGCAGAGTCTGATAACCACCATGTTAGAGAGGGCATACAGAAATAGCGATTTTTGCAGTTTGTTTGAATTTTACAGCTTCCATTTATAATTGCCCGTTTTTTTTTCTTTTTAATTTATCGGTCCTATAGGGCGGAGAGAAACAAGAACTCATAGCCATCGTTCGAACCGTGTTTTATGATCTTGAGTAATGTAATTTTTTCCAATTTTTCTTCCCCTAAAAACCTTGTAGTATTACGTAGATATTTGTGAAAAAAAATAGCTGAATCGCAGTTCTCAGTTGATGTGGTCCAGACGTTCTCAATTGATGCGGTATTCAACGAACAGCATTTAATTTTTATTTACATAGATGGGAATTATTTTGGATTTATGGGCAGTTATAGAGAGCTACTGTTGAGTTCATCTAGCGGTAATGATATTTGAACTACGGACCTTACCATCACACAATCGTTTTATCTCCAGTGTTCCAGTTAGTATTCTAGCAACTGGTGATACCTATTTCGCAGTCCTCCAATCGTCATTTGTACGTGGTGTGCAGTATTCAAAACTGTACTTTTTGACTTTTCCTTCTTGAGTTCATACGACATTTGAAACTACGCTAACATATCAAGATCTTTGTTCATTCTATAAGATGCATTACTCCCAATTAATTAAATACTGTCTTGCACCGTTGATCGTTTATTAACAACTAATGTAGGTGCAAAATTGTCCTCCAACAATAGAAAAAAGGTTTTTTTTTCAGATTTACTAAAATCGAAACAAATGAGTCATAATTCTGTATAATCTTAGTATAGAGAATTATATATGCTGTATATCGTTAAATTCATTTGAGTGTAAATTATTTTTCCACATAAAATTCGATGCTATAAGCAGTGACCTGTTGAAGCAGTGTGGATACTACATGTACTACACAGCCAGCTGTCTTCTGAAAATTGGGCTGTTGCTTCGCTTAGCATGTTCGTAGATACCAGATACGCTCCGGGCTTGAGAGAGAATCTTAAAAGTGCTATTATTGTTCAAATAATAAATCATTGTCCCTAAGCATAATTTTATCTCAACATATATCACAGATATGAAACTAAGGGGAGGCATTAAATAAAAATTAGTTTACATTGATACGTATCACACAGGGAAACATGTGGCAAAATTGAAGTTCGTGTTGTAGAGGCAGACGTGCCTTAAGACCTGTGCAGTCGCCGTATTCATTAAGTTGTAGTGTCTTAGTAGAATAGCGCCTGCCTAAGTAAGCAGGATGCCCCGGGCTCGAATCTCAGTCATGGCACAAATTTTAATTCAGTACCTCTCCTTCAGTTTTGTATAACTATTATTTTTGTCCTATAATAATGTTCATAATATCACCTTCGAACTTAACGTGAGCTACATTATTGAAATGAAAAGTTAGAATGATCTATTGTGCTAAACAAATCTGCATGTGATGGATACTGTGTATTTAAAATATAGTGTGAAATTTAAGATAGAGTGAAGGAAACGCATACTAGAAAGATAGTCACAATAACTGTGACTTCTTTCCACGAATAGTGGGATGACATTCGCTGTTTCCCAATCTGCCGGTGTACATGAAAACATTGATATCAGCACATAACTAGAAGTGCAACAAAAATCCCTTTGGCTACGTTCGGTGTAGCCTGCAGGTTTGTGAGATCGAGTAAGGGCTACTGTAGATGCAGCTACAATTTACTTTTTTAATGCCTAAATTGGGTGCGGAAGTTGAGTTCATGTTGACACGGTAATACTACTACTAGTAGTGGTGTTGGGTATGAATGTGTCGGCCAGACTCTGCGCTAAGTGAATTATGGTCGAGTGAAGGGAACGCTGCAGTTTCCGTCCGGCCGCCACATCGCTGGACACCCCATAGATATGTAAATCCGCGGAGAATGTTGTGCGTCAACTTGATTTATGGAGAGTGTGTGCGGAATTAAGCAGTCTGAGAAGCCCACAAACTGGATTATATGGCCGTTATCGCCGGCGGGCATGCAGTATTTACATCTGCTAGCAGCTGGTGGAGCTCCAATATTGAAGCTACTCTCCACTAGGCGGGCTTTCTTACTAATTGGCTACGTCCTCTGACAGTTGAAGCAACTCTTCTGTTTGTGCTTGAATTTGCGTCAAGTGCAAACAGAGCTTGATTACTTATCGTTACTACTTAGTTAACCGCTTCGCGACTAGATCCGTCTTTGTAAGCACCTCGTTTCTTATTGGGTTTAATTAAAATCGCTCACTTCGGGGCGCAACGAGAGATGGAACTTAGCGCCGAATCCGCGTCTGACGTGCACTTGCGCTTAAGTTCGTCTCAACTTTTCCTGGTTTGCTTTACTATTTAGAGACGAAGCGACAAGAATATTCAGCCATGTCATCTGCCCTTCGTCGCATTGCTACCTCTGCCACTTCTCATTGCTGTCTCCTATAATTCTATGAAAGTTTCTTGCTTGTCCTTCTCTCTTACAAAATTTACGTCTGCTGCGAAAGTTATGTGCTTTACCATAAGATCTAAGAAATGTAACTGACTGACGCTACTTGAATGAAATTTAACTGAATGTGTTTGAATTTGTTATATCTGTATGCCTTTGCACAACGTTATGTTAATCTGCCTGCGTATTTTTTGAACTGTATTCTATGTGAATGTCAAGATATTGCAAAACCTATCTGACTGCATATTGTTTATTATAATGAAACCCAAACTGCTAATTGTTTCTGTACGAAAATGTCGTAACAAAGTTGACTGTCTGAAAATTACTGATACTAAAAATCACTGTGTTAATAATTCTGACCCTACAAACTTGTTTCTGACTGAACTAACAATCTTTAACGGAATGTAACGGACACAATATTTATCAATGCAACCTGACTCAGTGCAAACACTTGTTAACTTGTACTGAACACTGTATGAATTGTCCCACCCTGAAATCTGTAAATCATACTGAACTGTAAGCATGACAACAAAAACTGAATCTTTCTCACTTTCACCTACTGCATTAATTTGCGCAACACCAAACTGCTTCCTGCTGTACTAACTATAGAAAACATCTATGGCACTTTTAATAAAAATGTGAGTAGGGATAAACTGGTAATCTGTTTAAGAAACTCGAACTAATAATAAAAAAATGAAATATCTGGTTTATTTTCTAACTGATGTAACTTCATGAAAATTACTAACAATGTCATGTTTTGGATTTTAAAATCTTTCAGAGAAAAATATTACTCATATTTAATCTGCCTACAAAATTATTTTTAATCAGAGATAAACATGTATTTACTGTTAATAAATTTAACTGGATTCACACAAACAATGTTACAACAATACCATATTTCAAGAACACTACCCATGAAATTCCTATTTCATAAAAAAACGCACTCTCAAAACTAAACTATTAGGCCTATAAAAAATACTTTTCCTATCACAGAAAGGGGTCCCTAGCATGAATCGTGAGACCTCAAGCTAACAAGAAGATCTTTCCTGACCGTTACTATTACCATCAGTTCAACCTAACAATGCTAAGTTGTGCCATAGAAACATGCCAAGTATTTCATGAAAAATTTTACCTTATAAAAACTCCAACGTCATATATTCCTTTCGTCTCCATATCTTAAACAAACAGCTTGGCTCAGCATTCAAGTCTCAAAATCTTATCTCCTCGGCTGTCCCGCCGGAACAACTGCTCACAGCCACGGGTCCCACGCTTCTGCAATCTCATCCGCGCGCCTAGCAAAGTCTGCCCTCTCAATAATCACAACCCTACTTCCCGGCAACAATACTATCACCGTCTCCAATATCGATAGTACTTCCATCGAAAAATAACTTGCAACCAAAGATAAACAACCTATGCTTGACTAGCTAGACACTGGTCTCAAATTCGCAGTACATTTGAATATGTATACCTTCCTATAGCAGGTATTCTTACATCGTCCCCTTTCTTCCTATCAAGAATTTGATATGATTTTGTTTGTTTTTAAACAACGTAGAGAAAGATAATAACCTTTAAACTACAAAGACGGGTAACCTCGTTAATTTAGTGATTTTATGTTGGCTTCGTTCGTACGATCTTTCACTCACGCCTTATCGGTGGTGTGTGTTGTTCCGTAAAAGCCTACGATTTATTTCATGCTATTAGCTTCAGCATGCGTTGATACAGAACTGCAAATTTGATTAATGATGCCGGCCGCTGTGGCCGAGGGGACTGAGGCGCTTCAGTCACGGTCTGCACGGTCACTACGGTCGGGGGTTCGAATCCCCCCCTCGGGCATGGATATTTGTGACGTCCTTAGTGTTAGCTAGTTCGTAACTAGTTTGTAAGTTTAGGGACTGATGACCCCGTAGTTAAGTCCCTTAAGCTTAGCAAACATTTGAACATTTGATTTTGATTAATGAAAATCATCTAGTTGTTGTTAATAACTTTATTCAGTCTACTATCTGCTTTGCCTTGAATATGACAGATACAGTTTATAACCATTGTATGTATATAAAATGAAGGAACAAGGTTTGTATTTGCATAATTATAGTGCAGATATTAATGTTATCCGTGTATGCAACTGACTAATAAGAGATTTTATTGCCATATGCATTTCGCTTGTATTTGGAAGCCATCATCAGTGGCAATATTTCGTGGATCCTGCTTTACATGTTGTGCTGATTGGTGGCTTCAGGTTGTTTTTCTTCAATTATGTTGCTTTTTCGTTTTTGTTTTTCAGTAGCACCGAAGTGGATAGACGCACTGGAGCGACAATACAACCGCATCCAAATGAAGAGCGTACAGCTGTTAAAGCGTACAGAATGTCTTCCAGTGAAGCGCTCTGTGTTTTATCAGACCTCATGCCCATAAGTCTTACGATACAGGAAGTATCCAAATATTAAAACCCGGTGAAAATTAAAGACGCCAGACAGAAAATTGCAGTCCCCTAGAGTATCGAAGCTGGGCACTCCCGGCAGACTTTACGAGAATAACTGAGAATGTCGCGAACAAATGCTGCCCTGTTGACGGGGTGGATTCAGTAACAGCAATATTTATTAATAAGAAGCTTACTCGTCAAATGAAACTTAAACTGTCTAACGTATGTTCAAACAATCAAGCGGAGCAATTTGCCGTACTGAATGCCCTTGAGTCAATAGCCAATTCTATAAATTAGATGCAGTAATTTACACCCAAAGCAGGATGACTGAATTCATTACGAAATCAGAGGAACCACAACATATAGAATGAAGAAATACGATGTAAAATCAGTAGATTTCAGACAAATGACTGGTTGGCACATTTCGAAAACACACAGAGGTATATGTGAAAATGAACTATTTGACAGTTTCGCTAAGAGAGCAACTCGAACACGAAAATCAATAATCTACAGCAAAAACCTAAAAGTGGAGTGAAGAAAACACTTCGAGAGTAGTTTAGAAACAAGCGGGAGGTTAAGTGCCATAGAACTGAAAACGTTGAACGCACTATTTTCGTAATACCCGACAACGTTTAATGATTTAACTTCCAATATCTCAGAATTTTACAGCAATGTTAACAGGTCATGGGAAACTGAAAGCTAATTGTTAACGCTCCAGAATGACTGAAGACGGACCGTGCACATGTAACAGTGATACCCAAACTATTCACCACCTGCTTTTCGACTATTGTACCTTATTTGAAGAGATGGACCATCGCAGGAAAAAAAATACCTGACAAAGGTAGAGGATGGACCATCAGTAAACTGGATTTGATTAATAAATTCACCACAAATTTTTACAACTCCTGTAATTCAATAAGATTTCCTGCTGTGTTCAAATGTTTGTAGAGCTTATGGAACTTAACTACGGGGTCATCAGTCCCTACTACTTATGAACTAGCTAATACTAAGGATTGCACAAATATCCATGCCCGAGGGGGGATTCGAACCCCCGACCGTAGGGGCCGTGCAGTCTGTGACTGGCGCGCCGCAGACGGCTCGGCCACCGCGGTAAAACTCCATTGGTTTCGTTATGTAAAGCGAGAAATCTTGCCTAGCCAAAATGCCTTCTTTTGTAAATCCATCAGTCTTATGTATTTTGTTTGTATTTGTGAAACTACCTAATTGAAACCACTTGAATTTATCCTCAAAACATGTAATGTTACTATGTAATGGGACATATCAGATAATAATAATTAACTGTTTTCATTAGATCAAACGTTTTATTGGCAGAGTTTCCTAACTTAACACAAAACATGACGTTGCCTGTCTGCTCCACTGCCATTCTTCGAATGTCAGAAACATACAGTTACATTCGTTGCCTATAGCAGCGATGCTAGCGTTTTGGTCTTCTATATAAGGCTGTTGTTGACAGTTAAATGATTTTATCGCCGCAACTCACCACGAGATAGTACTGCAGTTTTGGATTTCACACAAGCTGTCGTAACATGACTTGGACACGCTGTGCGATTGTAGTTTTGCACTCACTAGCATATGTGCAGACAGTAGCGGCGTTCGCCAGCATCGCGTGCTCCGGCAGCTGGTAACACGGAGCTACTTTGAGAAGGGCGGGCAGCGCGTGGAGGGAGGCGCGGCGTCACGTAGCGGCGGCTGCTCCTCGCCTTCGTTAAGACCGCCGGCCGCGCCCCGCTAATCTCATTTACAATCAGCGGCCCGGCCGACAACTTGGCAAATTTCTGCGTTCTGCGCCGACGAGCACGCGGCTCGCCTCTCCTGCGCTCTGCGGCCCTAAACACCTAGCCCTCCTCCTTCCTTTTTCCGCCTCTCAGAGGGTGGAAACATCTCTGGTCTTTCGTAAATTTGATGTACTCTGCCATCCCCGTTTTAATCTGAAACTGCGGTCCGCGTCTCAGGTCGAAAGAGCGCTACAACTCGGAACGCGAGGCTTCGCGAGACCACACGTCCAGCTTGACTCGTACAGGCGTTTGCTGAGCAAATGTTTCCACTTCTCTCCTCTGTGTGCCGTCAGCTGCGCAGTCAGCTTTCTTCTGTAAATACGTATCTGTGATGAAACGTGCAATAAATTTATGTACAGGGTGCTTGAAATTTCCCTTTAGAACTGGAGCACTTGTAGACGGAGTGAGTACACAATATTTTTATATGGAACCCATGTATCGACATTTACAGAAATGAAATTCAGTGGCACTCTGAGCACTTTTTCGTGTTTGTGCTACAAAGTTCTTGTACTGCAAGCTGTTCGTTCTCCTTATTCTCGAAGAAGTACGTACCTACAAAAAAAAAAAAAAAAAAAAAAATCGCACTGACGTTTTACGGCCCACTTTAGATTTGTAGTTTAAAAGTTTTTGCAAACATTTTGGACCAAAATAATGATCTTAATAAGTGTGTCTAAAACCGTTTTAGGGAAAAAAATTGGGTAGTGGTAGGTTCCGAACCACCGACCTTTAGCGTCATAGTCCAACGCTTTGCCCACTACGCTACGGCTATCAATCAAAAGATGAATCCTTTAATATCGTACTATTGATGGCCGTTGTTTACTGATGCTAATATGGCATTTGTAGACACTATATTATCATATATAGTACGAAGAACGATGTGTTTTTGTTAATTCTTCAGTGCGCATTGCATTGAAATGACAACGTGTAAGTTACAATAAGAAAATCATCAAATACGCAACTCAAGATGGCGTATGCCACAGAGTTCTAGGCGAGGAATGTCACGTGACATCTCCGGACGGCTGGTTTTCGTTAATTCAATGGAGGGTGTCAAATCTCCGTTATCTTTGCAAATATGTCTCAAAGTATACGAGATATGAAGAAAAAAACATAAGGGAACAAAGTTGTAGAGAATTTTCTCCTCTACAAATTCGATTATTCAATTTTCGTGTCAGATGAATAGTTAAACCGTTATTTTCATTTAAATTTAGAGCTGGCAAAAGACGATCGCAAAGGCCCACTTTTAGTGTTACTACCGTAACCTATAGTAGGCCAATAAAAATGGCAAGTTAACATGGATTCATAAATGCATACATTAAAAACTATGACAACTTGTCCTGTAGAAGAGATGGGTTCGAAATATCGAAGTTAAAGGCATGCGCCGGAGCGGATTATCCGTGCGCACTGGGGCGCCGTGCTGCGATGCGCGCGGCCGTTCGCCGATGGAGTCCCCCCATTCGGCATGGGTGTTTGCGTTGTCCTTAGCTTACGTAGTTTGTAAGCTACAGACTAATGACCCAGCACTTGGGTCCGATAGATTAACAAACATTTGAACATTTTGAAAACGTGCACCTAGGTCTTTGCATGTTAAAGCCCGTATTTGTTAAAATAGCTTGTTTTTGTTTTACTCCATACTAGCTCCTTCCAAAATATGGAACTCAATTTGCAGTAGAAGCGATTTGTTTCACAGTGTCAAAGATAAAGTAGTGCTCATAGCGTCACTGGATGACATTTTCGGAGATGGGTTACTTCTCAAAATATTATGTATGAAGTCCCCTCTACAGGTCCTTGAAGATTGTAACCGGTATTTCCCAACGCCCTGTATGTTGAAATGTTTGTAAACGACGAAATTGCTGCGGTCACCAGTGATCGCACACCTTATTAGAGGGTAGCGAGAATGACTATTTTACTATTAAGGTGTCCCCATGGTGCCGTGCCTCGCTCTAAGTAAAAGCCATGTGAACCTGTGAACCTCAACTAAAGATTTGAGACAGTAAAATATCATACAGTATCACTCACGAATTACAGTTGTAACTCATACCTGAATAAAATACGTTATCACATGTATTTTGTGTATGATATCTCATCTGATCTCTGGGCGCTAATGACCTTAGCAGTTGTGCGCCCTAAAACCACAAAAAAAGAAAATAATGATAATAATAATAATAATAATAATAATAATAATTGATCTCCTAATTGTTTTTAAGAGTGCAGAACACTAGCTGGACAGTAGTGCAACTCATTTTTGAGCATTGGTGAAGTGTTTGAGGTATGCATGGGATCGGTTAAAGAAAGACATAGAAGTAATTCAGAGGGGGGCTGCTACGTTCGTCACTGGTATGTTCGATCAACTCACGGGTGTTACAGAAATGCTTCAGGAACGCAAATAGGAATTGCTGGGCCGGCCGCGGTGGCCGAGGGGACTTAGACGCTCCAGTCACGGTCTGCACGGCCACTACGGTCGGGGGTTCGAATGCCCCTTCTGGCATGGATATTTGTGCCTTCCTTAGTCTTAGTTAGTTCATAAGTAGTTTGTAAGTTTAGGGACTGATAACCCCGTAGTTAAGTCCCATAAGCTATACAAACATTTGAACATTATAGGAATCGCTGGAGTAAAGACACTCCGATGCGCGAGACCGTTCCCCATCGGGGGGTTCGAATCCTCACTCGGGCGTGGATGTTTGTGCTGTCTTTAGTATAAGTTAATTTGTAAGTAGGGGAAAGTGTTGTACCTTTTGGCGGTTTTACCTTGGGACACTTTTTAATAAAGGCAGTGCACTCGAGTGGCAACTCTAAGAACTACAAAGTTGTCAGGCCTATTTTCAGAGGCCATGTTGTATTTGGATGATGTTTGAGATCTACGGAGGAGTTTTGCAAGTTTTCGTGTTTGAAAGTAAAATATTGCCACTCTCCTTAGAAGATATAAATAAAAGCTAATCATCATTATTGATATTTCTTAAATACAGTCTTGTAGGGCATTGTTTAAGTAAGCTATTGATACCATAAGTTAAAAAGATACAAATGTGTACATAGGCTGTTTTCTGTTGTTGTGTATTTGGCTCTACCTTGGGACACTTCTCTGGTTGCACCTTGGGACATGTCCCAAGGTACAACCAAACATTTCGTCTACAGTTTTACTTAGGTTCGTTTATCATTTTAGATGGGTAGAAGTAAGATGGGAACGAAAAGAGAAAAACCAAATGCGGAGTGCACGGAGGCAGCTGCCCATGAGGTTACCACACTGAAAATATCTACATGAGAATCGACTGAAGTATATGGAGTGTCGAAAAGTATTCTTGCTAGGCTCTCCCAAATACACAAATTTTCTGCTCAAACTCATTCCAAATATGAAGCCAGCAGTGCTACAAAAAAGTCTTCACTACAGAGTAAGAGGAAGAACTTATTCCATATAGTAAGGGCTGTGCATTGGAACTCTGATGTGACTGTGAACAATCCGAAAAGGTTAGCCTTCCAATATACTAAAGCTAAAAACATTAATAACCAGTGGCATGGGAGGAAGAGGAACTGGCCGGAAGACAATGATACAAAATCTTTCTGAAGTCTTAAAAGAACAGAATATCCCTTAGAAAACCAGGTCAAATGGCATCTTTCAACAAACCCAATGTTGAACCCTTTTTAAGAAACTCGAAGAAGTTTATTCTAGGTTTGGTCCTCAACCTCAGAAGTCTGGAATCTTGATGAAACAGGATTTTCTACAGTACACAATTGAGGGAAAAAACAAGAACAAGAAGTCTTTCCCAAAGAAAGAAGCCACCTAACGGACAGAGGAGTTTTCATCTATCAGTTCTTCTGATGAAGAAATTCTCGAGCTTGGCAGAAGCTCTGGAGGTAGCAGTAATATTGTGAATGAACTACCAGCTCCAGTGATGTGTTGTGGGTTTCATTCATTTAATATTTTATTCCCACCATCTCCTGTTTGAAGGTAAAATAACTTTTATATTTGGATTAACAAATAAACAAGTACTACCTAATTCCAATACGATTTTTTCATTCGTAAAACTAAGATACTGAAATACATCACCGTGTCCCAAGGTAAAACCACCAATGTTCCAGGATGAAACTAAAGGTTGTACCTTGAGACAAGTGTCAAAAAAGTCTTTATTGGGGAGTAGTTGTGTAAATATTGGAGCTAGCCTAAACTGCTGTTCGTTCAACACTACCTAAAATTGGTGCCTGTGATGGGGTAAATTTTCAAATTTCTTGTAAAAAAAATTGTAGTATAAAAAATTAAAACGTAAAAAATTTCCCAAGGTACAACCCTTTCCCTAGTTTGTAAGTTTAAGGACTGGTGACCCCGCAGTTAAGTCCCATAAGCTTAACAAAGATTTGAGAAAGGGCAGCATTGCCTTCTTGAAACGCTATTGAGGGAATTCAGAGGGGCATCAGGTGAAGCAGTCTGTAGAACGATTCTACTGTCGCCAACTTCCATTTCGCGTGAAGAGCACAAAGATAAGATGAGAGGAATTTGGCTGGGTACGGAGGTTATTTGGAACAGAAATGGAGGCGAGTGTCAGTGGTAGGAGGTACCATTTGCACGGACCTCCTGTCGAGCGGTGTCCGGCTGTGAGGCGGCGCGATTTACTGCAGTGCAGGCGGGCAGGCAGGCAGGCTGGCTCCTGAATTATCAATGCGGCGCCGCCGCCCGCCTGACGCTCTCTGCTCATAAGAGGACGCCCAGTCGTAACTCACGCGCCGGTCTACCCCAGCGTTCAACCGAGGGCGGCAGTATGCGTCGAAATTGAACTGGAAGCTTGTGCTGGAGCTGAGTCAGCGAGAAAAATATCAAAAATAGTTTCAATGTTACAGTGCTAGGCAGTGGTCCTCTAGGAAGTATAGGATTCACAGTTTTCCACGAGTAGCAGTTTTTATCGACTCACAAAAAATAGTAAAGCTACTAATTAATTTTTGTCCCTTTCGTAGCGGGTTGAGAGATTAAAAAAAGTACGAATAACAATACTGTGGTACCTCTACAGAAAAGTGACAGCCGTCATTTATGCATATAGAAATCTTCAAAATATGCAGATACGCAATAATGACGACAATAATGTGCACTATATTTAAACAGGCGCTTCAAAACTTGGGGAGAATTCACAGACAGATATCCATAGCCCAAGAATAGACTTGCTGAAAAATGACGATAATATAGCTGCCGGCCGCGGTGGCCGAGGAGACTGAGGCGCTCCAGTCACGGTTTGCACGGCCACTACGGTCGGGGGTTCGAATCCCCCCTCGGGCATGGATATTTGTGCCGTCCTTAGTATAAGGTAGTTGATAAGTAGTTTGTAAGTTTAGGGACTGATGACCCCGTAGTTAAGTCCCATAAGCTTAACAAACATTTGAACATTTGAATTTGATAATATAGCTGTCCTAGCTGAGAATGAAGAAGATTTTGTAACCCCGGTCAACAAAGTTAATGAAACTATGTTACGTGAAGATAATATGAGAGTAAATGCAGCAAAAAGGATAAGTAATGGCATGTGACTTATAAGGGCAAGCTTAAAGTCTAATTAACTAAGTAGTTGAGCAAGTAGATAAATTTCAAAAAAATGTTCAAATGTTTGTTAAGCTTATGGGACTTAACTACGGGGTCATCAGTCCCTAAACTTACAAACTACTTATGAACTACTTACGAACTAGGACGGCACAAATATCCATGCCCGAGGGGGGATTCGAACCCCCGACCGTAGTGGCCGTGCTGACCGTGACTGGAGCGCCTCAGTCACCTCGGCCACCGCGGCCGGCAGATAAATTTATATCTATTTCTCTAGGGCCGGCCGCGGTGGCCGAGGGGAATGAGGCGCTCCAGTCACGGTCTGCACAGCCCCTACAGTCGGGGGTTCGAATCCCCCCTCGGGCATGAATATTTGTGCCGTCCTTAGTATTAGCTAGTTTGTAAGTTTAGGGACATAATCCCGTAGTTAGGTCCCATAAGCTATACAAACATTTCAACATTTTTATTTCTCTAGGAATGAAGGGAGCAATGAATATATAAGAAGCACATTTGCTCAAGCAAAAGCTGCCTCTAACAAAAAGAACATCTTAACATCTAAGAGCATCAGATTTGAAATAGGAAAAAATTTCTGGTGTCATATGTCCCGAGTGTGACATGCTTTGTCTCTGAAACATGGAGTCTGCAAACTAAGGAAGAGAACAAACTATTTTTATTTATTTATTTATTTTTTTAATTTCGAAATGTGGTGACTTTTACGTTTATGGAGAAATGGAGACCAAATTGTCAAGGTCATCAAACTACAGATGGGGAAGGGAAGGAGTGAGGATAGGAAAGGAGGGGAAAGGAAACGAATGCAATGCAAGGAGGAAAAAAGGGAGAAAGACTGCATTAGCTTGGGAATGTGGCCTCTACGCACGGAGGCCTATGGTGTATCCCATTAAAATCACGATCCTGCTTGGTCCGCAAAAACTGGGCGGAGGAACATTAGGATGGGAGTCGTAGCGAATGGCGCCGAGTTCTGTTCACAGATGACAAGATTTTCTATTCAGCCGGACAATCGACTTTCACTCAGCTGAAGAGAACGTGGAACTTATAACAGTCCTGCTTATGTGCAGGAAACAACCATATGATGGTGGTGGACGAATGGTTTAGGCAGGAGTCAGTATTGGCTTAGATATTTAATGGACGCGGTTGTGTGAAGCGATACATCTACAAGGGATACTCTGCAAATCACATTTAACTACCTGGGAGAGGGTACACCGAACCACCTTTATACTATTTATCTCCCATTCCATTCTCGAATAGCGCGCGGGAAGAAATAACACCTGAATCTCTCTCCGTTCGAGCTCTGATTTCTCGTATTTTATTCTGATGATCACTATGTTAAGTGGGAGTCAACAATATATTTTCGCATTCGGAGGAGAATGTTGGCGATTGGAATTCCGTAAGTAGCCCACGCCGCAGCGATAAGCGCCGTTGTTGTAATGATTCCCATCCCAGATCCCGTATTATTTCCGTAACGATGTTTCCCCTGTATCGTGACAATACGTCATCCGTCAAACCCATCCCACACTGGGTAGCAATACTCCAAAAATGGACGGACAAGCGTATTTTTTTTTTTTTTTTTTTAAGAGTGGAGCCCCTCCACGCTCGCACTAGCATGGTGACCAACTCAATAGTTCTACTGTCACCTCTGCATGTGTTAATGTTTTTAATGTAGGAGTGACAGGAGCGGGTACTGTGATGTATGCCGTACGTGTGGGTAAGGTTACCCATTAATACGGTCCATCTGGATGATAGAAGTGGTCGAAAGCTTTTGAAACAAGAGCGGTTTTAAGGGCAGAGGGAAAAAAGTGCCAAGGCAAGTGCCAAGGGAAAAAAACCTCTGCGATAGTCAGGAGCGGGTAGTAAGAGCAGTAGCGGATTCTTGCTATCTGCGACAGATCATGCAAGGGTTTGGTTATGTTAGTTTTGGGTATCGTGCAAGCTCGGTACCATTTTCATTGCGTGTTTGTCATAAGTTTGTCAATCCGGTTTGCTGAGTCGCCCCTCTGCAGCTGGAACTGGCGGTGTCTCCTGGTCCATCATCAGCGGCGGCTGGCTGCAACAATCAAGATCGGCAGGCAAGTGGTCGATTTTTGGGATCGGCCTCTATGTGTATGGGATTAGTGTGGGATTTGTTTGTGTTTTGTGTTTGTTCACGTTCCCTGCGGCTGCCGGTTTGTCGGCGGTAATTGCTCATCTGGTATTGCCAGTTAGTTTTGCTGCGAAGCAGGGGTTCTGTGAGCGATGATTTTGTTTGTGTCTATAAGGCTTACCATAGGTGTTTATCTATTCCTGACAAATAGTGTTTTTGGTCGGTTGTGTTTCCACCTATGGTTGTGGTCGTAGTTGCCCAGATTGAGGATGAAGGGGTTGTTAGAGTGTCTTAGAGTGTCTAGCATTTTTGTACAGTCGTGCGGCGTGTTTTTTGAATACCTCCGTGAGAGTGTCAAGGCGGTATTCTCGGTGAAGGTCCGCTGTGCGCGTGTAGCGTGGAGCATTGCTTATGATGCGTAGTACCTTGTTCTGAATGAGCTGCAAGCGGCGCAGCCGTGTCGGTGCTGCGTAAGCCCAGCACGGAGCACCGTACGTCATCAGCGGTCTAACAAGTGTCATGTATGTGTTCCTCGACACCCGTCTGTTTAGTTTACTCTGCCTGTTGAGCATTGGGTAGAGTTGTTTGAGCCTCGCGTTTGCCCGGTTGGTCATGTGTTGTATGTGGTCCCCCCATGTGAGTTTCCGGTCCAGCCAGACACCTAGGTATTTGACTTTCTCGCAGAAACGTATTGGACGTGTGTGTAGTGTAACTGGTCTGCAATGTTGGTGTTTGTGCAGGTGTTTCGGTCTTCTAGTGAACAATACTGCTTCGCACTTGCCGACGTTTACTTTTACACGCAATTTCTCCAGCCAAGGCTCTGCAGTATTGAGTGCGGTCTGTAATCGTGAGTTAATGTTTGACGGCTTCCAATCTTGCGCTAGGATGGCGGTGTCATCCGCGTAGATTGCGACCGTCGTGTTATGTGTGGTTGGAAGGTCGTTGATGTAGAGGTTAAACAGGAGGGGCCCCAGGATGCTGCCTTGGGGTACTCCCGCTTGTATACCGTGTCGTGTTGACTGTTTGCCCTGAATGTCGGTGTTGAAACATCTGTCTGTGAGGTATGAGTTTATGAGACGTACGAGTCCGTCGGGAAACCCAGCATCGTTGAGTTTGCGTATAAGGCCGTTGTGCCACAGACGATCGAAGGCTTTTTCGATGTCCAGGAACACCGCCCCGGTGGCTTTGCCTGTGTTGTATCCGTGTGTTATGTGTTCCACTACGCGAAGAAGTTGTTGTGTTGTTGAGTGGTGGTTCCTGAAGCCGAATTGCTCCGGTCTCAGGGTGTCATTGCTTATGCAGTGCCTAGTGAGTCGTTTGAGAATTACCTTTTCAACAATCTTGCTGAGCGAGCTCAGTAAGCTGATGGGTCGGTAATTTTGTGGGAGGGAGTGGTCTTTCCCCGGCTTCCTGAACATCAGGACCTTGGCCGCTTTCCAAAAGGCAGGGAAGTGTTGGTGTTGTAGGATGGCATTCGTGATATGTGTGAAGAACTCTACAGCTTTATCCGTGAACTCCTGGAGGACACGGTTTTGAATGCCATCAGGACCAGGAGCTTTTCTAGCAGTGGTGTGCTTGATTGCCCATGTAATTTCATTTGTGCTAGTATGTCGGATTGCGTCGCGAATAGGCTGGGCTATAAGTCGTGTGACCTCCTGATCCGTTTCAAGTGTGAATTCTGGGTCTGAGGGAACCAGATTCGGTATGAAAGACGCTGCTAGTGTGCGGGCCATTAGTTCCGCCTTCTCTTCCGCAGAGTATGCAGGTCCGTCCGGCCCTTGTAATGTGGGTGTGTAGTGTTTCTCCCTGGTGAAGTGTCGAGCGAGTTGCCACACTCCAGGTCGTGTGGTATCCAGCCCTGCGAGTTTCTGGTCCCACTGTGATGTTTTAAATGTTTGTATTTTCTCCCGTATGATTCCCTGGAGCCTGTTCATGTGCTGTTTATAGAACGGACGCCTGGTGCGCTGCCAATATCTCCTGAGACGGTTTCTCATTGAGATAAGCCCCAGGACCTCCTGGGGCAGAGCCGCTGAATGGTGTTGTATTGTGAGTTCTGGGATAGCGTCGGCTACAGCGTCCTGCACGGCGGCTGTGAGGGCTTCTACAGCGTCATCAATTTGTGCGGTTTGCGTAATTTCGTGTATTTCAGGAATACGACTATCAAGCGTTTCCTTGAACAGTGTCCAATTTGCGCGCTTGTAGTTCAGTATCCTGCGTGGTTCATTGTTCTGAAGTGTTTCTTCCGTGTATAGTATAACAGGAGTGTGGTTTGAAGGCAGATCGTTTACAACCTCGAGGTTGAGGGTAACTGTTATGCCCTTGATGAGGGCCATGTCTATTACGTCTGGCCTTTGTCCCCTTTGGTAAGGGATGTACGTCGGTTCAACCGGTGCAAGTGTGATGTAGTTGCGGCCTAGTGAATGTTCGTACAGTTTTCGGCCGTTGGCGTTGCGTATTCGTGAGTTCCAGTCGGGGTGTTTAGCGTTAAGATCGCCAGCGGCTACTACTCGCGGTGCTATGTTGAGTACTGTGCTGATATCGCGTGTTACAATGTTACCAGGACGGTTGTAGAGTGATATCAGTGCAGTGTATGCTCCGTTGTACTTGACCCTAACGGCCGTGGCCTCTAATCTTTCAAGTGCAGGGAGCTCGATATTTGTGTGTTCAACTGTGTGGTGTATGATGATCGCTGTTCCGACCCCTCCGTCTCCGTTTGCTCGGTCGGTACGATAGACGGTGTAGCCGGTGAAGTTCAGTCTGTGTTCAGGCTTGAGCTTGGTTTCATTAACCATAGCAATACGGATATTCCTACGCTCGAGTAACGCGGCGAGCTCAGCCTTCTTGTTGCGGATCCCGTCTGCATTCCAGAACAGGATCTGTAAAGCGGACAAGCGTAGTGTGTGCAGTTTCTTATGTAGTTCTGTTGCATCTTTAAAGGGTTCTGGCAATAAAAGGCAGTGTCTGGTTCGCCTTTCCCACGACATTATCTACGTGTTCTTTCCAATTTAAGTCGGAAGTAATAGTAATTCCTAGGTATATTGTGGAGTTTACGGCCTTCAATTTTTGATTGATTTATCTTGTAAACAAACTTTAACCGATTTCTTTTCGTACTCATGTGGACGACTTCCCACTTCTCATTATTTAGAGTCAATTGCCTATTTTTACACCATAGTGATATCTTATTCAGATCGTTCTGCAGTTTGTTTTGATCTTCAGATGATTTTACTTGACGGTAAATGACGGCGTCATCTGCAAACAACCTAAGAAAGCTACTTAGATTTTCCCCTAAATCGTTTATGTAAAAGAACAGCAGAGGTCCAATGACACTACCCTTTGGAACGTCCGGTATCACCTCTGTTGTAGTTGATGCCTTACAATCGATTACTAGGATTACAGGAAATCCCGTATCCAATCGTAAATTTGGGGCGATATACCATAACCACGCAATTTGATTAGAAGCCGTTTGTGAGGTAACAATAGTAACACAATACTCGAAAATGTGATTTTTTGTGCTAAATCGTGGCCGTCGCAATGAAAATGTGTTGGCGATCTTGGGAGATTTCGGCGCTCGGTGGCTGCCGCGGGCGCTGGCGCACCGTATCTGGGCCGGGCGGACGTGTTCCGGAATAAATGAGCAGCGGGTCGAGAACAATGGCACCTGCACGTCGCCGCCGCGGCCGCAGCCTCGCAGTCGATAAGCCGCGACATGCCCGGAATCGCCCGCCGGCCCCGACATCCCGGGCACGCGCGGCCACGCCCCACCCTGTCCGCCTGTAGCCTGCTCTATTTGCCTGCTCTCCTGCCACACACACACCCTCACCCTTCTCCTCCCCGGGTACACTCTTCTTATTTTCAATATTCTTTCGCTAAATCCCCTCTCCAATCTTTTGTCCTCGGCAGATACACATATGATCTCGGAACAATTAGGAAATCATCGAAATATCGTACACAATATACATTTTATTTTATTCAGATGTTTGTTACGATTCCAATTTGTGTGTGATATAGTACGATATTTTGTTGCCACGATTCTTTAGGTCAGGTTTACATGGCGTTTACGTAGACCGAGACACCATGGGGCTACCACAATAGCGAGAACGTCATTATCGTTCCCCTCTAATAGGGTGTGTGATCACCTCGGACGGCTAGTACAATCCCACACTTGAGGGCTATGGTCAGCTCTTGAAGGATATTTGGCCATTCTTCCATTCTACGAGAGTAGTATCCAGCTCTGCAACTGTTGTGAGAGGTGCTGGTCTGGACGCAAAGAGTCTGCCAAGTGCGTACGAGAAATGCTCAATCTGATTTAAGTCTGAAATAAATCACAATTTGCGATCAGTTATGGCTTCACTGTAGTAGGTTTAGATGGAGTACTAAAGTGCGGCGAATGAAAATTTGTGCCCGGCCGGGATCTCCTGCTTATTAGGCAGACGCGTTGACCACTCCGCCACCGAGGACACAGTGACCAGTCCCACTGCAGAGGACTCTTCCCTTTACGTCTCCTTGAGACAGTGTGGCGAATGGAGATTCGGGTGTGGCGGGAGACGTGCAAGGAAGAGTCCTCTGCAGTGGGACTGGTCACTGTGTCCTCGGTGGCGGAGTGGTCAACGCGTCTGCCTAGTAAGCAGGAGATCCCGGGTTCGAATCCCGGTCGGGCACAAATTTTCGCCGCACTTCGGTATTTCATCTAAACCTACTACATTGAAGCCATAACGGATCGCAAATTGCCACTTGTTTCAACAATTGAACGCTGTAAGGTCGTCAAAAAATATATAATTGATTTAAGTCTGTTGAACAAGCTGGTCACACCGTTGGTTCAGTTCCCTCAGTTTCAAACGTGTTGTTCGCCATTGCAGCTCTGTGGAGACGAGCGTTATCGTCCACGTGCAGGAAACATTCTCCTGTGGCATCAGCGTAGGGCACAACAAAACTTAAATGATCTCGTCTCATTATGTCAAAGCGCCATTCTGAATGGTACAATCGCCTACCACCATGATACGGTGATGTTTCCTGCACATAAACAGGATTGTTCCTAGTTTCACGTTCTGTCAAGGTGAGGGAACAAAGTGTGTCCGGCTGAACACATGTCGACTCATTAGTGAACAGAACCTGGCGCCATTTTTTACGACTCTCGTCGTGATGTTCCTTCGCCTAATTTCTGCGGGCTAAACACACGATAGGCCTCTGTGCGTAGAGGCCACATTCCCAAAGGCGATTTCGGACTGTTTATGTTGATATTGGCTGTCCAGGTGCTGCCTGGACAGTGGGTTGTAGCTGAGTCGCATTCAGCCTCCTATCTCGACGGGCTATTACCCGGAGATAACGGTCATATCTTGCTGATGTCATCCGTGGACGATCTTGGTTTCCGTTCTTTTAACGATTCCTGTTGTCTGAAATCACCTCCAGGTCTTGGAAATTACACTTTTGACACTCCATTAACTTTAGTAATCTTCTGTGTCTGTTCCTCTTCCAACTTTCCCATTGCTCTCCATGGCATAGCTTCGGGTAAGTTCATTGTTGCTGACTACACTATTTAAGCCAACTGCTTGTGTAATTCGTTTGCTAGAGTAAACAAAAGTCAACACCAACCCTTCTGTACCAAATTTCTGTTACGACCACTATCTCGGTTTGTACAAAGCTATTGTTAGCACTATGTAGAACCGAAAAGAAGACGTTAAACCATTTTGGTTTATTCTGCCGATGACATTACTTCAGAATCTGATTCCCCAATTGCTAAGACCAGTGTACATATATACAGTTCAGTAACTTGACACGAGTACTGGAGAGGTCCCTACAACATGATCAGTCAAAATCGTTAGAACTTCTCATTTGCCTATCGATGACCTTCATAGGCTAATATACATTTACAAGCGAATGTGGAAATTTTCCATAATTGCTAAATATGTGTCAGAATTGGAGATACGTAATAAACTCCTTTCTCTTCCACGCGCGTATATCCTCCTCTTTCCCGCTTTATCCATATCCTCCAAACCTCCCCCCGTCCCCCCGTCCCCAGTCCTCCCCTCTTTATCTTCATTTTCTCCTTTCTCTTTATGTGCAATTTTCCCCACTCCGCTATATCTATCCTTTTAGCTCCCTCTTGTCTCTCTCTCTCTCTCTCTCTCTCTCTCTCTCTCTCAGACACACTTCGATTTTCCTGTTTAGTCAATTGAGAACTGATGTCGTTTAAATTGGATGTGCTGGTTGGTTGGCTTGTACCGATATCACGTCAGTGTATTTTAGTGTATATTTTTGACAGCAGCCAAACACGGTGCCTCGAGGATTGTTATGTTTTTATATTCCATACGACAGTAGCCGCTGAGCAACATGTGATACAGTGAGGTCCATAATCACCTTCTGAAGGGGAAACCTAAGTGAAGTGTTTGTAATAAACCCTTACACACAGTTTGCTGATTAATTTGAGCCTGTTCAAAATTGTTGGGGTAAGGGATATTAGTTGAACCCTTCCAGCTGAACTTCAAAAAGAGTATTGTATTTTTTATTTCAGCTCACAGTAACGAAAGCATAATTGCTCTATTAATAAATGAGAGCGATGACTACAGCTATGATCAAGTTTTCTGATGCCATATTTTACCTTTTCGTACCAAGTGTTTTGTTAATGTTTGCAATTTTTCTGTACTTGGCTGCTTGCAGTGCGACCATTGGTAATATTGTAATGTGGGCGACGGAGTTGTGGATGCTAATTGATGTGATCTGATGAGTGTCTCGACCTACTTCCAGACGGAGACGCCTCCAGCATGCTAGAGTGGTGGTAACGTTTTATTGACGTTAATCCAGCTCAGAGATGTGGTGGTGAACAGGAGGGATGTGCCCCGCATCCGCCGGCCGCTTGTTTATACCGGGCACGTCGTGCGCACGGCTCGATTCCTGCGCTGTGGCCTTTAGGTTCAATAGGGCAAAAAGCGAGTGGCCGCGGCCGCGGCCGCGGCCGCGGCCGGCCCTATTTGTCCTCGGGCATTACTTGTTTTACATTTTCGTCCGGCGCCGATAATCTGCGATTGAAATTCCGCGGCGCGCCCGCCGACCTCCCCTGAATGCGCAATGAGAGCGTCTGCCTTTGAGGCGGGGCTCTGCTGCCCGCCGTCTTCAAATAAACCAGTCGCGGAAAGCGGGAGAGGCGGACCGAGAACGCGGTTCAGGACGCGGGAGACAACGCGCACCAATCAACTCTTCTAAGCGATGCACTACAGAGAAAAACACTTTTCACATTTGATGATGTCCTATCTGCGATCTTCGCAGAGTGCAAGGCATCATAAAACGATAACGTGGCGGACTGCTGAGGCATTGAATTTTTAGTAGTGTCCGATCGAAGCATAGTTTTGATTTGATTTGATTTTCTCAAGGAAGCCAAAACAGTCTTGGTCCAACCCGCCACTGTCCGCACCGAAACTAAGTTTATTGTTGGGTATCGCTCCCTGTATATCTACTAAAGCCAACCAATGCCCTTGAACAATGCAAGGAGTCCCTTTACCAGTTCTTTATTAGACACAATTTCTTCGGGTCTGGTTGTCCCAAATGTCCTGTGCCTTTTACTATCCAATGCAATGCATTCGAAGATTAGATGTGATGCAGTTTCATCACCGTCATCACAGATCCTACATTTAGAGGAAGTATAGTTTACATCCGAAACCGAAAGTTACGTTATTAAGTAGAAATTTCGGTAAATTTACGTTATACCACAAATCACTAGTTTTCCAACATTTTCCAAGCTTCCCTCCCTGTACTAAACCTGCTTTAGTGTGTATAAGTCTAACCATGAATCAGAAGAAGAAGAAATGTGAGACGTACAGATTTACCGACCTAAGCTTTCCATCCAGCAGTTGCGAATATTAAGTCAACCATTCCTTAAGTTATAAGCCAGCACATACAAATACCTCGAACCTGTTATTAGTGAAGCTATATCATTTTCGCTCGCAGTTCTCGTAGCGCTTAGCAGTTCTAAAGAAAGTGCACAGTATAGCTGGAAAATTGTTGCGAGTAGGCATTCTCCTCAAAATAGTCCGCCAACCCAGTTACTATACGCTTATTGCTGACGACGTTGTAATGCAGAAATAAAATTTACACTTCACCCTCAATATTGATACTTAAGCAAAATTTGGAGCATGGTGGTCACTGCATTAGTTCATGTCGCCGACAATCTTGACTCGCGCGCAGCCGAGACTTTGTAGGCATATATTTCGCGAAAATTTCGTTGGGTGTTCGTATCTCTTCGTTAACATTATTATTTTTCATTTTTATAATACGGTAATTAGATTTTAGCGAACCAAAGTGGTTGGTATATAGTGCTGATAATTAATAGGCTTCGTTCCTGTCAGTTAATCAAGTTCATGCAGTTCTGCAGTTACTATTTTGAAAAATAACGTCACTGTTTCGTCAAACAGTATGATTGTTGTTAGTGGAAATTCACGCAGACTCAACGGGAAAATCTGTGTACCACATCATAAATGTTTGCTAAACCCATATTCGTTATTAAAAATGCCGCTCGCTATCAAGGAAACACATTAAAAGAACTTTATCAGCATAATAGTATGATAACCCATTCTATTAAGTACAATACTGAATAAGTTAACTCGTTACACACACAGTATAAAATATAAGATACGACTGCGTTATACTTTATTAACAACAAAATACGATTTTTTCGTGCGAGGAAAGCCCCCAGTAGTTAGACCGTCAACTCACGTAAAGCGTCGTTGTTCCCTGAATCTTTCCGCAACGGATCCGACTTGATCCATAAGTTAACGAAAGCGAGTTTCGCCAAGCCGATGATTCGGCTGAAACCGAATATTCGGCCGCTTATTAACTTTTATCATCATCATTTGAGAACCATGCCAGGACACGGCCGTTTTCTTCCTCCACTTGCACCAAGGAGGGGTCGAGAAATTGTCTATCATTGGCCGTAGCTGCATTTTATCTTGCAAGTAGGTGAGTGGGTATACGAATTTGCGAGGCATATCGTGAAATTCCTACGATAGTCTTCATTTCCGTTTGGAGTCATGTTTGATTTGTTTACCCCAATGTTTATATTTTTGTGACGAACTTGAGAAGAATATTAGAAAACTCTTAGGTTTCAATAAATTATATCACCTATGCTAGGGTACTAAAAAGCCAAACAAAAACACAAGTATTTATCCAGTATCATATTGTGCCATGGCGAAACAGTGAAACTGTTTTTTTTTTTTTTTTTTTTTTTTGCAAAATGTAACTGTTATGTTTCCTTGGAAATTTCTCAGCTGCAGTTCAAGCACTTAATTATAAACAGTACTTTCCTTTCATTAAACATGTGTTCGGGCGTCTCATTGCCTGTAAGGAAATTTAAAGTAGTAATTTAAGCTTATTTTAGTTTCTTCGTTAAAAGTTGGCTAACATAATTCTTTCGATAGACTTGGTACAGTCATACTGCAAGGAGTACTGTCTTCGGCGGTTAGCAGCCAAAAAGATATCACATTTCGACTGCCAGTTGCGCTATTCCCATGCTGAGGGCAAGAGCAGTTTTGTGCAATTCTGAGTTCCTGTTGACTGATCTCTAATAACTTTGATGCGGTTAGTTGTTTAACGATTTCACTATTTTTTTTAACCAAATGACTACTTAAGCCAGTCCGTACCGGCAGGTGCTCGTACGGAAAGTAAGCCTACATGCGTTGTTTCGGAACACTAACACACTTTCCCGAAGTGTGCCGTTCCCATAAACGTAGCGGCAGACACTACATCTACATGCATACTCCGCAATTCACCGTAAGGTGCGTGGCGGAGGGTACACCGTACCACTACTAGGCATTTCCCCAATTGAGTTGCCGGAGCATTTCCGTGACACTCGCGCATTGGTCGAACCTACCGGTAACAAATCTAGCTGCTCGCCTCTGAACCGCCTCTATGTCTTCCTTTAAACTGATCTGCTGCGGGTCCCAAACACTTGAGCAATACTCAAGACGTGGTCGTACAAGCGTCTTATACGCGGTCTCCTTTACAGGTGAAGTACATCTTCCCAAAATTCTCCCAATAAACCGAAGTCGGCTGTCCGCCCTACTCACAACTGTCCTTACATGCTCGTTCCATTTCATATCGCTCTGCAATGTTACGCCTAGATATTTGAACGACGCGACAGCATCAAGAAGCTCACTATTAATGCTGTATTCGAACATTATGGGATTGTCATTTCTACTCATGCGCATCACCTTACATTTTTCCACATTGAGAGCTAGCTGCCAATCTTCGCACCAACTAGAAATTTTGTCTAAGTCATTCTGTATGCTATTACAGTCAGTTACAGACGACACCCTCCCATACACCACAGCATCATCAGCAAACAGCCGCATATTACAACTTACTCTCTCCATCAGATCATTTATATAGATAGAAAATAATAGCGGTCCTATCACACTCCCCTGGGGCGCGCCTGATGATACACTCGTCTCTGATGAACACTCGCCGTCGAGAACAACGTACTGCGTTCAATTACTTAGGAAGTCTTCCAGCCAGTCACAAATCTGTGAACCTATTCCATAAGCTCGTATCTTTGTTAGCAGTCTGCAGTGTGGCACCGTGTCGAACGCCTTTTTGAAGTCGAGAAAAACACAATCCGCCTGTTGCCCTTCATCCATGGCTCGCAAGATGTCTTGTGAGAAAAGGGCAAACCGAGTTTCACATGAACGATGTTTCCTAAACCCGTGCTGATTCATAGAAAAAAGCTTTTCTATCTCAAGGAAAATTACTATATTCGAACTGAGAATATGCTCCAAAATTCTACATGAAACCGATGTCAACGATATTGGCCTGTAATTGTATGGGTCAGTTCTCTTTCTTTTCTTATAAACGGGAGTCACCTGCGCTTTTTTCCAATCACTAGGAACTTTGCGCTGAATTAAAGATTCGCGATAAAAGTAAGCTAAGTAGGGGGCCAACGCCGCAGAATAGTCTTTGTAAAACCGAACTGGTATTCCATCCGGACCAGCAGACTTTTTCGTATTTAGCTCTCTCAGCTGATTCTCTACACCGGAAATACCTATTGCTATGTCCCCCATTTCGGAATTAGTACGTTGATCAAATGATGGTACATTTGTGCGGTCCTCCTGCCCGATAGATTTCTTAAAGGTTAAATTTCGAACTTCAGCTTTCCGTTTGCTTTCTTCTTTTACTACCCCGGAATGATCAACGAGTGACTGGACAGTGGGCTTTGACCCGCTTATCGATTTTACATAGGACCAGAATTTTTTCGGATTCTCGGAAAGATCTTTTGGTAAGGTATGGCTGTGATAATCATTGTATGCTTCGCGCATCGATGTTGAGAAAAAACAGAACACATTTAAAGACTAGAGATAGGAACTTCATATTCAGCACATGTACATTAGACTGTTCTACAGAAATGCATTCGAACCTTGTGCCCCCCCAGATTTGACGTCAGTATCGATATCGCGGCGCACAGCCACATATCGGTAAAATGTTGCCTGTGGCTTTCGCTATAAACCGACGGTAATGCATCAGTGTGATTTCAGCAGACGTTTTGGATACCTCGCTGGCGTATGCGCCCACCGTATCGTCAAATCAGCCAAACACCACATTGTGTGGTTGCGTAGGCTTTCTCGGCGCAATAACTGGTAATATTCTTCTCGGGTTTGCTCCCGGATAACATGGTAAACTTGTTGTACTCCGTCAGAGGGCGACTACTTTGGTTTCGCGCTCGAGCGGTCAGTGGTGTATAAAAGGGCCTCTGTTTCTGTTCTATCTGTTGGCGGCGAGAAGTGCATTCGTCGTACGGAAGATGGCAGGCAGTTGGTCTGTCGAAATATTGTAACCAGTTGACGACGTTATCCGGCAGCACACCCGAGAATGTGATGCATCCATCAGAGAAATAGCTCCTCGCGTGGGACTTGTTTCGCCGGTGTGTGCAGAATGGTTCAAGAATGGTTCAAAGAAGGCTGGAGACAAGACGAGATGGGTCAGGTGGCACCACCCAGGCCAAATTCCTCGACGCCACCCCATTTCTCAGAGGGAATGAACGGCTCCTCGGCTCTGTCGCATCAGTGTAACACAAGGGCGGACAACGTTTCGCGACCTCGGGCCGGATTCACTTCCATACTTAACCTAGCGGGTACAGTGGAACCAGTCCTACATTTGTGTACTAATTCGGGACTTCTCTCCGTGAAATGATACCATCACAAAAAATAGTAAATATATAATTATTCTTGATTATATGAATTCATATTAAAGTCTTTGCAGGTTCTTTCACGAATATTAATTCATATTAAAAATTCTTTTCTGACTCCATCAAAATAGTCACCTCATTCAGAACTTATTTCGTTATCTGTCAAAATTTGTCATGAAGATTGTAGTCAAAGAAGTTATATCGATTGCGCAATGCACTTGCACAAAATATTTTCAAAGTTTGCGCAGACACAAGTCATAGTCCAACTCCTTCATTAAAGTCCAAACAAAATTCTATTATTCTTCAGTAATAAATAGGTGCATCGAAATATGTAAACCACTTCATAACACATTGTAAATATAAATTAATCTTGAAATAAACTTTCGACGAAACAATATATTTCAATTTCTGATTACATAAAATTAATCAAGATGTTCACATAAGATCAATAATACATTATGAATACAGATTCAGAACTGAACTTTTTTTTAACGAACAATAAAAAGAATTGTCACTTAATGCGCAACAGCATACAGCGGGATCTTCTCCACCTTGACGGCCTTCGGCAAACATCAGGCAGTGACCAGGTACATATAACTCTGTCGTCGGCAGAGAATCTTCCACGGTGTGCCGCTGCGTAGTCGATGTTGAACATGCAACAGATAAAATCAAACATATTTCACAAAGATATTGTTCTAAAGATTTCAAAATATCATCATCAACATTATAAACAGATTATTAATGAAATAATTAGACTGCAAAACTGAGCTCAACTAGGAAATGAGTAGACGATTAAAATTACGTACCACTACACGGACCTCCCCATCTTAAGTGCAATTTATGCCTCAAACATGCGTTTGTGAGATAAATTCTCTTAATGTTGACCTCATTTCATATGTTTACATTTAATTACATGTTTCGGACAATATTTCTTTACTTATGGCACTTTACAACAGCTCGCTGTTCCCCCTGGAATTTTCTCTGCTCGTTGCCCATCCACGATGTTAGACATTGTACTCTATCAGGGGCACAAGTCCGTCGGCGTGTATTGCGGCAGGGTTACTTGCGCATCGTCCGTGAACACCAGATCACAGATGAGTGTGTGCGCAGGACACTGTGGCCAGATCTTCCTACGTTAATGACATGCTGCGATACGTAGCCATATCGTTTTTCCACGACTCTGCGGACGCCGTTTTTCAGCACCAACGCGCAGCTTGTTGGTACCATTTAGCCCTGCCTCGCCATATCTCCATTCGAAAAAACATGGAACTTGGTGAAGCGACTAGTACATCGCTGACCCAATGCCAGTAATCACAAATGGAGTGTGGAACCGGGTGAATGCAGCATAGATGGCGGCACACTACAGAATGGTCACCATTCGCGCCTTATACGCGTCGATGCCAGCTCGTATGTTACAAGTCACCAGGATCTATGGCAGGCTCTGTGCCTACTAGTCAATAGGACACGTGCTGAACTGAGGTCAACGAAATAATTATTTCTTAAGAACATACTAATGAACATTTCCTGTGGACATGAACTTCCAATTTCTTGTCTTTCAAGATGTTTTACTTTTCTAAACGTGAGTGTGTTTTTGGACTCATGTGGAGAAAACCGGATAATTGCAATTCACTGGGAGAAAAGAGTTCATAGTTAATACCTCGTGTTTCTTATCAGGAACTGCTCTCACTGTATGGATTAAAAACACTAGAACAGCTTTTTTCCCAATGAAGGAGGATTAAAAACAGTTACGATTTTACCTACATTACAGATACAACAAACAAGTACATAAAATACGAAAACTCACAGACCAAAATGTAACGAATAGGAGACAGACGGTGTTATCAGACGTGTCCCTTGTAAATTCTGTTGACGACCTCTATTAGAAAGAACACCCAGTCATAGAAGTAAACTAATTCTAAACCTAGGATGACATAGTCCATTGCAGGCTTATGACATCGCCAAGAATATGAAGATGGCGATATGCGTTTCGTTCAATACGGACATGCAGTTTGATAGGTTTGGAAAGCCCCTACAGTGCTGTTAGGGTATAAGGGCGACTGCAGCAGAGACCAGAATTTGGGCTGAGGGTAAATCCGTGCGGCTGTGCGAAGCCACTGAGCTCGAGCGTAATTGCCGCGTGAGCAGGAGACGCGGGTTCGAATCCCGGCATTGGTACAAAAATTTCTTACGATGGTTCAGTTTGCATATATACAAAAGTATAATCATTCAGGAAACCTGTATTTAGATAAATATCACATGACGAATAAAGTGATATTGGAAAAAAAAATGATCACTCACATGATCAAATTTATTGAAGGATTGTGGCGGCGATAATATTGCGATACTTTCTGTAACATATCAGACAAACGGGGAACAATTAAAAGATGAGTGGACATGTATTATACACCATCAGACGCCAACAAGTCACGAAGATTTTTCATAAATTCGTCTAGAACAACTGTCATTGTATGGGCTCTGATAACATTACCAGAGAAAGCGCAATAATTCACTTTTGGACAATTAATCTCTCTGCTGCGAAATTGGACGCCTCGAATTAAACATCCATTATTGCTTTCGGGCTTGGGAGTTCACTTATTATTTGGACCAAATGATTAACAGTTCTGCAAATCAACTCATTCGATACGAAATGGTTTGGTAGATATTCGAAAATGTGATAAAGTTTTGGCTGAATGAAAACTGAAAATTATCCAACCCTTTACGTGGTCTGATGGCAGTTATATTCGTATTAGTAACTGATTATTACGTACTTGCAATCATTAAATGTTTATGTTCAGACAAAAGTGGGCACTTCACAGAATAAATGCTAATGAATCCGATTACAAACAAATTACACGTTACATTAACTTAGAAATTGTCAACGGAGGTCGCATCGAATAATAAATTGATCATAATGTTCATTACCGCGGCTACTGTTGCTTGCAGTAGTCGAATATGTCGACTTGACCTGATTAGTAGGAATGAAGTGCTTCATTTACGCACGGTGGCCGAGGAGACTGAGGCGCTCCAGTCACGGTCTGCACGGCCACTGCGGTCGGGGGTTCGAATCCCCCCTCGGGCATGGATATTTGTGCCGTCCTAGTTCGTAAGTAGTTCATAAGTAGTTCGTAAGTTTAGGGACTGATGACCCCGAAGTTAAGTCCCATAAGCTTAACAAACATTTGAACATTTGTACGCACTGTTAATGAGTCCGGTGCTCAGTGACGTCGATGTATGGAAACGAGTTAGTACCGTAGAGCTCAAAAAAGTAAGTACAGAAATCGTAGAAATGGTAGATCAAGTAAAGAACTCTTCATTCGGTTGACGGAAATATATTTTATTCAGCTATTAGACTTCGCAAAAATGATTGAGATGCAGAGACATTTGTAGTAGCAGACTGTTGCTGAACTCCCACTTTTAACAATTGCATTATAACGACCACCGTCATGTGATTAGGGCTGAAGGGAACTAACTGCATGTAACATTGTACATCACCTGTATTTCACGTGAGAAGTCCCATATATACATCAAACTAACTATAAATCAAATATCAGTAGTCAACGTTTTGTGGAACAAATTGAAAGGGTTATAATTGTTTGGGTTAAAACATCAGCAATGGTAACGATACGCGTTTCATCGGATGAGATGTTTTATAAAAAGGTACTGTGAATTCCCTCAGTCGATTGCACTGTAACAATACAGGTCCGCATAGCTTTCGAGAGGATATAGTTACTCGAAAGAGTGATACATCTGCTAGAACGATTGTGGCGCTTTTCTTCCGGAAGAATATGGGACTGACTAATTGTACGTCTTACTGCATGGAAGTGCATTTTGCGTAATTAGTCGCCGTTTTAATTCTTTAATGCTGCCCAATATAATATCTCTCTGTCGTTTCAGTACCTTCTTCTCATATTGGCGTTCGCACGCAATATTGGTTATTATTTCTTGTTTGTGTTCACATCCCTGCCTTCCAGCCCCTGTTTTTCTTCTATTGCTTCCTTTATATTCTTGAACATTATGCCTCGGTATCGTAACAAACGTCATATCAGTCCCATCCCAAATCGCACCACGCAAATACTGAGATAGTTCCTTTCAGTTGGTAGGTCGACCTACTCCACCTTCCCTGACCAAAACTGTCAGAGCGTATGCTCCTCCTCTAATGACTACGTTGTCGACGGGAAGTTAAAGTCTAATCTTGCTTTCTTCTTCCTTTTCGTTGTAGTTGATGTTTTCCAGATTTTAGTCCACTTAATATACGGTATTCTTCTTTTTAAACCAAATTCAAACCCTTAGATTTTCTTTTTTCAAATTTTTACAAACATTAGTCAGATGGAAATAGCTGTTCGAAAGGAGTGATGCAACGCATCTTCAAAATCGAGATGCATGCTGCATTATACATGAAATATGTACTTGGAGACAGAACTGTGAGGAGTATAATGTACTATACTAACATTACATATTTCTCGTCGAGAGCTTTAGTGAACTCCAGAAACCCAAACAGACTTGATGCTGAGAGATACTCGGTTGTCACGGTGTATTTATAACATCACTACAGAAATCTAAGCCTTTAAATTTTCAAATGTTCAAATGTTTGTAAATCTATCGGGCCAAATTGCGTGGTCATCAGTCCGTAGCTTACAAACTACTTAAACTAAGATACACTAACCGAAGGGAAAAAAAAAAAACACACACACACACACACACGCCCCCCCAGGGAGGACTCGAACCTCCGACGGCGAGCAACCGCGCACTCTGCAGTGAGGCGCCTTAAACCGCTCGGCTACTGCACCGCGGCGAATCACTTTCATTCAGTTCCATTGTTGAACAGCGAGTGGGAAGAACATCTTAAACCTGATGATAATTTCTTTGTATCTGGTGAGAGTCAACATTGTACTGGGGGAGTGCAAATGAAAAGGACCCTGTGGCTATAACTGAAGTCTTTATTCGAAAGTAAACACCAGAGATCTGAACACAATATCGCACAACACAATATCGCACTGTTTAACGATTCGAAGGATTCCCTGTTCTCAGAATTCCTGATGGCTGTGTCAAGGGTCAGCCCTCTGTCGTGTCCTTCGTCGTCCAGTTGAAGCGCTTCCCTTTGAAATGTTCTTTTCGCACCAAACAGATGGAAGTCGCAGGGTGACATGTCCGGTCTGTAGGGCGGATGCTCAAGCTGCTCCCACTTCAATTTAGCCAGTAGACTTGCTGTGACCCTGGAGACGTGTGGACACTCGTTTTCATGGAGCAGAATCACTCTCTCCGTGAGAAGCCCAGTCCGTTTGGTCTTGGTAAACTTCGTAGACTACGGAGAGTCACTGTTAATGGTTTTTCCGTGTTCGAGGAATTCTATGTTTCGGACCTCGGACGTCGAAAAAGGCTTTGAGGATCACCTTGACTGCTGAGGGCACAGCTTTGAATGTTTTAGGGGCAGCTGCGACACTACATCCGCGTCCCTATATGTCGCACATTCCAGAGCGACAATTTCAACCGGCTTGGTTGCAAATATGTTTCTTACCTTTTCATTTGAATACGCACCGTAGGAGGAGAAAAGTGATGATCTAAATAATTTCATAAGCAGATCTCGTGGCAACGAAGACACCCCCGTTGCAATAATTCGCACCTCACTCGTGTATCATTTCCTTGACACACTCTGCCGTGTATCGCGATAATACCAAAGGTGCTTCCCGTATTTGTTCTTTTTCGGTGTCCTCCGTGGCGTTTACCCGATAACGACACCACACCTCGCAGCGATGCACCAGAAGAGGGTGAACAGGCGTAGCGCAAGCAGTCTCCTTAGCGGCGTGGGCTTGTGATGCCGTGCCGTGTCGTCACTGGTGGAGGCGTTCGACAGCACGCGTCGTTCGCCTTTGAAGTGCGCCGCTTGAGCTCGGTGGAGGCGTGGTGTGGCTGTGGGGCCGGGAGCACGCTAAATCACGCTGCCGGCATAAATCTGGGCCCGCGGAAATGGAACGCGGCCCAACTTGAGGCGCCTCCCGCTAAAACTTCGCCCACAGCCAAGTTGCGCAGGCGCGGCGTCGGCGCTTTCAGCGCCACGACAAAGCCCTGCCGAACCACTCGCCTGCCCGTGCCTGCGTGGCGACACGTCACATTCCTTACCGCCGTCTTTCCGTCTCCACTTGTGTCGATGGCAGGACCACTCACACGCCTCTTACTGGCAAGTCTTCGATAGGAGCTTGGAAAAGGACGATCCGACACGGAAAGGAGCAGTGTTTTCTAATAGATTGCGCCCAGAGAACATAATGATTCTGCGAACATAATCGACCTGTGGGGCCGCACAAGCCTGTAGTGTGCGCAACGTAATTTCGCCGCGTGCCGCCATGCAAGCACGGCGCGGCGCGGCGTTCTTAAGATGTCAGCCACGAGCGCCCTCTGCTGCAAACACGCGCGTGGCCACTACTGAACTGTATCGGTCACTTGGCCATAGGACAGGCACTAGAACAGTCATCAGTAGGCAGGCCTCTACCTAGTGAAACTATGTATCAGCATTATACTAGTCGGCAGTTATGAACTTTGTAAAAGTTAAGTATTACAATGTTTCACGAAATATATATCTTGTTCTAATATAGCTTAGTGTTTCTAGTTTCTGCTGTCCCACTGGCTGGTCACTTCAGACTCTTAACCGCACAAGCGCTCATCCTATTTCCCTGTGTCGGTAACTCTCTCTCTCTACTCGGCCACCGACACCTAGGACAACCGGCGGCAACGAGACACAAAAGAAGCTACCTATGCCACACGTCTGCTTCATCCTGTCACATCATTGAAATGGCAGATTTAAAACAGCCCACTATAGTACACGTAAAAGAGACGCCATAATACACTGCTGACCACCCTAAAATCGATAACCTGAAGGAAGTGCTACATTTTATTTATTTATTATTATTACTTTTTTTTTGCGGCGAAGAGAAATAAACACGACTGGCATTTCAGAGTAGGCCGAATCTCCGGAGGCAGTTGCGCCACCTGCAAATGGTGCATAAAGAGAACATACGGACAGCCGTATTCACGTAATGGAATTGCTGTTTTGTGCGATTGTTTTGCGTAAGCACTCGCAGAAGACGTAAGTTATCTTCAGTTAGTTTGTATCGACCAGTGTTTTCCGCGCAATCTTTTGGTTATTGCCATACAAGAGTCCGTGTACACAATTGTTCAATGTGGGCAGTTAGTGGTATTCCTTTGGACTCCGGGAAACTTCGGGATAGACGGCAATGAGCTGGCTGACAGGCTGGCCAAAGAGGCCACCCACAAGCCTGTCCTCAATATAGGCATCCCATCTGCTGATCTCCGTTCTGCACTACGCCGTAAGTTCTCGGTTTTTGTGGAGTAGTGAATGGCGCACCCTACAGGTGCCCAACAAATTGGGAGACTACTAACGTGTGGAGTACCTCTCTGCGGGCCCCTCGCAGAGACTGTTGTTCTCTGCCGTCTGCATATCGGCCATACTTGGCTTACGCACGGTCACCTTCTCCATCGCAAGGATCCTCCCGAGTGTCGATGCTGTGCGCGTCTGACAGTCGTCCACATCTTCTTGGAATTTCCGGATATAGCCACTCAGAGGAGGAATTTTAAACTCCCTGACGATTTAAATCTTTTTTTAGCTGACAATGCCTCTATAGCTCAAGCTGTTTTAAATTTTATTCGTGTGGGTGGGCTGTACCAAAAATGTTCAAATGTTTGTAATTCTATAGGACCAAACTGCGTGGTCATCAGTCCGTAGCTTACAAACTACTTAAACCTAAGTAAACTAACCTAAGGACAAACACACACACCCATGCCCCAGGAAGGACTCGAACCTCCACGGCGAGCAACCGCGCGCTCCGCAGCGAGACGCTTTAGATCGCTGGTTGTACCGATCTATTTGATTTTTAGTACTGTGTTCATTATATATTTGTTCTCCGCTCGCCTGCCGCTTTCAGGCAGGTGGGTTTAATGTGCAGAAGCGGCCAGATGCCCTACTACTTGTCTGTGGTTACTTGGCCAGGACACTTTGGTATCCTCTTTCCACCTTCCTCTTCTTTTATCAGTTTTTACTTTGATTCTTTTATTTCTTGACGTGTTACACACTTGCTTGGTGACTTTTAACACATCGTTTTATTCCACATTATAGTGCTTTTTATTCTAATCTGTTCGTTTGGAACAAGGGACTGATAACCGTAGTCGTTTAGGCCCTTTATAAATCAAACCATCCATCCATAAATAGTTTGTAACTCTAAGGACCGATGACGATCAGTATTTTGGTCCAGGTTTACAAACATTTGAACAATTTTTAATAATACACAAAAATATGTTACTAAATCCGTTACTACAAATGAGGCAAAGAGTAGACTCTTTTCAGTATAAGTCTTACTTGCGACATTGCTTATGAAGTGAAATAGTTACAGCATTATCAGTTTTCGGGAAAGTCTGTAAACAATGCATCAAATTTCTTTCTGTTACTTTGCATCGAACTGTAACAGTTGATTTATAACCCTTCATGTATCAATATGTACAGCGATATTCCCACCACAGACACCTTCATCATCGTTAAACAAAAATTACAAAATCAGAACAACTTTCGTAACACCAATTAAAGAAATAATAAATATTATAAAGTTAATCACTAAACAAAACTGTTGGGCATTTGACAAATAGTACCATTCTCAATGAGTTGTTCTACCCATGCGGTCAGCAATCAGTGTACTCCTAGAAAACACATTAAACCACTTTGAATACCGATACATAGATTATATAATATTCCTTTTGGTTGAAACATCCAACCATATTTAACAAATCCACAATGATATAAACGCAGTACACTCACAGATCAAATTCACCATGGGACTAGAAAGAAAACTAAATTTGTAACACAATACAATACACAGACATAATAACATACATCAGTTTTCCGAATTCAGAAAACCTACAAGTACAACCATATATCAAATATCTGCCCACTTGATAGCCCACAAGAAATCTGGTTTCCTAGACATGCTACACAGATTGAATAGAATTCTCCTCAATGAAGGCAACAAGACAAAAGAACTACAAGTAATAAAGAGTAGCTGTTAAGAATGTGTAGTCACTGGCAATCCAACAAACAACCACAGGCACACAGACTAGAAACACACGCACCAAAAATACACAGACCACAACCACGCAGAACACACGCATGCACAACACATCCACAATAAAATCCACAACAATAAAGAAATCGTGCACGGTCACAAACAACAATAAATCACCTTACAGAATTGGAAATATTCGTAGAAAACAAGGACTGCAAATACTGTACAGACCAGACAACTCCATACATAAAAAAACTGAGAAAAAACCAGACACATACAACACCTCTGGAATATTCCAGATCACTTCTCAAGTCTGCAATTCAAATGATATTGCATAAACAACTAGAAAGTTCAACATAAGATACACTGAACGCAGCCACTACACATTTGCAGATCACGTAATGGACATAAAACACAGCCCAACAGACATAAACACAGAGTTAATACTTCTTAAGGGACTGATGACCCCGTAGTTAAGTCCCATAAGCTTAACAAACATTTGAACATTTGAATACTTCTTAAAGGTGGCCCATAAAAACTTGTAACTGAAGAATAATTGCCACATAAAAAACAATAGTGGAATGAAAAGAAATTCTGAATAAATACACGGTACTTTCCAAGAGTACCTCCTCTCTCTCTACAAACTGTAAATGTATTCTGAAATATACTTTCGGAAACGAGTACAGTTTTCTCAAAAGAAAAGTCAGAGGATGAAATAGCGTAAATTTAATACTAACAGATCATAAAAACAATGACAATAATAAATTATGCAGAAAGAAAGAAAAATAGTAGATGCGAAAACAAGTGAAAAGATAGAAAAAAAAATATTTTCACGTTATGTCTCAATTTACGTAGGTTACTTGTATGTTAACAAAACTATTGTAAATGCATTATTTTCAGATGACGTACTGGACATCATTAACAACTGAACTGTAAATGTCAGACAGCCTGAAGGACCACGAAACGTAATTTTAAGGGATGTATTAACTTTCCGGTAATTACATTATTGCTGTAAACAACCACTGTAATGGACAGCTGTGGTCGTAAAAAATTGATTTCAGTTACATATTAACCATCTTCATTGCTGAAGGACAAATGTCATTGTTGGTATTACATTTCATTATTAATATTTGAATCAATTTCCTATAATAAAAAGCAATTTTTATGACCATTTCACTGGTTATAAAAATAATTCTGCGGTCGTGGAACACATCATTGCAGATACTGGAATCTAATCTGATGTAAATAACTTGACATAAAAAAAACTGTCATATATTAATAAGTTTCCTTATATTATATTTAACGGTTCAAAAAACCACTGATGATAAAGAAACTTCTCCGAAACATATTTGGATAAATAAAAAGCAAAATTGTGGTGGTTCAAGGCACCACATGTCAGGAAGCAAGAACAAGAAAGAAGAGCTTGAATCACAAAATGATTACTTAGCATGGCCATATCGCTTACAATTTCCTAATTGTCTGACGAAATCAGACATTTGGTTCCTGCCTTGTTCATTATGTAATTGTTTTCTTCTGGAGTAATTTGTTAAATACGAACAGTTTCTTGTTACTGTAAATGTTATTAACGGATGACGTTTGTCGTTTTGGCCCACTTTAGGTTACGGTAGGAACACTAAAAGTGGACCTTTGCGATCGTCTTTTGACAGCTCGAAATTTAAATGAAAATAACGACTTAACTATTCGTCTGACACGAAAAAATTCTCTACAACTTTGCTCTCTTATGTTTTTTCATATCTCGTAGCGTTTCAAAGATATTTGCAAAAATAACTGCCATTTTTGGATGTATGTCTGTCTGTCTGTGGTCTGTCCGTAACGTGTTCCCTGTTTTTAATTCGAACCGTTCAACCGATCAGCACCAAATTTTACAGACATAATTGTAGGTCCCAGAGACCAGAACTTCCCTTTTTCAAATTTTTCGGACAAAAAATACGGTAGTAAAACAAAAAACTACCGTTTGTAATATAATTGTAATTGCAAACGAACCGTTCATCTGACACGAAAATTGAATAACCTAATTGGTAGAGGAGAAAATTCTCTACAACTTAGATCCCTTATGTTTTCTTTCATATCTCGTATCCTTTGAGACATATTTGCAAAAATAACGGATATTTGAAACCCTGCATTGAATTAACGAAAACCAGCCGTCGGAGATGTCACGTGACATTCCTTGCGTATTTGATGATTTTCTTATTGTAACTTACACGTTGTCATTTCAAAGCAACGGCAGACTGAGGAATTAACTAAAACACATCGTTCTTCGTACGATACATGATAATGTAATGTTTACAAATGCCTATTAACATCAGTTAACTACGGCCATGATGAGTATGAGATTAAAGAATTCCTGTTTTGATTTATAGCCGTAGCGTAGTGGCAAGGTCGCTGGTTCGAAACGCGCCATTACTGAACTTTTTTTTCTAAAAGCGTTTCAGACACTCTTATTACTTATTTATTATTTAGATTACTATTTTGTTCCAAAATGTTTGCAAAAACTTATAAAACTACAAATCTAAAGTGGGCCGTAAAACACGTCAGTGCGATTTTTTGTTATCGTGTTTTAACCTTTATTATGTTTTCGCATTAAAATTCTCTTTCCGCAGCATCTCTATCATTCTGTTCTGAGATGCGGTGATAGTAGTTTCAAAAAAGAGTATGAAATTTTGGAAGGAAATCTTTTGGAGACAAAGTTTCCTAGTTATTTGCTTCATGGTTAAGAAATAATTCGCAAACTGAAGGCTGGAATGATTTCCTGGGTGGAAAGCAGGTAGCACCGGGCCGCCGCGGCGCACCTTAATTGTGGAGGCTGGTCGCAAGAAGCGGCGGCAGTAACTTTAAGCCGCTTAGCCGTATCGCGGCCGCAGCCGCCGCCGCAGCCCGAGGCGGCCTCATATAAACCGACCTGTCGTAATGGCCGGCGTGTCGGCGCGTGCTAAGCCGCGACGCGGATTACAGCGCCGCCGACTCCCCCGTGTCCACACCCAACACTACTGAATACCGCCATGGGAAAAAGAACCTTACCTTTCAGTGTGGTTGCACACCAGACTCGATCGGCTAATGACAACCGGGCGCGTAAGCAGCTTCAGTGTCACTCGTAGAAGACGTAAGTTATCTTCAGTTAGTTTGTATCGACCAGTGTTTTCCGCGCAATCTTTTGGTTGTTGCCATACAAGAGTCCTTGGACACCATTGAACAATGTGGGCAGTCAGTGGTATTACTTTGGACTCCGGGACACGTCGGGATAGACGGCAATAAGCTGGCTGACAGGCTGGCCAAAGAGGTCACCCACAAGCCTGTCCTCAATATAGGCATCCCATTTGCTGATCTCCGTTCTGCACTACGCCGTAAAGTTCTCGGTTTTTATGGAGTAGTGAATGGCGCACCCTACAGGTGCCCAACAAATTGAGGTGTATCAAGGAGACTACCAACGTGTGGAGGACCCCTCTGCGGGCCCCTCGCAGAGACTCTGTAGTTCTCTGCCGGCTGCGTATCGACCATACTTGGCTTACGCACGATCACCTTCTCCGTCGCGAGGATCCTCCGGAGTGTCGATGCGGTGCGCGTCTGACAGTCGTCCACATCTTCTTGGAATGCCCGGAATAGCCACTCAGAGGAGGAATTTTAATCTCCCTGACGATTTAAATCTTGTTTTAGCTGACAATGCCTCTATGGCTGACGCTGTTTTAAAATTTTATTCGTGTGAGTGGGCTGTACCAAAAATGTTTAAATGTTTGTAAATCTATCGGACCAAACTGCGTGGTCATTAGTCTGTAGCTTACAAACTACTTAAACCTAGGTAAACTAACCTAAGGACAACACAGACACCCATGCCCCAAGGAGGACTCGAACCTCTACGGCGAGCAACCGCGCGCTCCGCAGCGAGACGCCTTAGACCGCTCGGCTACTCCACCGAGGCAACCGCGAGTAAACGAGAATAACGGGCGAGGGCCACGACGATAGTAGTGTAGGCTAGAAGTTGTGTCTGGCTGAGAGCGTGCCAGGGTTCTTCATGCCTAAGCGATATCCGCCGTGCCATGTTGGCGTGTGTACAGAATATCTGCCTCGTAGTCACAATACCCATGTTCGATACCCGGTCCGGACACAAATATTTCAAGAGTCTCAGCGCCCGCAAAAAAAGAAGAATACTGAGATGTGTGTGTGTTCCATACGTCAGTGTGTTTCATAATTACACTATTACATCAAAACATTTCTAAGGGACGTAGCAGGCGTCTTGAGGAACAAAATGAGCGTAGAAAGGCATGCTGGAAAAGCCATTCGTCAACACTACGGAGAGTCCAAAGCCGCGGCGGTGCGGCCGAGTGCATTGAGGCGCTATGTTCTACATCTACATGGGATACTCTGCAAATCATATTTAACTGCCTGGCAGAGGGTTCATCGAACCACCGTTATACTATTTTATCTCCCATTCCATTCTCGAATAGCGCGCGGGAAGAATGAACACCTGAATCTCTCCGTTCGGGCTCTGATTTCTCGTATTTTATTCTGATGATCATTTCTACCTATATAAGTGGGAGTCAACAATATATTTTCGTATTCGGAGGAGAATGTTGGCGATTGTAGTTTCGTAAGCAGTCCACGCCGCAGCGATAAGCGCCGTTGTTGTAATGATTCCCTTCCCAGATCCTGTATCATTTCCGTAACGCTGTCTCCCCTGTATCGCAACAATACGAAACGAGCTGCCTTTCTCTGGACTCGTTCGATGTCCTCCGTCAAACCCAACTGATGAGGATCCCACATTGGGCAGCAATATTCCATAAAAGGACGAACAAGCGTAGTGTAAGCAGTTTCTTTAGTAGTTCTGTTGCATCTTTTAAGGGTTCTGCCAATAAAACGCAGTCTCTGGTTCGCCTTTCCCACGACACTATCTGCGTGTTCTTTCCAATTTAAGTCAGAAGTAATTGTAATTCCTAGGTATTCTGTGGAGTTTACGGCCTTTACATTTGATTGATTTATCATGTAAACAAAGTTTAACGGATTTCTTTTCGTACTTATGTGGACGACTTCACACTTCTCATTATTTAGAGTCAATTGCCAATTCTTACACTATACAGATATCTTATTCAGATCGTTCTGCAGTTGGTTTTGATTTTCAGATGATTTTACTCGACAGTAAATGACGGCGTCATCTGTAAACAACCTAAGAGAGCTACTTAGATTTTCCCCTAAATCGTTTATATAAAAGAACAGCAGAGGACCAATAACACTACCCTGTGGAACGCCCGATATCACCTTTGTTTTAGTCGATGCCTTACCATTGATTACTATGAACTGTGTCCTGTCTGAGAGGAAATCCTCTATCCAGTCGCAAATTTGGGGCGATATACCGTAACCACGCAATTTGATTAAAAGCCGTTTGTGAGGTACAGTGTCAAAAGCCTTCTGGAAATCAAGGAATACGGAATCAATTCGCGAACTCTTGTCGATAGCACACATCACTTCGTGTGAATAAAGTGCTAGTTGTGTTTCGAATGAACGATATTTTCTAAATTCATGTTGACCTTGGGCCAATAGATCATTCTGTTCGAGTTCCGACGCGTGAGGCCGTATCTCGTCGGTCATACGAATCCCCCCCTCGGGCATGGATGTTCGTGTCATCTTTAGTGTAAGGTAGTTCATAAGTAATTTGTAAGCAGTTGAGTCTGATAGATTCACAAACATTTGAACATTTTGTTTACTTTCCGTGCGCGATAAGACCATTAGAGAGACAGCAGAATTCAGGCCGGGCAAGTATGGACGGGGAAGGACGTGGAACGTATTCTTTTGAAGGAACGTCCACGTCACTCATGAAAATATATTAACATAAACTTCACCAAATCAAAATTTAATTGATTTTATAAACTTCTGAACGCCTCTCTGATTGCGATTGATTTGCGGTTCAAGCATTCTTAACCATTTTTGTCTCGACAAAGAATACATTTTTATGCACCGACGCTTTGACACAGAGAAGATCAACCAAACTTACTTCTTCTTTCTGTACTCTGTGCATTGATATTACAAAACTGCGAAATACTTCAAAAGCTGCAAAAATATTAATTGGCTAGTTTGCCAATATTGATAGCTGTAAAAACCCAAAGATAAGAATTTAGAAATACTCTTAGTTTTACTCCGCTCTTTAAGAGGAACGCAAATAACCTGTTTGGTTGGAATTTAAAGGAAGCAGCAAGTTTTCAAACACTTCCTTCCTTTGTTTATATTATGTGCAGTTGTTTGCAACAAGCTCTACTGTACGTCAACAAATTACTCTTTATTAAAATTTAGTAATGATCGGCCTCTCTTTGTATTTTATGTTATGTAAATTACGAGGGCCGTTCACAGAACGTATGGATTTGGGCACGAAATTGCTTTTCATCTAAATGCCTGAAACACAAGCGAATAACAAAAATGTTCGGTTCCGCTGTTAGACGCTGAAATAAATTGGTTTTAATTTGCTGTGATTGGAGTTCGGATACATTCATGTGATTATGCACAGCGAAGCTTCAAAGCCACATTGACTGACCACAGCTAATGAAAATTATTTATGTCCGACATAAGCATATTGTCACAAATGCAGCATAACCGAGAAGTTCATAGTTACTTTAAAAAAACGTCGGTGTTATATGAGTGGATGTAAAGAAAATATGAAGAATTTGTGTTTGTAATTACCAATTTCTGGTACTCTGCAGATTAGACTTTCACAGAAAGGAGCTGTATAGAGTGTGACCAGAAACAGTCCATGATAGTTTGTGCTGAGAAATAATTTTAACAAAAAATTCGATACTTTGCGCCGTGTCCTTAAAGACATGAGAAAAACTGGAATTCGAAATGAAGATGAAGTTGGGCATGGGGCTCGAAGACGTACAACTGCTGATGTGACCCGACATTTGCGGATAGCATTTACTTTATAGTCAAAAATTAGTCTTGAGAACACTAAACAGAACATTTTTTGCTGCATCCGTGTTTCGTCCTCGTGCTCGCTTTGAGCAGCATGACGATTTTTTCCCGACATTTCTCCGGCTCTAAAGAACTGCCCATTCGTTCATTTGTAAAACATTAGGTGGCTGCTGGACGTTAGAGCTGCTAACAGGAAGAAGTTTAAAATAAAGGGGAGATGGCGCTAGTGTGCGAAGCACGGGTGCCACCTTGGTGAGTCGTTCAGTGCTATTTCTCTGTTAAAGCTATGCATTCAACCGACCTTCTAATTGTTAATGCATTTAATTGACAATCAGCGCAGAGTATGTACTTTCAAACGGTGCACTTACGTGGGTAAATAGTAATAATCAGATATTTGAAAAGGTAAATATTTATTTATTTATTTAGCGTATGGCGCTACACACTGGTTTATAACCATTACATTATGAAATTATATGTTAAAATACACTATAAAATTCATAAGTGAAGGATAATTTTCAAATAAAATTTAATACATAAAAACAGTAGCAAGTAACATCACAGCAGGTACTACGCGTTACACGAATCTTCAATCAAATCGTCCAGATTGGCGATTCATTCGAGGCAGGGGAGTGTGGCGTTGAAGAAATCAGCCCGACTATCTAGGTAGGCTCTTAATTTCACAGCCCTGGGTAAAGTGCTGTGTTGTTCGACTTGGTGCTCCACAGTGACAGCTACTGCTGGAAAGCTTTGCCACTTGTGTAGGTTGTGTACACATAGTCCATGTTCTGTTCGACTTTAGCTTTTCCATAGTGCCGCGGTGGAGTAGCCGAGCGGTCTAAGGCGCCAAGCTGCGGAGCGCGCGGTTGCTCTCCGTCGGAGGTTTGAGTCCTCCCTGGGGCATAGGTGTGTGTGTTTGTCCTTAGCTTAGTTTACCTTAGGTTAAGTAGTTTGTAAGCTACGGACTGATGGCCACGCAGTTTGGTCCGATAGATCTACAAACATTTTTATTTTTATGTTTATTTTTCCATAGCAGTCGTGGAAGTTCAAAGCCCTTAGGTTTCTCAGAAGGACAGATCAGTTAACGGTTGTCAGGGGGAGGCACTGTTAGTCCACATCTCGTGAATTTAATATTCATGCCAAAGTTGGCAGCTGACTGTTGCTGGGCCAGTCTTAGAGAGGGATTTCTAGACCGTAGTCGAGTTCTTTCCAATGTTGGGATGTCTTCGTGGATAGTAAGTAGGGGGCTATTCATTATTTTTGCATATTCCTTTACCAGAGCTTCCTTACTTCGCGGGGAGGATCGAGCTATTTGATTAAGTGTTCGAAGCCAATGTAGTGGGGTAGTCTTTATGTATCGAGTTACGGTTCTCATAGCAGCGTTTAGCTGGGTGTCCACCTTCTTTACACGCTTGCTGGTCAACATTAATTTTCGCTATTTTAATTATGGTGTGCATTACGGCATTTTATTCCTGTTGTGACATCGGCACTACAATACGAACACTTGCGAAGGCTCAGCAATGTAGTGGATGCAGGCTTCAGTTTTTCGTTCTAAAGGCACCTCCATAACCTCGTTGGTTAACACAGTCGTAATGGACGGCCCGGCGGCAGCTGGTGACGGTTCTCGTCACAGGTTGGGAAGTGCCTGCCGGCCGCTTTGTTTGTGTAATGGCGGTGCTCTCGCGGAGCAGATAGCGGCCGCGATACAACTTTAATAACCGCCACTACTTTTCCCGGGCCGCTTTAATTGGTTCCCTGGCAGCGACCCAGCGGTTATTGTGGCGCGGCCGTCATGGCGAGGACAAGTGTTCCATAAAGCTCGCCGGCGACACATTACGATACTGAAGGCGACTCCGCGGCGACGTGCCAAGTCGTTTGCATTCCATTTCTCCTGCCGCTTACGCCGAAATATTTGCCGTCGCAGTCACTTCCACTCCCGTAGTGTGCCGACCGTCTGCAGCCAGCGACGCTGTCTTGGACTTTTTGAGGTACCGTCGATGAAGGCGTACGTCTGCTTCTGAAGTAAAGAATGACAAATTAAATATAAATTCAAATACCCTGAGACGGTTTTTCGTCTCAAATATGTCCAAGACATTAACGATAAATAAGAAGCAATGAATTAAAATTTGTGATGCGGCCGGGAATGAAACTGAGCTGCTGCAGACAAGCGGTGCCTCCCAAATCCGTTTCAATCCACCAGAAAAAAAGGCAAGAAATTTACAAAAATGTATTTCATTCTTCGTGACTACTTCCCCAGTTTTCAGTCGTACTTACGTCCTTACGACATTTATTGTGTACAGTTGAATATGTATTCCCGTACCTTCAAAAGCACTCTCTTCGCTTCTGAGTTATTGGTACAAATTATTTCGCACTATCACTTTGAGACCGTAAAGCACAAATGGTTACACTTCAGTAAGACGGGACTTTTTGGACCAGAAATGCAACCGGCGATGTGATGTAGAGATTAACACTCTAGACTTGCAGTCAGCAGGATGGTAGTGCCAACAACGTCCTACCGAAGTGCCATGGCTTTCTCTACATCGATCTAGATAAATGCTGGGATGATTCCTTTGATTGCGGATGATATAGTTCCTAATCCTATCAATGGAAGGGTGTGTCCCGTCTCCAGCTTCGATAGCGACGACACGACTTGGGATCTTACTCTTATATTTTACACTTCCGTGTTGCCCAACATTGGTGAGCACCAAAGTTTTGTTGGACTAGCTTACAAGATTTACGCCTACACGCCGGGCAGCACGATGATGTTGCGGGAATTCTGGACACGTTGGACCTTCAGTTTCAGGACAAGCCGTTCGCCATGAACCGAGGAACCCAGTCAGTAGCAGTGTTCCCTTATTCACTCTGACATCCCCAGCATTCGTACGCATGACTAGCTGTATTGGTCTATTACCTGTAATTATAAATTAGTATCCACTATCAGTATTTGTTTCAGAAAAACGTTTATACTATTGTCACTACAAAGCTATGCATCATTCTATAGTTCGCTCCTAAAGAAACGAATTAAATTTTGTAGCGAAGAGACTTTTTGACTCGAGCCACACTACGGTTGCAGATCATCCTTGATACTACGGTCTTATAATGTGGCCAGGAAAAGAATGCCTCTCACTTCAATCGGAAGCTGGGACAGTTAATGGTGTGAAAAATTTTCATGTAGTCACAGTTAATCGAAAACACATGTACCTTTCACTAGGAAAATGAAATTGATTTTATTGATTTTTTTCCTACACTTAAAAGTTAAGAGAGCTGTTCCATTAGGACCCATTACAGAGACATGAGTTTATCAATCACTAGATTACCTGGTAGTGGGACTGCGTGCATCTCAGTAGGGAACAATTTGGAGGATTTTTCCAGTACTGTTACTTTCCTTACAACTGAGGGAAACCTCCCGAAACCCTTGCTCAGAACCGGGGTGCGTATTGTGTCTTGTCAAAGATGAATGAAAACAGGGGTGGTAGTTCAGTCTGCAATTGCCGAAACTTAGCGGCCGCTACCGCCGGAAGTTCGAGCCCTGTGTGTGCGCATGTGTGTGTGTGTGTGTGTGTGTGTGTGTGTGTGTGTGTGTGTGTTAGTTTTGTCCTTAGTGTAAGTTTAAATAGTTTGTAAGTCTAGTGACTGATGACCTCAGCAGTTTAGTCCAATAGGTTTACAAACATGTGAACAACTAATCAATGAAGTCAGGTGAGTACATGGACAGCGGCGAACAGTCGTAGGTATCTACAAGAGGCATGGGCTTTGGGAGTTGGTAAGGATTCGTAGCAGGAGACTAAAGGAACTCCAGGGGTCCAATTAATTAAGGCTGTTTCTAAGTATTATAAAAGGGAAAGGATTCGCGTGTTGTCACGACAGAAACTAGTATCTGTTATTCCGGGTGAAAGCTAAGAGACACAGCAATGTAAAGTGCAAACATTTGCAAACGGCACTCCAAGTGGTATGAGCAGACTTGTTTCGAGCTTAGCCTGAGCTGGCGGTGAGCGACACGGAGTTGGCGCCCCAATGCTCTGAGCTCTTCTTTCAATACAAAATCCATGGGTTTTAAAGGATTGTGGCGGCGCAACTGTAGTCTCCCTGCCAATCCCTGCGGCTCTTGACTGGCTTTGGCCAATCTCTGCAGCTGCAGAGTGCCTCTGCATAACCACGTTATGGGCCTTTGCCTCTCCTATTTTGTAGGCGATTCCATGAACGAACTCCTTCTTACCCTAAAGGTAGCGACAGCGTTCAGCTGACGACCAAATGTTATTCTTCCCGCTCCTTCTAAGAATAACAGTGTTTTACGAGGTCTCCGCCCTGAAGACTCCCTTGCGTGCACACCACTGTCCTAGAAGCTTTACGCATTTCCCATCTCCCTGTCCTTTGTGAAGTCATTGACGTCGCTGTCGTCAGGAGCCATTATCAAACCTGCGTGCATGTTTGCTACTACATTCTCCCCTACACCTTACAGCAGTATCTAGACGTTTCATGAATGTAGGAGTTAACTAAAACGCCTACCCTGGGAATGCAATTTACTTTACCTTTACCGTTTACGTGCGGTCACCTAAACAACGCTGGAAGTTTTGCTGATCCAGTAGCTTTAAGCTTAACAGTACAGCATTTAATAAGTAGTCAATACATATTGTGAGGCGTGGGGAGAAGGGAAGAATGTATAATGTAGCTAGCGTATAATAACCCAAGTCGCTGGAGTTTTAATTGCCTGTTAGAAGTTTTATTAATCTAATAATGGTAAACAACAAATGCATTGAAATCCTGTTTTTTTATTTATTGTTTGTACAGTCGACAGATATGTCACATACGAAGTCTTTGCATTAGTTACGTTCTTGGTGTGTATGTGATAGTTACGGAAACTGTTTCGAGACTGGTCTCAAGTTTTTTCCTTAGATTTGTTCCCTTCGATTATTATATTTGTCATTTAAAAATTATTTGGAATACCCCAGAAAATTCTCAAACATTTGACATAAACAAGTTACACAAACACAGGCAGTGCCACCATCATTCGAAAAAGCAGTGAAACCTTTTATCAGATCTTGTATAGAAATTGCCTATGCGTTTCGCCACAATTGTCCTCTTTCTAATATCGCTGGCAATAACAGCGGCGTAACAATTGCCTTATTTTATTGTTAGTCTGCAGACGTTAACGGGAAATTGTCGTATTCATTGCTTCTACTTGTTAGAAAACTCGTTAACTACCTATATAATTTTGTAACCCAAAATCACGAAGGGAATTTATATCTATGTAAAATCAAAGCTGTAGTAACTCATCAGTATGAGAATCTCTAGGCAGAACTTTTCGGTCATAAGCGGTACTAACATTATTGACACTAAGTGATTATAAGAAATAGTGACGTACCGTAAGCTTTCATTTACTAATATCCACGACGTAGAATTTTACTTCTTTAATATTAAGAAAATTCAGATCTCTGCATAAAATTATGGTAATACGTAAATGTATATGTGTATATGCGGCTCGCGATAACTTGTCTGATGACCCACTAGATTGTTACAGTCACACATCGGCTTTTTTCCGATAGTCAGTCCGTCGCCTTTCCTCTTTTTATGTAATGCTGCCAATGCCGGAGACGTAATAATTGTTCCACATTTTTTTGTCATTTAATTATGATCATCAGTCTGCAACAATTAGGTTTACACACAGGCACATACAACGTGTTAGGAAAGAATACAATTTGTCATTAAAATTTTCGCCACCCATCAAACCACCATAGTGCACAATACGATTCTCAAGGCAAGACCCGAGCATAAAACGGCAATGGTCTGCAATGAATAGTTTCAGCTGAAAACTCAAATATGCGGACACACGTCTATTTTTATCATGTCAGTTGACTATGGTCGTCAGTTTGTACAAACTACTTAAACTAACTTACACTAAGAATATGGCCGGCCGCAGCGGCCAAGCGGTAAGCGGCGCGCCAGTCACGGTTTGCACGGCCACTACGGTCGGGGGTTCTAATCCCCCCTCGGGTATGGATGTTTGTGCCGTCGAAAGTATTAGCTAGTTCGTAAGTAGTTTGTAAGTTTAGGGACTGATGACCCCGTACTTAAGTCCCATAATCTCTACAAACATTTGATTTGAACTAAGAATATGAATGAGGGAATACTCGAATTTCTGTTGGGAACAACCAACGAGGCCGTAGCATGACGCCGTGGAACACGCGGCCATTCCACACGGCTTCGGACAAAAACTACTGAATGTGAATGTGTATAGTGAGTAAATAACACAAGCTGAGTTACTTCTCATGTAAAGTGTACCTGACGTGACACGTATAAATGTAATAGAGGTGCCGCGGTGGAGTAGCCGAGCGGTCTGAGGCGCCTCGCTGCGGAGCGCGCGGTTGCTCACCGTAGGAGGTTCGATTCCTCCCTTGGGCATGTGTGTGTGTGTGTGTGTGTGTGTGTGTGTGTGTTGTCCTTAGAATCGTTTACCTTAGTTTAAGTAGTTCGTAAGCTACGGGCTGATGACCACGCAGTTTGGTCCGATAGATACACAAACATTTGAATTTTGTAATAGCAGTGAACAAATTTATTTTCGAACTAACGATCGTTTATGCCATTGAATAAATATGGAAAGGAAGAATTCAGTTATTTTAGTGTACTAACAAGAGGCACTTGAGAGTAATGCTGGTAATCAGCATTTACAATTCTTTTTATATTTAAATAGCAATAAAGTGTCATTTTTCAAGCTTTATTATCGAATACCTTTTCAAATTATTAGGTGTGCAGCAAGTTGTTGTGGCAGTGCTCCGTTTTACACAACTGCTTGAAAAAAGTAATGAGAACTATTACTTTTCCTTTAGATGACTTTACTGATGGCGGTATTTAGTTTGACACCTATAACCGCCAAGGCATTGACGACCTTTTGCCGAATGTCCGTAACGTGTGGAATATCATGCCTGTTGATGTCCCGCACTGACCGTCTTGTGGCGTAGAGTAACGTTATCTCTGGAACTGTACCGAATTACCTGCAATGTTTCTTTTGTCTGGTGAGTACGGTGGATCGTCCATAATCTCCCTTCGGTAGGTTGCGAGATATTCTGACCAGCAATAAGCCGCGGGGGAGTGGCCTGGCGCATTGAGGCGCTATGCTCCTATGCGTGAGGCTGTTCCCCGTCGGGAGTTCGAATCCTCCTCCCCCCTCGGGCATGGATGTTCGTGTTGTCTTTAGTATAAGGTAGTTTATAAGTAGTTTGTAAGTGTAGGGACTGATGACCCTGCAGTTAAGTCCCATAAGCGTAACAAAGATTTGAACATTTTGAACCAGCAATAGCCGTGTTGCATCTTGCATTGTCATGCAGAACGATGGGGTTCTGTTCAGTGAAACGTCATCGTTTTTTTCTTTTGCACTGGACAACCAGTGCAGTCGACATGAATTCCTGTGAAAGAATCACAGCGAAAGATTCGGTACACCACCAGAGATGACGTTATCCATGTCATAGAAAGGACAAAACGGGTTGTCAACAGAAATGCGTCTGAAGGGCTGTATGATACCTTCTTGATATTTGGAAAAATGTCGTAAATAGTTCCACTATAAGCACTTACGTCAGTAAAGTGAAAGTACCACTTCTCATTACATTTTATCCAGCCCTTGTAAATTGATAGGTATGCGAATTAAATGTAGTGTGGTCAAGAAATCATTGAAGAAATCTGGTGAACGTGAAAGCAGTCGGGGGGAGGGGGGGGCGGTCTTGAAAGAGTTAATTGTAGGAGGAGAGCATATGTGGTTTATATGAATACGTGTGGATTCGCAGGTCTCTAATTCTATTTTTTGCTGAGGTTTGTGCGTTTCGCATTCACTTTAAGAGCACTGCGAACGGCACACAGTTAAACTGCTAGCTGCGGCACTTCTTCAGGTATCACAAGAGTCCCTTGTTCGACACAGAATACAAACTGGTGTTTCGTATCACGCAGCAAAGCTGCATAAACTTGGCCCTGCGGATTGATGTCGCAGACAGAGGGTTCACGACCAGTATTGTACCGTTGCATGTCGCAGTTGGCATAATCTCTGCACTTGATGTTCAGTTGTTCAGTGTTATTACATAATACTCTATGTAAACTTATAGGCACAATTAATGTAAATACCTAACATATATAAGGCCGTGGTCCATGAAACTTTGCAGTTTTTCTAACGTTTCGTCCAGAGCTGCGCCGGCTATCTTCGGAGGTCTTACTACTTCCGCTGAGTGTTGCCGACCTCCGAAGATGTCCGGCGCAGCTCTGGACGAAACGTTAGGAAAAACTGCGAAGTCTTATGGACCGCGGCCCTATAACCCGGAAGTTCTACCAGCAGCTATGGCGTCCGGTAGTGAAAGCCTTCATTACGTTTTTTATTTATTTATTCATTTATTTATTTTTATTTTATTTTATTTGTGTCGGCTTCACACTTTGTTCAGTTCCTTCTTTTATAAATACGCTTCAAATTGCGTATTAATTTTTTATTTTGTCACTTTTCTAGAAAGCTTTATATACAGTATACTTCTTGCCCCTTTAATTCTATGATTCTATTGCGAATTGCATATTTTGTATTATTCGTAACTGTTTCCTGTACAGATACCTGAAGAATGGAAATAAGCTCGAAACTTGTTGTGAATAAATCTGTAACCTTGCAACTGGTGGCTGCATTCTTTTGTAACGTAATTCGTACCTGGTTTGATGCAGCACAAATAATTACCGCTTTGATTGAGTGCAAAATGTTTAATTAGTGTCAGTCTCTTCGTTCTGAACCTAACAAAAAAATTAAAGGATGATTAGGTAACTGTTTTACTCTTTTGTTTTTCATTAATATGGGACAGTAGTTTTAGAAGAAAAACGTATAGACCTGGGTGTTGCAAAAATGCAAATATTGTCAGATAGACAGTATGCCTACGGGGCTAATATACGTACGTTTCTTCACGTTGGCCATTCCGTATATACGCCCCTGCATCGTGGCACCACCATTTGGTTTTCTGTTTTTTTGTGATCACTCCCAATTTATCAATATGAAATAGCATGTTGTTCTCAATTAATTTAGGTGAAATATAATCCTGCAGTAAATATCTGCGCTACAACAATGAGACTTTAATTCATAGCCTATATTTGTTTTTATTTTTCCATTCAGTTTTTGTTTCCATTGTTTTGTTCGCTGTCTGGTACACACATCAGCAAGCTCTGGGACCGGCCTACTAGAATATAGATTACCGCTACACAACGTATTCGCGGTTCGGTTTCGGCTAATGACAGGAGAAATATGTTCGCGGAACAGGCTGTTCTGTGGATATTTTATGCAGATTTGATGCCATGGCCTGCGATTTACAAGTAGTACGGGTGGTGTCGCTGTCGGACCTCACTTGTCAGAATCAATGCTAACTGACGGTAACAGGATGCTGGACCGCTTCCAGGAATGAAGGAAACATCTGTCTGTTTTCCCGGGCTGTGATTATCAGATATACAACGGTTCATTGTGACCGGACAATCTGCACTAACGTATTACTATGACGCCAACCTTTCCATGAAATTAAGACTGTTCTCAGTGCTCACAGATAATAACTGTTACCAAGTCTATTTTAAATTTCCTGACAGGATAATATTGACAAAGATTTGCCCTGTTTTAGAAGTATTAGTTTTACAAGCGGTTCTTGAATAGCTTATTATTGTTGTAGATAAGTTCTTTATTGTACAGAAAATCCTCCGAGAAGTAGCTCTAAGAGTATGCGTGATTTGTACATGCAATAATGATGGCAGTTATGTGACTGTACATTAAGACACACTGAAATAACAAGTAACATTCAGATCGGGTACTACAAGTAAAGAGTTCCAGACAGGTCACTCCGTGATGCTATTACGACGAATTTGTGCGACCGTTGAAGCGTGGTGAGGAGCTTAGGTCAGGTCCGTCCTGAGGCGGAAGGAAGCGGCGCTGGCTCGGGAGTCCCCGATTGTTGCATCACTGCTGTGGTTGACGAAAGCGGCACACCGTAAAGCCTGAAGATGACCCGCTTGTCAGAAGCTGTGTCTACTCTGGAACGTAAGGGTACAGTGGCGTACTACTTGTAAACAAGTGACTTGCGGAGGAAATGTCCCGCGCTTGATGTGCCTCATTTCGTCTTTCGGAAAGCAGCCAGTTGGTGAAGGCAGCGCTTTTAACGCTGGTTTTCTGGATTTCCTCTGTTCTTAAACCAAGTAGTGTTCGTCGACATTTTGGGGAATTCTGTTTCCTGCGTATAATCTCGTGCTGGATTAGCAGACGTTAGGAGTACAACGTGGACAGCGCCTGTGGTTGTAACAACCCGCGGGACACAGGCGAGTTGTGGGTAGCCAGACAAACGAATGTAGTTGCGATTACCGCTCTATCGGTCGTGTTTGGTTTCAGGTTGGAGATTGTCGTCGTTGTCATGGTCTTCATTCTAAAGATGGACCTGGTCACGCTAGTCTGTTCTGTGCATATCTCGCGTAACTACTGCATTCATTTGAACCTGTTCTATTGTGGACTCTTTGACTCCGTCTTGACTTTTTATCCCTGACCCTTCCCCCCTTAACCAAACTGGCGCCTCCTCGGCGCCGCGGTGGAGTGGCCGAGCAGATTGAGACGCTATGCTGCGATGCGCGAGGGGTTCGAATCCCCCTTCGGGCATTGATGTTTGTGCTGTCTTTAGTATAAGTTAGTTCATAAGTAGTTTGTAACTTTAGGGACTGATGACCTCGCAATCAAGTTCCATAGACTTTACAAATATTTTAACATTTCATTCCTCGGTCTCAGAATGTGAATTATATCAGAAATTTAATTTTTCTGCTGTTTCAATCAGTACTTTTTAATTGGGCATCTGGTCCACCTTTCTAACCTTCGATATTATCCTCTGTAAACATTTCTTTCGCTGTGTGTGTGTGTGTGTGTGTGTGTGTGTGTGTGTGTGTGTGTGTTTCTCCACGTTTCACAACCATACTACGATACAATCCATCCAGATACTTTCATAATGACAATTAACAGTTACATTGATATTTTTCTAAACCTACGAGGACTATACACGTAGGTCTGCCTTTCTTCGTAGTGTCGGTATTATTTCGCATGTTCCTTCACATCTCCGGATCCCTAACTGAGGTCGGCACCTAGCAGTTTTCCGTATTCTGTAACTCTGTGTTATTGAATTGATCGTTCATTGCTATTTACACCCCTCAGCTACTGCTTTCTGTAGAATCAGAATCGTTGCGTTCTTGTGGCGTAACTCGCGTCCAGGTGTAATAGCTTAGGCACGGCTGTGTCTGCTGAGGGTTTCAGTCGTTGTGCAGAGCTGTCTCTGCCTGTCCGCCCGATGCCTGGCAGTGCTCTGTCAAGTCGTACCCCCCTCTCCCCTTACCTTGACCCACCCACCCACTGCTGACGGCTGGCGGTCGGCCACTGCATCTGCTCCTCCACTTCTCCCCTCCCCCGCATAAACGTGATTTATCTGCCTCCTCCCCACTCCGCCGCAGCGCCAGATAATTCTCAGGATTCTCTTTGGAATACTTCCAAAACCTAATCTGGCCCTCCTTCTCTTTCCGCGCCGCGACTCCGTAATTCCACACGTTATCAATTCCATTCTGCGTAGCCGGGCATAACGTTAAAAAGAATGGCGCCTAAAAGAGGAGGCGGCCGCCAGCCGGCAGCCTAAGTACAAATTAGGACTTTTCTGCTCACTACGGCTGCGAAGACTGAGAGGTTGCAAACCGGTTTTCTTTATGTTAATGAATTCCTCCGCTATCCTGTTCTAAAAGAAGCTCCTCTCTAGCAGAACCGTAAGATACTCGAAATGTGCTAATAAATTTTCTACGTCCGGCTTCGCGAGACCGTAATTCCGCCTGTAGGAAAGAAATAGGTGGGGGGGGGGGGCTGGTCGCTGCCATTATTTCTCCGCTAGCCGTGATTTCGTGGGGCGTTTCCCTTCTGTGTTTCGTGAACGTCTCATAAATTAGCGCCGCGCTTGAACTACTTCACTTCTGTCGCCTGATTATGCAATCTCAGTCTCGAGCTTTTGCCCAAGTACGTGACAGAAATTCCGAACTAAATCTCTCCTTCGACGGGAGATTAAAACACAGATTGTGACTGCGTTGCCAACGGACTAGCTAAGCAGCAAAACACGTAAGGTACGGAGAGAGATAGTATAGACGGCATAGCTTAAATTCTTTTGTGCATGGTTCAACCTATTTTGGTACTGTGTCTGCATATTCTTTTACAGTGGTATTGTGAGGTCAAATACTCGAATGGATCCTTAGGAAGCTAGGCAACCGATTTCGTTCCATATTATTTCACTATGAGCTTTTGTTTTCCGTCTGTAATGACGCAAATTCTAATCTTAATTACTTCCTTTTAGTGTAAATAAATTAAGGAGATCATTAAGATGTCCCCTTAACCGAACGGTCCCATAATTTAATACTGTCAAGACGGAAGTAATTATTTCTAGTAATGTATGGGAAAGAATGCTAAAGAAAGTGTTAATGATTGGAATGAACTATCACTTGGGATTTACGGTCTGTGCAGAAACTTTTTCGCCAAGTTAAGACATATTTCAGTTATGAAGACGTCTGAAGTAGTTCTCTGACTTTCCTGTTTATCTCATGAAATGCAGTGACACTTGCATTTGCCGTGATTGGTTGGACTTCCGGATTAGTTCTGAGGCTCGTGACGACTGCTGCCTGCAAGGCGTAGGAGGAGCGATCTGTGGTCGCAGCACATTTGAAGCATACTGCAGTCGCTCCAGCACACCAGCCTCTATTGCCAGTAGGCGAGTCTTGGTAATATCGCCATTTTCTTATTGAAGTACGCCCCCGTGCAGCTTACGCGCCCACGACTGTCTGGTGTAACATGCAGCTTAAATGAGTATCATTTTTAATGACTGATGTTGACCTCTCACCTAAAATCGTGGGTGTTATCCTGTCACGCGACACGGTACTTTGCATATGATATTTACAGATTTTATCTTTTTCTGTATTACTGCTTGTGATGGGCATCGTCTGCAGATACATTGGACTGCATGTAGTAAATTACATTGCTTTAATTTTTTTATTTTTTTATTTTTATTTATTTATTTATTTATTTATTTATTTATTTTTTGCCGTTCTTTGAGGAGATGAAGAGGCTTGCTCAAGGTAGAGTAAGTGGAGAGCTGCATCAAACCAGTCTCAGGACCACAGACGACGACGACAACAACAAGAAGTCTGATTTGCTTAGATTGTGCAAAGACTGATTCAGCCTGTGAAATTGTTCAAATGTTTGCAAATCTATCGGACTCAACTGCTTGGTCATTAGTCCGTAGCTTACAAACTACTTAAACTAAGGTAAACTAACATAAGGACAACACAAACACCCATGCCCCAGGGGAGACTCGAACCACCGACGGCGAACGGGCGCGCGCACGGCAGCACGGAGCTCCAGTGCGCACGGTTGATCCGCCGCAGCTGTGAAATTGTCTGAGGTTATCATTGTTCAGAAATGTTTGTTTATAATGTGTAGTTGTAACAGTAATATTTATCATCATTCATTTTGTTAACTTGAATTGTAAAGGGTGATCAGTCCTCAGCGCAACCGCCTCTGCGGCGTGCAACTTACTGGCGATGGCAGCTGCAGTGCCCGCTTAGCGGGCTGCCCGACGTCCGCACTAAATTTAATACGGGTTGGCGCGCAAGTTGTTTCTCAGATACATAACACAAACACTCAGAAAGAAAAGTTTGTTACTCACCTGTACTAGACAAGGAGGTTCTGGAACTGCCTCCCTTCATTGTTCGAGCATTTATGACACTTGCTGAGGAAGTTTCTCATTACACTATGAAGTTACCTCTCAGAAATTGCAGTGATTTCATGACGAATGTTTGTTTTTAGTTCATCTAAAATGTGGGATTTGATTTGTGCACTTTCTCTTTTAATGCTCCCCGCAGATAAAAATCGCACGTTGTTCAATCTGGAAAACGAGGCGATCAAATGTTCTTAGTAATAAATGTTTCACCGAACACATTACCAATTTTCCGTAATGAAAAGTTGGCTGTGTATGCCGTCTCAGTCTTCAAATGTTTGTAATTCTATCGGACCAAACTGCGTGGTCATCAGCCCGTAGCTTACAAACTACTTAAACCTAGGTAAACTAACCTAAGGACAACACACACACACACACACACACACACACACACACACACACACACACACACACGCCCCAGGGAGGACTCGAGCCGGCCGCGGTGGTCGAGGAGACTGAGGCACTTCAGTCACTGTCTGCAAGGCCACTACGGTCGGGGGTTCGAATCCCTCCTCGGGCATGGATATTTGTGCCGTCCTAGTTTGAAAGTAGTTCATAAGTAGTTTGTAAGTTTAGGGACTGATGACCCCGTAGTCGAGTCCCATAAGCTTAACAAACATTTGAACATTTGGAGGACTCGAACCTCCACGGCGAGCAACCGCGCGCTCCGCAGCGAGACGCTTTAGACCGCAGAGTCTTGCTGAAATGCAGCGAAGGCATGTTCTCTTTCAGTTAATTGGGCAAATAAAGGCCGCAATATGTTTTCAGCATACCTGTCACTTTTGTGAAAAAATTAGGGCCTATTATTCTCTCGCCGCTAACAGTGCACCACACTCCTATTTTTTGATCATGCAGGGTCTGTTCGTGGAGTTAGGCTTTTCCTAACTCCAGTAACGATTATTTTTCGAACTAACATACCCATTTAGGTGGAACCATGATTCGTCCGAAAAGAAAGTTAAGTTCGCGTCAATATCTCCGTCGTGCACCTTTTTCAGAATCAGTGAGTGTAATGAGCAACTTCCTCAGGAGGTCTCAGAAATGATCTAACAATGAAGGGAGGAAGTTCCAGCACCTCCTTGTGTAATGCAAGTGAGTAATGAACTTACCTCTCTTAGTGTTTGTATTATGTATGTCAGAAATCACTCGCGCGGCAACCAGTATTAAATGTTGTGCGGACGTCGGGCGGCCTGCTAAGCGGGCACTTGCAGCTGCCATCGCTGGCAAATTTGCACGCCGCAAAGGCGGTTGCACTGAGGATTGATCAACCTTTAGTACTGATGACTTTTCTGTTTGGTCCCCTACCCCCAATCAACCAAACAAATTTATCCATCAGCTTACCATTATGGATTAGAAATCCATATGAGATCTCCGTACATCAGAAAAAGTAGGAGATACTATGACTGTAACCTGGCCCTTTCCGCATGGTTAGCAAATATAATTTCGTGTTTTTAGTTTTATTTATTTTTGTATAGACAGTTATTATATTTTTATTTCCCATTGTACTCTATGCTCTCCCAATTAGTTTCTGTCAGGTCGCGCGGTCTGAGGCGCCATATCACGAATTGCGCGGCCGGTCCAGTCGTAGGTTGGAGTCTTCCCTCGAGCATGGGTGTGTCGTCGTTAGCAAAAGTTAGTTTCAGTAGTTTATAAGTGTAGGGACCGACGACCTCAGCAATTTGATTTAATAGGTTTACAAACATTTGTCCATGTTTTTAGTTTCTTCTCGTTGGTATGCACCCTGTTAAAGTCATATATGGAAAAGCTATTTTTGATACACTTCAGAGCGTGACGTGAATTTTTCTAATTTTGACTTCGTGTTAAGATATTTTGCCGGAAGAAGCAGTATGTGTGTGCTAACTTCGTCGAGTGTTATAATTCTTTATAGGGCCTGTGATAAGCGTCCACTATCGATGTTTCTTGAAAATCAGCCTACTTTGATTTTCATACGCTAATAAGTAAAGAAGCAAATGGCAAGTGATTACGTTTTCGTTTTACTTTTCTCTCTTCTGTTTTGACTTTTCTCTGTCTCTTGATTTTGTTCCAGGTTGTTATAAAATAACGAAAACCATTAATAACTTTTTTGGATGATAGCTTTTTGATTAATGTTAGAATTTTTTTAGTGAATCCTCCTGTTCTCTGTTCTCTCAACTGCATTTTATACGATCGTTTCATCACAATGCCTGCCGAGAGGTTTCCCTTTATAAGTGATGGTCAGTGGTTAATCTGAGTAATAACTCGTAGACGTACGATCTAACAGCGGGAGATCTGCCCTGCTTAGGCATATTATGTTAAGTAAAGTGTAGAGGACGACACATACTCGCCCTTTTCCGTATACAGTTCTGCGCCGATCTGGTGCAGAAGGCTAACGGTACGGTTGGAATTTGTTCGCGATCGCGATAAATCCCACGCATTTTAGGGCAGCGTATTGAGTGTGCCACAATACAAATACGGTTGCAGATTTTGCCGCCGCGTTTTAATTCCCTCGCGCCCGACGCAAGAAGAGTGGCAAAAACAAACCGGCCGCGCGTAACCACAATTCGTGCTTAGCGCGACGCTCGGCCCCCTCCAGTTGCAGTCCTTCGCCCCGGCTGTGCATTCTGTACCGCGATACAAAGCGCTTTTTGTTTGCGGGCTTTGATTTGTGAATCGGATAAATCACGGGCGGCGCGGCGCGGCGTTCCCCCCCACACCCATCCATCAGGCATTACGCGGGCCGGCCGCGCGCCGCTGCAGCCCGCCCCGCCCACTGCGACGTGCAATTTTCAGAACTGAAATTTATACACCCTTTTTAACTTTCCGATCCCGGGCGGCGCTCCTTGCCGCCGCCTTGGCGCACTCGCTCACCGCCTCCTCTCTCGCACCTGCGACGTAAATAATAAATGGCCGACTGGATATTGTGCCGGCGCGGCGCGGTGAAGGCATATTGCCTTCGCGCCCGCCCGGCCTCCGGCGAAAAGTGTGCTCGTCTGCTGCTGCGGGAAATTGCGGCGACCTGCTAGTGGCGGCCGCTCTTTATTGCCGCCAGCGCGCGCGCTCAGAACCTAATGCGTGGCAGCTCTGCCGTGTCACTAGACCCTTCATGAAAATAATAATGATAATAGTAATGTTTTTCTCTTCGTCAAACTTGAACCTTTCGGCCTCTTTGCCAAAATAAAGCTCGATATAAACTTTAATGTTCCGTGAGGTGAACGCTTCAATATCTTAAAGCGAAAATACAAGGAAAAAATAGCGCTCAACACGGCAGCATAATTCCATTGCCCCTTTAAATCCCTGCTCTGAAGATGAAATTTTTAAACTTCGTCTACGTCTACATCTATTCCTACCTGAAGTTTCCACTTAAGTGTCTGGCAGAGCGTTCATCGAACCATCTTCAGACTATTCTTCTACCGTTATACTCCCGAATATAGCTCGAGAAAAACGAACACCTCTCTAAGTTCGAGCTCTCAATGCTCTAATTTTATTGTCATAACATTTATCTTTATGTAGGTTGTCAACAAGCTATTACAATGAATGGAGGAAGCTGGTGACTGAAATTTTCTAATTACATCTCTCCTTAAAGAAACAGTTCTTTGTCGTATTGATTGCCACGTTACGGATCGCGCGGCCTCCCACGTCGGTGGTTCGAATCTTCTCTCGGGCATGGTTGTGTGTGTTGTCCTTAGGTTAGTTTAACTTATTTTAAGTAGTTTGTAAGTTTAGGGTCTGATGACCAACGTAGTTTGGTCCCACATATTTACACACATTTTTGATTGCCACCTAGGTGGCGTATCATATCCCCCCCCCTATATATATATATATATATATATATATATATATATATATATCCTATTCCACGATAATACAAAACGAGCTGAATACCCTTATGCATCTCCTCTGTCAGTCCTGTTTGGGTCGTGATGGAGTGGCCGAACGCTCTAAGGCGCCTTGCTGCAGAGCGCGCTTTTGCTCGCCGTCGGATGTTCGTGTGATTAGCTTAAGTGGTTTGTAAGCCTAGGGACTGATAATCACAGCAGTAAGTCCCTTAGGTTTACAAACATTCGAACACTTTGAATCCTGTTTGGCATGATCCCCATACCTTGCAGCAGTATCCTTTACGATGGCAGACAAGCGTTGCATAGACTGCCTCTGTAACGGATTTGTTGCATTTTGTGCCACAAATCGCAGTCTTTCCTTCGCCTTCCCCACGATATTATGTATGTTGTCTTTCCAGTTAGGGTTTTCCATAGTTGTAATTAGTAGGTAGTTAGTAAAACTGACAGATTCGATATTTGTGCAATTTTGACTCACATTTTTCTTTATTCCCATTATTCGCACGTAGCAGATGTCTTCTCTGGATCACTTTCCAATTACTCGTGATCTTCTGGTGACTTTACTGAACGGTAAAGAAGAGCATCATCTACAATAAGCCTAAGACCGCTGCCCAAAATGTTCCCTAGATCATTCATATACAATACGAACTGCGGAGAGTCGATGACACTTCCTCAGGAATCATCAGATATCACTTCTCTTTTAGTAGTATTTAAAAAGAGAACACGGACTGTAATTTAAATCCTCCTTCGAAGAAAGAAAGATTACAGGAAGATTCTGTTGATAATGTCTGGGTTTCAACGCCAAAATACCATAGCGAAATGCACAGAGATCACCGAAGGATCGTTGATAAATGCCGAGTTTCCCCCGATAAACGTACGTATTGCGCGTAAATAGGGAAAGACATCCGTTACTGTTGGACTGCGCTGTTGGCGAAAAATTACGGCAACCAGTAACATCTAAACTAACCGTCCGAAACGATCTTAAATCGATAGACAACTTAGAACAGAAGGAGAAACACATTCCACATTGAGAATTTCTAGAAAAGTCTCCCACGATAGACGTGGCTTAGTCTATGGACGTACTCTTGAATTCTGGGTCGGGGATCCTTACAAAATTTAACAGAGAGAGAGAATCTAACGAAGATTGATGTGTATCGCGATAGGGCCGTTTAGAAAGAAGGGTAGCGTAACAGAGGTGCACAATAACATTCAGTGGAAGCCGCTTAAGAGAGAGACGTTTCGTATCTCGGAGATCGTTACTTTTGGAATTCGGAGAATGTTACTTCGAAGACGGCTTGTGAAACCTGTTTCATCCTACCATATTCAACTTTGCAAACGACCAGGACGAAAAATCTGAGATCATACATATGTTTATTGTAAGTTGCTGTTCCCATACGCCATTCCCGAATGGAACAGAGAAGAGGGAAAATGATATTGGTTTCTAAACTGAAGCGTGACTTATATATACCGGCTCTTCAAAAGCTCCTGTTATAGGGTTGTAGCATTCTATAGCCTGCTTTGCAAAGGTACTGGCCTCCATAACTCTACCGTTTGATATGAAATAAATTTGAAGTGGGATCACTTCAAACCTTCCGCCTCACGGTTCGCATCCAAACTGATAACAGAACGCTGCATCACTATGACATCACATACAACTGTGATCCAACTACATGCGCAGCTGGGAAGTATAACTTCGGTGCTAGACGAACGCGTCGCAGTTTCGATACCGAAGAGAACGTTCTTCATCATATAGAACCTGACGATGATTCCCCAAACATTATCCAAGTGTAGCACGTCATTGTGTCCACTCTTTGCGTGTCGTGAAACGAGAAATTTGGGAGTGATTTCATCTCCAAACTAGTTTTTACCCTGTTCAACCCAGAGAATCTTGTAAGGAAATGGTGAAAAATTCCTTAAATGAAGGTAACAAGTCTTACTGATAGCTAAACAAATGAGCACGTTGCGTAACCAATGTCCATATATTCTTTAAACAGGAAGAAAGCAGCGTCAGAAACAGAATACCACGGTGGAGTGGTCGAGTGTTCTAAGGCGCCGTGATATGGAACTCATGTTGCTCCCTGCCGGAGGTTCGAGTTCTCCTTCGACAATACACACCCGTGTGTATTGTCCTTAGGTTAGTTAAAGTTAATTTAAGTACTTTGTAAGACTAAGGACTTATAACCATAGTAGTTAAGTCCTATAGCTTGATAAACATTTGAATTTGAGAAACTGAATTTAGGCAAAAACGTTTTCATTTTTAAGTCATTTTATAGCTTAAAATATAGATGTAGACAGACGTTTTTGTTAGGAGCCTGCTGACTCGCTGCTTAACTTATCTCCGGTTCGTTAATGTTTCACTATCAATGACGTCTGACGTTGGTCCTCGCTGTAATCAAGTTGTGCCATAATTTTCCCCAGTTAAATCCAGTACCTTGCCATTAGTTAGTTGATCTACCCACCTAAGCTTCATTAATTCCTGTACATCTTCCTTGCATCTGAATCGACAGTCGTCCACGTTCCAATTACTTATTGCCTGTGATACAGCTAGGAGACAAGTATGTTTTTCGCCGTGGATCCCCTTAACGAAATACAGGTGGTGTTTACACGGCTTCCTTTTCCGTGGACTCTAGATCTTGCATCAGTGCTTAACTTTATTTGATTCGAGCTCTTACATCCGAACGTGTTGGTGACTTGTGATATGAACCGTAGTTATTTTCTTGTCCATCATTTAGCAAGTTATTGTCTCTCGAGAGCAATTATAATATGAAACTAACAGACCATAAATTCACTCTCCTCGCAAAGAATTAAATGATAGGTACCCATATAGTTAATTCAATAAGGATAAAGCAGTCAACAATCCGAAGATTGGTTTGAACACTACAGTGTTTTACTAGGTATGGTCCTGTTTGGAGGTGATATGCCGTTGCCTTCCTCCGACCTTCGAACTGACTTACCCAGCCGCTTACAGGAGGATCTACAGTTTAAAGTGGCTTCTGAATCACGGTGCTACTCGGTGCTGATTGCGAGGTGAAAGAAGTGAAAAGTGACAGATAATAATCCAAGGACTTGGCAGGGATCGAACCCGCGCTCTTTGGATTCACAGTGTGTCACTCTACCACTGTGCTGCCGAGCAACACGTTAATTCAGTATAACGAGTAAAGTAGGCCAATAATTTTGGCACTAAATTCGATGTTATACCTGTTGAAGTCTTTTAGACCAGAATGTAATTTATAATAGTGCCTAAGGATATCGCAGACATCGTTCATTGTTTCGTATGCAGGAGTCTGTAGCGGGCGCTAGGTGAGGGAATTTCGCGGCGGCGTTGAACCGTTGTTCTTGAGTGCGTCGTGTCGCCAGAATTGCGCGCTATCGCTACGTTGTTGAATGTAATGAACTCGGCACAGGTGCGCCAAACTGCTTTGTTCACCGGTATTACGTGGAATTCTAATTAAGCGCGCAACGTTCCAGCGTACTACCGGAATAGCATTCAAGTAAGGTCGGTTTCACTTAGTCGCCTCTTTTATTTTTACGTTTTATACTCTTACTTTCCACTATCATTGTTGTTTGTAACACGATGAGAAACAATCTTCTTTCATTTTACTTACACGTTAAGGACTCCAAGAATTAAAACTTTACATGTTAAAATTAAGCTACGTGACTGCCGCTGTGGCACCTATATGGATATAACAGCTATTCCAGCGACCGAAGGTAGCTGGTAGTGAGGAAAATGTTTCGTTCCAACGAGATCGAATAAATATGAAGTTCGGCTGAGAAAGTCACTTTATACGGTATCCTACTTTTCTTGACACCACTAAACCTATGTGATTATTAATCCTGGAACTTGATCACTTATTAGAATGTGGTCGTACGTCCTTTAACGTTCCTTGACACATCTAATGAACAACTTATTTTGTGGAACGTGTTCCACTTGAGTGAAGTATTATTAAAGCGACGCTACCGTTAGTGCTACCAGATACTACCGTTGTCATACGTTACGAATTTATTAATATCAATTTTTACTTACATATTATTCTCCCTAAATTTGGTGTAGCCTTACCCTGTAGGCTAAGTTTTGAGAAAATATTAATTTACGGTAGATGTACAAGAAACAAATATATATTTAAGCAAGCAAACTGATAGAAAATATACAAACCACTATTACAGGTAAAGGAAGAATTTCACAAAAATCTACAATAAGGTGCCCTATTTAGTCTGTGTTCTCAAGATGGAAATTGATGCATGTTTTGACATCGAACATCCAGTCTGCAATAAATCGTACGAATACCCCTTAACGCAGTTTTTTCACAAAAATGCGCCTTGACGTGCGGTTGCAAAGATGGATAACGCCTGTGTAGTCAGTTGAATGCGCGTTTCCGTCGTGGTCAGATGTATTTACAGTGCGTTCATATTATTTTTCTATGTTGGACATTGAGAAATATGAATGAAACCAAAGGCAAGATTAATCGTAGGAAACTTCTCACTGATGTTGGACAAAAACGCCATCAATATGTATACAGCGTCTATAAAACCAGAATATTGAGACTGCCAAATTGGGAAGGATTATTTTAGAGATTCTGCGAGAGAAATGTCTCAACAAAAGAATTACATGTTAGAAAATAATTATTGTTAGCAAGAACAATTTCGTTGCTATCATACGATTAGTCTGGACGGTATCCGGTGATGAAGTTGGCAGTCCAATGTAAGATGGGTTTAAATACCAAGACATGATGGAAGGAAATAATAATAATAACAATAATAATATGGTTTTCTATTTCGCAGGACCTAACTGAGGAGTAAGACTCCATGGTCATTGAACAAGACAGTACTTGAAGTTTAACACAAGAATGGTAATAGAAAAATTTGAAGTACTCCTACGCATACGACAAACTTAATACTGAGTGAAAAGAATCAATAAAGAAAAATTGAATTAGCTTATTTGTTAAACTTTTATAGGAGTTCCTCGACAGAATAAACGGAGTGAGCCATGAGGTAACTCTTCAATCTCAAAAGTAATAATGTTGCGCAGAAAGCTACGTCAAACGTTTACATTAGGTAATGAAAATGCGCATGCATGTTATATCACTCGTAATGTCAAATACCATGGGGATTTAAAGCGTTGAATTTGAAACATTGGATGTATGAGTCTGACGACGACGAAGAAATTGCAAATGGATTTGAAGTTCCAGCACTTCTGGAACATCGTCTCCAGAAAGTGAACAAACGTCTTACTGTCCGCTGTGGCTGACTTCTGTGCAGTGGGTTAGCTGCAGGCTACTACTCACGTGAGTCAGTGGAATTCACTACCGAACACTGCAGTATTTGTACGGATACAGCGCAGCGGGGCTGCTACGCCGGCCTTCTCATGGCGATAGCGACCGTATGCGTAATTGTACAGATGAATGGCGTTGATAGCTTTCCGAAAGGTGCGACAATATAATATTAAACAAGTTTTCAATCTGTTTTAGCCGTTTGAGCTGTGTGAGAAGTGTCAGTCACAGACGTAAACGGCACCTATTTACGCCAAAGAGTGATGTGGTCTCTTCAGTTACAAATAATATAGCGCCCGGAGCAAATATGTAAAGAGGGGAATTTTACAGAAAAATCCTCGCCGTAACAAGAGAAAAAGTACCATGTCTTTGTTAGATTTGTAAGATATTCGTTCCGCGCTAAGAAGAATAGTTCTGTCATGACTTATGAGGTATTTGTACGCGACAGGAGACCAGTTGACGATTTAGCCTATAGAGTTATGGAATATGTGTACCAGGCAGTCTTATCAAACAGGAGAGTTTACGTACCTGAGACTCCCAAAGATGACCGCAACATATGACGCATGTATTTAAGTGGTACCTGGGAACACTTCATGTTGGTCAGACATGAGCAGCTGTGATTGGAAGGAAATAAACTGTAGTTGTTTTCAAAAGCTTATAGCCCATGTAAACCCATATTTTTGCTCTTTAACAAATTCATATTAACTACGGACCGAAAGTGAAGAATTTGATTATGCTGTTCATTTTAGATAAGATTACCTTCTGATTCGGTGACTGAGAAGAATCCTCAACTTAAATCCATATATTGTCATAAAGTAGCGTAGTGTTGCGGTATTCGAAATGTGCGGGGGTCGCTAGCACTGCCTACTATCTTGAATGATATCTGCAGCTGAGTGTGCACTGATAGGTAAGTTCCAGACTGGACATATCGTTGTGGAAACATCCCCTTAGCCGTGTCTCCACAATATCTTTTTATCCAGGAGTGCTTCTTTGCAAGGTTCGCATGAAGCATGGAAGGTAGGAAGCGAGGAAGGAAGTTGTGAAGACGGGCCGTGAATCGTACTAGGATAACTCAGTCGCTTGAGTGCTTGCCCACCAAAGGCGAAGGTTCCAAGTTCCAGTCCCGGTCCAGCTCACAGTTTTAATGTGCCAGGAAGTTTTCAATCTACTATCTTTGTTACATCCCTTCGGATCCAACAACATAAGGAAATAATCTAAATCTTTTGGTCTTGTTCATCAGTACCTTTCCGGAACAATCAAACGAGATGGAGTGAAGTCAAAGAATCTTAAGAAAATCGTGTGTAGCTCTTTACGAATACTGGTGCATCAGTTGTCAAAATAATGTACGAAAAAACCGTAATTCAAACCCACGCCATTAATCAGTCGCATTGAGGAGATGTGAGAGTAGCTGTTTGGCCCCCTGTGAGGGAAAAATATTGTGCAGGTACAAGTGAGAGAGGCGGAGCGCAGCGCTGGAGCGCGACGGCGGCACTCGCCGCACAATTACATTGAGCGCGGCCACGCGCCGGTTCATTACCTGCCTCATGACGGCCAATTGTCACTGCGATCTGCACACCGTGTGCTCTGTAATGGCATTAATTTTGTCCCATCGCCGTTCCTCTCACTCTCTCGTCCCGTTCGTCAGCAAACACGCATTGCACATCGCAGTTCCGAAACAGCCTTTATTCATGGATCTTTGGCTGTACTGCTACGTTAATCAGTAAACCGCAGCACACATGCTGCGCTAATTTGTTTGTCTGCTATAATTTAAATGTCAGCAATATAACATTAAAATATTTCCCGCGGTGGAGTAGCCGAGCGGTCTAAAGCGTCTCGCTGCGGAGCCTACCCGTGGAGGTTCGAGTCCTCCCTGGGGCATGGGTGTGTGTGTTTGTCCTTAGGTTAGTTTAACTAGGGTTAAGTAGTTTGTAAGCTACGGACTGATGACCACGCAGTTTGGTCCGATAGATTTACAGACATTTGAACATTTAAAATATTTGTAGTCCTAAGCTAAGCTGCTGAAGCTATGAATTCAGCCGCGTGGAAGTGGCCGAGCGCTCTAAGGAGCCTGGCTGCAAAGTGCGCGCTTGCTGCCCGTCGGAGGTTCGAGTCCTCCCTCGGCCCGGCCCCGTGTGTGTGTGTGTGTGTGTGAGAGAGAGAGAGAGAGAGAGAGAGAGAGAGATAGAGAGAGAGAGAGAGAAAGAAAGAAAGTTGATCCTGTCTCGCGTCATTTCTTTTCTCCGATCCTGATAAGTATTGATATGTAGTGGGGTAATCTTAAGGAAATGATGCTGCTAGAAGTTCAGGTTTGACCGTTTTAACAAAAATTAAGACAGTATAATTACTCTCGGAATTGACTGTTTTTATTTGTTTGAAACTCTTATTTGAAATCATTACGGCACGATTAAAACGATCAGCGATGCGAATAGTTCGTCTTTAAACAGTTTTATGTCAGGGGTGTACGATAACAATACTGCTACCCAGAGAGATTCAGTGAATAAGACTTCCAACGATGTTAAACCCCGAGCATTTATATTTTCTCCCGATGTCGTTAAAAGTCCTGCAGCCGTGCTCTAGTTGTATGGTCGGTGGTCAAATTGACTCGCTTATTGTTGGCTGCATTGTATAAAAATCTCATAATAATGGCCAAATTATATGATTTTCGTGGGCTACGTGTTGAGGCGTGCTTTCACCCACAATAATATACAGTGCAGAACATTTGCAGCATAAAGTACTAAGGTGTACTCGGCGCCCTTCCTGAGAAGAAAAACACGTAAATTATGTTCAATAGAACGTTATTTATTGTTTCTCAGCTCCAGCTTTCCAATGTCAACTGGTACAAAACTCTCTCCACCAATCTGCATTGATCTCCATGCAAAATTAGTGGAATTATCCCTCCTCATCTCTCTTCTACTGTTTCCTCTCGGGTGTTTCCGCCCTCGGCTTATATGACCACATAAAAATTTTGTGTTATTATAAAAACATTAACATTTTAGTTTACAATGGTTTTTCTGTGAAATAAATTGAAAGGGGGCTACAGAACAGTCGTGAATATTTACAATAAACAAACGAAACGTCATTTTTATACAATATTGCCGTAACAGCTGGAAAATCTGTGAAACATCTGTTACAAACACTGCGGACACTTACTTAACTAATTAAATTACTTTCATTTAAATTACATTATAAATAATGAATTTCGTACTTAGCTGACATACATGGGGTTTGGAATAACATCCAACATTTTCACTAGTTACATTTATTTTTCCGTGTGTTTTTCATGATGCGAAACTGATTCTTGTGTATTTGTAAATGCATTGAATGTTCTAGAATTCTAATAATCAAACTAATCAATTACAAGAGTTTCTGATGTGATACATATTCCGTTGTACTACTGTAAGTCTAAAAATGTCATTTGCATTCATAGATGTTTGCTACTAATTGCCGAAAATCGTTTATGATAGCTGTTTGTTAAATCGTAATTATGCACCTATTTAATATCATTTACTAATTTGTAAATATTCTCATATATACAAGTAGCAGTCTAAAATATATGTAATGGTATTGGCAAGAAGTCATATTTACATATGTTTTACGAGATATTAGGGAAAGTGCACACACTACTTTCAATCGTTCTCTCAGTTTAATTAACAACATTATTAATTGTCCTCGTGTTTACAAAGAGGAATGGTCGCACAATGCCTTTAACACATCACCAAAGTCAGTGGAAATGATGTTACCTGGTAGGTGAAAGACGTCGATCAAGTCACTTGTTAATCGGTGGTGATCGAAGACAGTAAAATGAAGGTCGAAGTTTTAGATTTAATATTTAAGAAATAATCCATGCAGGAGGACCCAGCAAACATACCTTCATTTGATGGTCGCACTAACTTCCAAATGGAGGACATAGTAATAGGCATAGCTGGTGTAAAGAAGCAGCTGAGAGAGTTGAAAACAAAGAAGTCGCCAGGTCCAGATGGGATACCAATGAAGTTTTACAAAGAGTGCTCTGTAGCATTGACCCCTTATTAGCTTGCATTTATCGCAAATCTTTGATCGACCGCAAAGTTCCAAGCATCTGGAAAAAGCAGCGGGTTACTCCCGTTAATAAGAGAGGCAAAAGAACGTACCCACTAGCGACGCACCAAGCTATAATCTAAAGTATGAGCTGGTTATATGCATGTGCAAGCACTGATGACCCCGTAATTAAGTCCCATAAGCTTTATAAACATTACCATTACCATGCTTGGATAACAAGAGACGTGAATTACTCTAACGAGCATTATATCACTGCAGTTAGTCTACTATAATTTTAATCGCTTCTAAATTACTGTCGAAAAAAGTAATCATAAATTAAGAAGTAGGCTACTCGCTTTCAGCTATTTCATTGTTAAAAGGGGTTGTTCTGCTAACCAGAACTAAAGACCATAAACATTGTTTCGTTACGTTAAACCATTAAGAAACATTTGTAGTTTACTCACGTCCCGTGAGGCATTTCCGTATAGCCGCGGCGGATTAGCCGCGCGTACTGTAGTACCGTGTTGCGGTGCGCGCGGCCGTCCGCCATCGGGGGTTCGAATCCCCCCTCGGGCATGGATGTTTGTGTCGTCTTTAGTATAAGGTATTTCATAGATAGTTTGTAAGTTTAGGGACTGATAACCCCGTAGTTAAGTCCCTTAAGCTTTACAAACATTTGAACATTGCCGTATAAGTGCTAGAAGTAGTAGACTGTAGTGCAGTCACATACTTCTCTGTACACAGAGAGCTTTGGATTTAGATTTTGTTAGCTACATATACAAAAAAGTTATGCATTTGTAGCGTGTGACATTAACACGAACATTCTGGACCTAATAAATATAAATAAAAACTAAAAAAACTTCGTTTTGTCAAGTATTATAAAATAAAAACAAACTTAACTATAGCCCCATCTATCGAAAAAATGTTCAAATGTTTGTAAATCTATCGGACTAAACTGCGTGGTCATCAGTCCGTAGCTACCAAACTACTTAAACCAAGGTAAACAAACCCAAGGACAACACATACACCCAAGCCGCAGGGAGGACTCGAACCTCCACGGCGAGCAACCGCGCGCTCCGCAACGAGACGCTTTAGACCGCTCGGCTACTCCACCGCGGCCCCATCTATCGAAAGAAGATGAATATCAACGTTTGATATTAGACGAATTGTTGCTTTATGTCACCAAGGACGTTCACCAAGATAAATTGCAAAACTAACAGTTGTGCGGCAGAGTGTTATGATCAAGACTTTGAATCTTTTTAAACTATAAGTAGTGTTCATGAATTACCCGCTTCTGGTCTCCCGAGTACTACTACTGCGTCAGACTAGTACTTGCCCGTAGGAATGCTGACCAGAGCCACCATGATGGGAAATGGCTTTTTGATGGCCTCAGGAAGGCAATTGTTACGTCATAGTGAACGACATAGACTCCAAAACAACTCTCTGATTTCTAGATTGGCATGGAGAAGCGCGGCCCTAAAACGCAAATATGCACGGTGCAGATGGGCCCATGATCACCAAAAATGGACTATGGAAAACAGGCGCATTTTCACAGATGGATACCGCGTACGTCTGATAGCAGATGCTCGTAAACGTGTGTGTGTGTGTGTGTGTGTGTGTGTGTGTGTGTATGCGAGGGGGGGGGGGTGGCTTTGTAACCTTGCACATCAGACACATGCCGCTGAATTAATTACAGCAAAGTGGATTTTTATCATACTGGACGGCTCTCATGGGTTAGGACACAATTGTTTCCTCATCAAGGACATTCTAAAGGCTCCAAAATACAGGGATAATATCCTCCAAGTCGTCGTTTGATCTTTTCACCTTCACTTCGGGAAAATGCATAACTTTATGAAGGCTGACCTCCTAGTTCCTCGTGCTGGCATCGTCACCGATTTCAATTAGTCTTGCTGGTGTAGCGTGATTCGACTGACCTACATGTTGTGCAGTATGAATCCAATTGAGCGTGCTTGGGATAAACTGAAAAGAGCTGTCCGAAACATCCTGACCAATCAAAAAATCTGCGGGACTGATAATCCAGCAGTTTAGTCCCCTTTAAACGTCGAACGACAACAAGAAATCTGCTTAAGTTAGGTAGGATTCACATTTAAGAATGGTTTAACTTGAACCAGCAGTGGTGAAATGTACTGGTAGTCAGCATGGCACGCAGGGTACAGGCTTGCATCAAGAAAAAAACACAGGTGTGGCGGGTGACGGAAAACATTTTCCATGTGTTTATATGACATTAACCGGGAATGGGCGTATGATTCTAGGCACCAAGTAAGGGACTGCGTAGCCGCTCCCGCCGGAGGTTCGAATCCTTTCTCTGGTATGTGTGTGTGTGTGTGTGTGTGTGTGTGTGTGTGTTTTGTCCTTAGGATAGATTTAAATCAACGTGGTTTGTAACTCTACGGATCGATGACCACTCTAGTTTATCCCCATAGGTTTACAATCATTTGAATTTGATGTTCAAATGTTTGTAATTCTATCGGACCAAACTGCGTGGTCATCAGTCCGTTGCTTACAAACTACTTAAACCTAGGTAAACTAACCTACAGACAAACACACACACACCCATGCCCCAGGGAGGACTCGAACCTCCACGGAGAGCAACCGCGCGCCATTTGAATTTGAAAATCGTCATTAACATATATGTTAATAAGGAAATTAAACTGTCCAATGCAGATTTTGAGATTTGGACGAACAAATAATCTATGGTAGAACGAGGTAGGAAATTACGAACGTCCTCGGACGGAATCTAATGGCCTGGCTTGTAGAGTTTGTCGCCGGCTCGAGTCGAAGAAGCTGTTTGTTCCGTGTGCCAAAGCCGTGTCCTGAAGCGGACGCGTCGCGCCTGTAAGGGACGCCGGGAGCGGCGGCTTCGGCTCGGCTCGGCTCTGGCGCTGAGCGTGTTGACACACGGCGCTGCGCCGGTGTTTACTTTCGCCGGCGGGCCGGTGTTTATAATTGGATGAGCCGCTCCAGCTGACGCATTTGGCGAGCGGCGGCGGCGGCCATTGTCTGGAGGCGGTCGCTGTCCGCGCCAGCTGTATTCACCACCAAATTGGAATGGGCCGGCTGCATTGTTCACGAGACACCACCTTGTCTTCACACTGCCCAGTCACGCTCACACGTCTTTTCTGCAGTATCTATTATTTAGTCTTCCCTGTTCCGTGCCGTGTATGTTATTAATATGTTCGGAAATACCGCATACGAAATTGTAATTCTTCAGGGGCCATATCTCGAGTTCAGTTGATCACAGGATGAGAAGTGTTGCAGATACCCCTTACCATAGTAGTTACCCTACGGTATAATCTCAAAATTTAAATATTGCACAATTCCTAAAGTGCAGTCAAATAGAGCAAATCGGTTGTTTTGTGTATTTTACGTATGGTCTAAGGTGGGCTTTATACGCCCGACCAAAGCTTCCCTCGTTGGTGCGTGGTTTCTTGCAATACCACGAAAAACTATGCTTTTCTGGTAATAAAAAAAATCAATTTCGTTTTTTATGCTTTAACAATCTTCGACGTTTTTACGATATGTTCTTATGACTATGTTCTTGGTTTCAAATTGTTTTGATATCTAACCGTATTTAAGCACAAAATTGTAAAATTGGTTTTAGTCGTTTTTGCAACATGGGCCGCGAATATCTGAATAATTACTTAAATTATAACGATGTGTTCTGTAGATATTTATCTAGAAATAATATATTCCAGCTTTTGAAATTTTCTTTCGTTATCAAGATACAACCGAGAAACCAAGATGGCCGGCCGCGGTGGCCGCGGGGACTGAGGCGCTCCATTCACGGTCTGCACGGCCACTACGGTCGGGGGTTCGAATCCCCTCTGGGGCATGGATATTTGTGCCGTCCTTAGTCTTAGTTAGTTCATAAGTAGTTTGTAAGTTTAGGGACTGATGACCCCGTAGTTAAGTCCCATAAGCTTAACAAACATTTGAACATTTGATTTGAAACCAAGATGTTCGGGTAATAATAGTGACAGTTGTACAGACAGACGGTTTTCCACAACGTAAATCTGACATCTTGTGCCGATAAATGACTATTTTTGTTATTCGTCTTATTCTGCATTTGAATGTGTAGAAGTTCATAAAGTGTCAAATATTTACAGATATGTAGAATTTGTCTTGATAGGCAGCATAGCCTGCTGTAGCAAGTAAGACAAGGCTACGTGAAAATGATAATGGAAGAAAGTTCGGGCACAGTCAGTGACTGGAGAGAGAGAGAGAGAGAGAGAGAGAGAGAGAGAGAGAGAGAGAGAGAGAGAGAGAGACAACAATGATGGTGGGAGACACTGGCAGTAAAAAAGATAAATAAATGTAGATGGTAGTAATGGAGGCGAAATAGAGAGACAATAGTGAAATGAAAAAGAAAGATGAGTGAAGGTCATAGATACGCTTTGGGAGTGTCGATCATCCAGACCAACGAAATTTAACAATAAAGTCCACTTTTGTCCACTCCCTATACTCACGTGTTGAAATTTCTCGGTCTAGGCTTTACAAGCGTGACCATTCCATTCGAAAGCAGATGTGTAGAGTGGAGACAATAATAACTAAAGAGATAGAATACTCTGTTGAAGAGAGACATTAGCAATTTGAGAGAAAAAGTAAGGAACATAGACAATGGCAAAGACACGGTTAAAGTGGCAAAGGAAGACTGCGAGATAGGAATGAAGACAGAGACATTGGGGAATCCAGACAGGCATAAGTGCTTATGAGGGGGGGGGGGGGGGAGGGGAGATAATGGGAGAGAGGCATAGCTAGACAGTGACAATATGCTGTGTATGAGAACGTCATTACACCGAGAGAACGGGAAAAATGATGTAGTTATGTTCTTTGTTAAAAGTGCGCGAATATATTCGTGTGCCAAAACTTGTGGCGACGACGAAATGAGTACTGGAAAGCTGGCTTCCCATTTTCCAATCAGAATGTTTTACTGAACATATTTCATTTTTCCGTGCTCCGACAGGGACCTTTTTTCAGTTTATTCGAAAGATATTCCAGTTTGTAAGGAATAACTATACTTCATAAACTTTTGTCCCATAATTCAAAGAATGTTTTTTTGTACGATGTGCATCATAAAAAGTTTATCAAAATGCTAGTTTCAGTTTAATCAAGCAGTTAATATTGAAATGAATAGTAATCATCCCTCCGCTGAAGAGAAAATTTAATCAGGGGAACAATCCCACAAGCCCTAACCACGTCTTGATGTTTGGAATGTATGAAGCGAAGTATTGGCGGAAGTAGGGCTGCGAGGACGGGCGGGAGGGTGCGTTTATGCTGCCAACTCGTCGCTCGCCAGCATGGCACGGCGATGATAAAGCCAAGCCCCCGCCTCTTAACGGGCGTATTTATCCTGCGTCATCGCAGCTCGCCGCGAACCTTGCTAGGCGATGATATCAAACTGGTTTGTGTTTCGCGCTGAGACCGTCGTCGTATGTCCTGAAACTTGCGCTGTGACTGGCTGTTCAAGGCCACTCAAGTCGTGCTGCGTTTGACAGCTGCTTGCTGCGTGCTGTTTCTCCGTGCTATATGTCCGTGCTATATGTCCTACTCTAAATTCTCCTGCTCAGTTTGCATATGACTTTCCGGTCGCCAAGAACCTGAAATTAAAATATAAATAAATATCTTAAAAGGTTCAAAAGTTTGTTACTTTCTTATATCTGTATCTAAATGCCTTATCTACTTGATAGAACTTTTTTTCTATAAAATTTTTACAAATATATTTTTCTGCTAATTTCAGCAGTATGCGATGTAAAGAAAAAAAAAGATATTGATTAACATCATTTCATACAGTAATTGAACAAGCGTCCTAAATAACATGCCAGGTAATCCTGTTCTCATGGACCGAGTGCTGTGGCGGCCGCATTTCGATTCCGTGTTGTTTGTAACATAATTTTCAACCTAGAACTGCTAGTTGAAACTTGAATCCCATGAAATCGAATGATAACACTGAACAGATCGGCTAGTGCAGTGTTGAGTACAATGTGAGATTTCCATTCCATAATTATTTTTGTACCTTTGTCAAAGCCCACAGCTTATTGTCTGGTTTGTACTATCACTAGAGTCATGTCAGTGTCGAATACGCTGAAGTGTAGAACTATCATATGAGCAACTATTATCTGTAAGGCATGTAGAAAAAATGCACACTTCATTTATTGGTGGCCGAGGAGACTGAGGCGCTCCAGTCACGGTCTGCACGGCCACTACGGTCGGGGGTTCGAATCCCCCCTCGGGCATGGATATTTGTGCCGTCCTTAGTTGTAGGTAGTTCATAAGTAGTTTGTAAGTTTAGGGACTGATGACCCCGTAGTTAAGTCCCAAAAGCATAACAAATATTTGAACATTTGAACTTCATTTATTAAATCAATTTGAATTACTCAAAATACATCTCAGATGGGAGGCGTGTCTTCCGCACTTCGACTTATCTTTATTGTTTACTGCATCTGTAATAATTCAGACTCATCACGTGTGAGAAATGCATAGAGAAGTAGCAAATAAATACATAAATAAATTAAAAATAAAACCTACGACATCGTAGAAGAATTAGCTGAGATAGCTAGTACCGACTGCAACCTAGTGTCCAGCTTGCGGACGTGTCACTGATACTGACGCTGATAGTGAGCGCATTCGCCTTGATCCGCTTCGGAATTGTGCTGTTATAAATGAAATCAGAATGAAATGAAGGCAACACATAAAGTTAAAATATGCATCGCTGTAGCACTGATTGCGAGCATATCACTTTCTGTATAAACTTATTAATAATCTTTTAACGGTACATGTAGTTCGTTAACAAGACAAGACATTTTTAATCACGTCGCTAGCAATTGTTTTATTGTGTTTACGTATCCTGCGCAACTGACCAAGAAAAGTAAACAAAGTGGCCCAACCGTTGTTCGTCGATAACTGTGTGAGTTTTGTTGTTTAAAAACGAAATTCTGTGTGTACGTTACACTGAAAAAAGCACGACATTACAATTCAGTTCCTACTTCTAAGCTATAGCTAGACAAAGTTGACAAAAAAATATTTATCAGTTAAAAAGAGACAATAACAATACAAAAATGACTGAAAATTTATATGCGTCGTTTAATAAAGAAACATAAAATACGGGAGAACGAAGAGAGATTTGCCGCACTGAACCTACATTGTTACTGCAAGCACGGATCAACAGCAATATTTTGGAGGTCCCCACGTTGGGCCACACAGTTCAGAGCGACTACTTCTTAGACCGTAATTGCGGCCTTGTCGCGAGCTTTGGGGTATGTACGTAACTCGGTTGGAAAGACAAGGAGCGTGCCGAAATACTGGAGCAGCCAGCCAGAGCCAGAGCGAGCGCAGGCGCGGCCCGCGGCCTGATTAAACCGCGCGCACCATCGCGGGAGTCGGCGCTAATTACGGCTGTTGCGCGACTAATAGGCGCAAAGTAATTGGGCGCGGCAGCACTCGACGCCGCCTCGCGATGTTGCGGCCCCGTCCTTACTGGTGCCACGAGCCACGCCTGCCTGGGTCGCCGTCTGTGTTTCATTCAGAGGTCATCTCCTGTCTAAGCCTATGACATCACAAGCAGCCATCACAGCGCCGTTGTTACTCGGGGCTCTACTACACAGAGCCCACCGATCCATCTTTGAAGGGGCGATACCTTGCATGGACGAAAAAATAATGCAGTAACAATATACATAAGTATGGTGTTAACATAGTGATTATGCCCTTTAATTAATACGTATACGAGGGTCAGAATTCAAAGTAGTTTCTCTTTCAGTACAGAATAAAAATAGTCAAAAAATGTTCAAATGTTTGTATAGTCTATGGGACTTAACTACGGGGTCATCAGTCCCTAAACTTAGAAACTACTTATGAACTACTTACGAACTAGGACGGCACAAATATCCATGCCCAGGGGGGATTCGAACCCCCGACCGTAGTGGCCGTGCTGACCGTGACTGGAGCGCCTCAGTCACCTCGGCCACCGCGGCCGGCTAAAAATAGTCTTGCAGTATTAATGAATAAAATAGACTATTGTCTTTAGCGCCGCAATTCCGGGCTTGGTTTATAAGCTAGTAATCCTGGCGATCCTTTTCGAATCCTAACACAGGAAAGAGAAAACGGGGTAGTCGGTCAGTCTGCTAGTCCCGAGCGGAAACGAGTGACTACAGAAAGACAAGTATTAGGCATCTACGAGAGATACGGATTTCGGGACTTAAGGGACTTAACTGCGGGGTCACCAGTCCCTAAACTTGGAAACTACTTATGAACTACCTTATACGAACATCCATGCTCGAGGGGGATTCGAAGCCCCGACGGGGAAAGGCCTTGCGCATCGGAGCATAGCGCCTTAATACGCTAGGCCACTCCGCCTTGGCAGTTAGTAAGCTTAGGAACTAATAACCACATAAGAACCTTATATTTACAAACATTTGAATAAATGTCGCCGAAACTGAAGTGATATTTGATGACACTTATTGGCTGCCGCAATCTGCATTGCTGCCAGAAAATAACTGTGATCCTCAATCACTCCGACTATGAAAAGTGTGTAACAACAGATGATGACATTGTTACAACCGAAGCACAAACCAAAGACTAAATTGCAAATAAAATGAAGAAGCGGGGCCACAATTCCATTTATATGAGCGAAAGGAATGAAGAATAAGAGTAAGAACGAATAAAGTTCTTATCTCTACTGTGAATGATGCTTTAGATGCCATTAGAATTGTGTTCAAATGTTTGTAAAATTTGGGACTTAACTACTGTAGTTCAGTCCCTAGCTGTAGAAACTACTTAAGTAGCAAGGCGCCTTAGAGCTCTCGGCCAGTCCATTGCGTGTTAGAATTGTGAAGAAGGTGTGCGAAGCTAAGGGAGGGAGCAGTGAAATTGCAAATGAAATAATGAGCATTAAACGTGATTTAAAAGGTGTGTACTGGGCAAGTAGGCAGCATCGTAAAAACACTGATAACTTCACTTCTAATAAGAGATACTCTCCATCGCACTCCTCCTGAGACTTAACGGCCCAAGGAATAGTCTGTGAGAAACTGAATACAGATGAAGCATGAAATCAGAATGGCCGCGGCGGAGCGGACGAGCGCATTGAGGCGCTATGTTCCGATGCGCGAGGCCGTTCCCCGTCGGGGGTTCGAATCCCCCCTCGGGCATGGATGTTTGTGCCGTATTTAGTATCAGGTAGTTCATAAGTAGTTTGTAAGTTTCGGAACTGATGACCCCGCAGTTAAATTCCATAAGCTTCACAAACATTTGATCATTTTGAATACAGGATGGAGGTATACACAAGTGCGAAAAGAAAGGTAAAGATCCAAGCAAAGGGTATGGAATATGCAGGAAATGTCGTCGTAGTTTTGTGGTGAAAGTATTGTACTACCATGAGTGAGGTATGTGTTCAATTTCTTCTTAGGCTTTATATCTCTTCGTTTTTCGTAAGACCACAAATTTTCCCTCTGGTCATTGACGTGTCTGTTCGTTACATTGAATTCTGTGTCTGTGTTGTGGAATAACGTCCATCCCACAAAAGTGTTCTATTAGCAGCCAAAAGGAGGTGGCTCTCGAATGGGAACCTCAATCGTCGAGAAGTAAACAGAATACTTTCCCGTGTGTCATTAACGATATTGGTGACGGTATGTGCGTCATACGGTAACAATCTTCAACGTAAATGAACTAGAATGGCTTGTCAGTCAGTGAGTGAGTGAGATTTACCTCCTTTCGTGATTAGGTGTTCGTATGACAGTTGTCACTCCCAAAGCGATGTTGAAAACATGAAAGTTTGTGTCAAAGAAGCAATAAGTGATTACCACAGTTTCAAAATCACACAATTTACCCTCTGAACTGTCAAAACACATATTTCAATGATTTTGATGTTCACCACGTTTACACCGTCAAATACTGTATATTATGTCCAAGCAAATCTGAACATGACCCGTTACGAAAGCTAAGTTGAATGTGTGTACTAACGTAATTCGCACCAGTTTATTTACTGTTGTCATTAATGTGAGAGGCACCTCAAAAAAATGTTCAGATGTTTGTAGAGCTTATGGGCCACTACGGAGTCATCAGTCCCTAAACTTACAAACTACTTATGAATTCGCTAATACTAAGGACGGCACAAAGGGGGGATTCGAACCTCCGACCGTAGTGGCCATGCAGAACGTGACTGGCGTGCCGCAGACCGCTTGGCCACCGCGGCCAGCAGAGGCATCTCATCTGTGCTGACTTGCACAAGACAGACGTTTGTATGTAGATATTTTATTAATTGTGACGTTATTTTGTTGATAACACTGTCAGTTCAATAACGCTAGCATATCTTCGCCGTAGCACTAAATTCAGACAATTCAGTGCTGAAATAAAATAACATGAACCACACTCACAGTCGCCTACAGACAGCAACGTAACACAACGTTCATTTCTTCACACAGTACCAAGTGGCAGTGTATCGTACTTGAAGCATGTTGTTCATAAACAAGAATGTTTATTTAAGGACTGATACAGAAAATAAGGTATAGGTAAAGCAGTCAACAATCCGAAGGTTGGTTTGAACACCACAGTGCTTTACTAGGCATGGTCCTGTTTAAGATGGTGGTATGCCGTTGCCTTCTTCCGACCTTCGAAGTGACTTACCCAGCCAGTTATGGGGGGGGGGGGGGGGTACTACTCGGTATTTTTCACATCAGCAACATTGCCAGAGGAGAAAGAAGTGGAAAGTGACAGATAAAAATCCTAGGACCTGACGGTGATCGAACCCGAGACCTTCTGATTTGTAGTCTGGCACTGTACCACTGTGCTACGGAGCCGCACTTTATATCAGCTTTTAATACTATGTTGTCAAGAAACAACACTGGGAATGAAAGAGTTAAGGAGGATCCTCTTCGTCCATCGGAGAGTATCTCACCGGTCTTTCTTTATGTCCACGGTATTGTAGCCAAAGATTGTGGTTGCGAGTAGTTGGTGGGGCGTGCAGTTGCGGTGCAGACGCAATGTGCCAACTGTGGCGCCAGAGGCCGCCTCGCCGGCTGGAGGGTCGCTAACGAAGGTGCCGCGGTGATTGCACAAAGGAGGCGCGCTGTCCGCCGCGGCCCTATGGAAATTGACCGCCGCGCAGCAGCTGCCAGGCCGCTAACAAGCAGCCGGCCTTTGTTCATTATCGTCTTATCCTACCACACTTGTTTACGCGTTTCGCTACTCTCCATAAACCATTCGAAGGCTTATTTGCCCCGAATACGTCTGTGGTAACAGTATTGCTTTGCGGTCTTTACTCGTCGCGATTTTTTGGTTCGTGAACTGGTGCAAGCTAGCAGGCCAGTGTACTACGAAGACTAGCGTGAAATCGCTAAAGTTCAGGAGGTTATAGGTGCTGGAAGAGCGCATTTTCATCGCTGTCTTGATTCGTGAACGGGTGCAAGCTAGCAGGCCAGTGTACTACGGAGACTAGGGTGAAATCGCTAAAGTTCAGGAGGTTATAGGTGCTGGTAGAGCGCATTTTCATCGCTGTCTTGATTCGTGAACGGGTGCAAGCTAGCAGGCCAGTGTACTACGGAGACTAGGGTGAAATCGCTAAAGTTCAGGAGGTTATAGGTGCTGGTAGAGCGCATTTTCATCGCTGTCTTGATGACGACAGTGAGGAAGAGTGCTCACCCACGGACATCTCATTCGTGGTGAGGACCCGCCCCAATGTCAGTGTGGCTCCCGTCTGACAATAGTCCACATCTTGTTGGACTGCCCCGTTTTAGCCGCCTTGCGGCGGAATTTTAACCTCCCTGACATTTTATCAGATGTTTTAGCTGACGATGCTACAATGGCAGATTCCGTTTTACGTTTTATTCGAGCAGGGTTTTTTTATCATTCTCTCTAACTGGAGATTTCTTTGTGCTGCCGAGTGGTTGACTTTTCCTTTTTTATTCTTTTGGTCGGTTAACAACAGACATCGGCTTATTTGTTGTAAGGTGTCTTTCTGTGATCGACTCTTTTCGTTTTGTGTCTTGTCGTTTTTGATGTTTTATGGACTCAGTGGGACTCCCCTCCCACTTTGCAACCTTAAACTCTGGGCGCATTTCTTTAACGTCCACGGTTTTACTTTTGACGCTTAGCGATGGAATGGGGGACTGATGACCATTGTAGTTTTGTGCCCCTTAAACAACCAAACAACAATCGAGGAATAGTAAAACCCGAAACCAGCACACAGTCCGCTCTTGTCGAATAGCACTTAGGAAGTCATAGATTTTAATGTCGCTTTTGATAGGTCTGTCGCCATGAACAGACTCACTGCACATGAGACTGCGTACAGTTTTTATTTTATATTCGTCACATTCTCTTTTGTACAGGATGTAGCAACGTGCACAACATTTATTAATAAACAATTAAAGAACCCCAGATGAAACTGTCGTTTTACCCACTCACTATTTCACAGTGGAATAGTCTCAACTTGTTTCTCTCTGAACTATCTGCCGAGCACTTGAATGTGAATTGCCGAGCATTGATGTAGATGTGCACTGCAAAGAAAGCTAAGTGAACTGGATCGGCCTCGGCGAACACACTTGACGCTGGAAAAATAACGCCAGAGCAACAGTAAATACGCCTTAAAGTAGTGCGGTGTACACTATAGTAGGAGGATAGCAAGACCCAACAAGGTGTGGCTTCACGTAAGTGCGCAACTGTATGCCGGCACATTGGCGGCATCAGGGGATTAGTCAGTAGCGCGCTGCCTGTTCTCAGCTGCCGCCCACACCGATGAATCTTATCTGCAGGAATTGACAGCATTATTCAGGGAAGATACGAATCTTACATTAAAATTATTATGTAAGGTCCAAATTTCCATTCCAGATGTCACTAGCCGTATTTCGTTTCGGATAAAAAATGTATTAAAAGATGAAGACAACATTTTTCATTAAAAACCAAATCCATTCTGGCGCGTGAAATTCAATTCGTTTGTTGCTACAAAGCGTAGAGGTTTGCTGTTTGACTGAGGACATTGCTCTACTTCGCCTTCGTCACCAACTCTTACGCCATCGCTTCTCTTTTCCTTGCCAGTGAAATAAAATGAAATGAAAATTAATTACAAAAACAGATTTTTAACCAGATAAATCCGCGCTAGCCGCGGTGGAGTGGCCGATCGTTCTAAGGCGCCTTGCTGCGTAGCGCGCGGTTGCTTGCCGTCGGAGGTTCTAGTCCTTCCTGGGGAATGTGTGTTTTCCTTAGGTTAGTTTAATTAGTTTGTAATTTTAGGGACTGATGACCACAGCGTCGAGCATCACTGTGCGAGTAGATACGATATTCACTGATTTGATATCATGAATTAAATTTAATTTCTATAGTATTAACCTTTTCGGAGTTCTCAGTATTCTGTAATGCTGATTACTTCTCATCCTTTGGCGATATCGACTTCATTGTTAATTACTCGTAAATTTCCTTGACCAAGCCTTACCACCCTGTTATTCTATCTTCTTACCCTTATCTAAGCAGTTATTTCCTCTCTTAATTCCTTAGTTGATTAGCACTTTTACTTTTTATTATTTTTCAGTAATATATCAATTCAAACGCGTTCCGTTGTTTTTATAGTCGCCTGTTCCAGGACGGATTAAACTCGGACAAAGCGTTCGCGGTTTACTCTTAACTTGAAACGCCAAACCTCTTCGCATTTCGGTGCGCCCTCATGTCAGAGCGGACGTATGTGCAGATTACGTTTCCTCCAACTGGAGAGAAAATTGACGTCGGTGTAGCTGCAGTGCGGCAGGGTCGGCACGACGTTTTGCGTGCAATTTCCAGCCCACTAAAGCAGGCCGAGATGCTATTTGCCAGTGGGCTCGAGATGGAATCTCGGCGCAATCTGGCCGGTCCCCCCAAGACGTACCAGCGGGGGACCGTCCGCACCGGGCACAGATTGCTTTGAAAGCCTCGCACACTGCTATATGCTGCGTAACGAACATTATGCGCAATGTTTCTAGTGGAGAGCTTTTTGCAGCCTAGCGACAAAACAGATTTACGTTGATTATCTAACATTTTACAGTGGCTCCTTTGATGTACAAATTTATCATTGATAGTCGGGCGCCAATGAAACCAATAGAACCAAATGATTATTAGTCTGAGAAAGTAGCATGCCGAAGTTGTTGCGTAGAAATCCATTTACCTTGTGTGAATGCTCAGAAAAGCTAATCATTTGCATGTCACAGCATCTTCTTCCTGTCGGTTAAATTTCGCATCTGTAGCACGTCATCTTCATGGTGTAGCAATTTTAATGGCCAGGACTATATTTGCAATCGCTGTGAACGAAGGTCAACTGTGTTACTAAAGGTGTAATAATAAAACGATAACACGTTTTATTGTTAAATGTTCAAATATATGTATAGCTTATGGGACTTAACTATGGGGACATCAGTCCCTAAACTTACAAACTACTTATGAACTAGCTAACACTAAGGACGGCACAAATATCCATGCCCGAGGGGGGATTCGAACCCCCGACCGTAGTGGCCATGCAGACCGTGACTGGCGCGCAGCAGGCCCCTCGGCCACCGCGGCCGGCTTATTGTTAAAATCTACGATTAATTTCCACTACGAAGGATAAGAACTGCAACTATCAGCTCCATTTCACATTAATCGCAATGATGAAAACCGTTTCCTGTCCCGAGTCACGTGACGTCATGCGAAGTGTATGTTATCTTTGGTTTACGATAGTGCGCACCTGGCGGTGCTGCGCCTGCGCAGTGAGCAGACTGCCGCGGTGCCCGCACGCCCACTACAGCCCTGGGGTCGGCATTCCGTAATGTCAACCCGCACAGGCATCACACTTCGTGTTCCGCGTTTGGGTTTACGACACGTCCGTTTCTCGTCGGGTGCCTGTACGCGTGAGAGGCACACAGTTTTATTGTTCAACAGGCCACATTTATGAACAACACTTACAGGCCTCTAACCACTCCCCACAACGTGACGGTATCGCTTCGTTTGGCCTGTGATCGCGCGTGGAGCGCCACACGCACCGCACCCACTGTTCGTTTCCTGTTTGCAGCTGTATTCGCGTGAGGGGGGAGCCTCTGCCGTTTTAGAAGAGGGCGCTCGATACTTCATTTCCAACAGCGTATAAGCTTGAGTTTTATCGTGTCATGCATACGCTTATTTGTCTACTCGGGTACTAAATTAATTATAGGTTTTGAAATGAAGCGATCAAAAAGCAACACCAAGAGGTACCGAAGATAACACAGCCAAATTTATTTACGAGATAACAGGTTGCAGAATGAGGAGATTACTGAAGATATAGCCGCTTGTGGAGCAGGGAAGATGTGTTGTTAGTATTATTACCACTATTGGTCATTTAAATCGTTATACGCCTCGGCAATAAAAGAAACAAGCTTTGGATGTGTTGTTGTGGTCGTGCGGGAATGCTCGTGTGGTTTGGGGTGCCACATATCGAATAGCGCAGCTCCTCGTGTCGGAGGTTTGAGTCCTCCCGCGGGCATGGATTCTTATAAGCGTAAATTAAAGTAGTTTGTAACTCTCGCGTCTGATGATCGCAGCAGACTGGTCGCTTAGATTCACAATTTGTACATTTTGTGTTGTCAAAATATCCACGGGTGTACTGCCGGTCTACAGTGTACAACGGGCACCACATATGTTATAGCAGTCCATGCAACTTATAAATATTGACAAAGTTTATTTGGAGCAGGAGCAGCAGCAGGTGGTGTATCCATGCCCAATCGTTCTGCAGGCATTGACGAAACGTCTTCTGTAGCCGAAAGAACGGGAGAACGGGGAGCCCAAGACGGCAATGTAATCCGATAGGAACGAAGAGGTCTTGAACATTGCTTGACCAGTGTGGTTGCGCATTATCTTGTAGGAATTTGCCTGTCGGCAAACTCGAAGGTTATGGAGAATAACAAGCTCCATAACTTCAGAGATGTACCACTGGCCGGTAGTGTGACGGCAGTTCCCACAATAGGAAGTGGTGGGAGGGATGGGGGAAAGGGCGTGGAATCAAACGCCACCCTCAACCGTACTCGCGAGCAGGACCAATATAGTATGGCTCTGCTTAATAACAGTTCCACATTCTCTTACCATGGTGTCTTCAGACTCTAATACGACCACTGTAGAGGTACAGACAGAATCGGTATTGGAGCAATATAGTTTTATGGAAAAATCTGGATTCTGCCTATTTCTGCTGAAGAGTGGAAGTTTCGTTCCGCACTGTGGTTAATAGGACCTGAAATAATGAAACTGACAAGGAGAGCTGTTGTTGAGGTGTTAAAATGTTTGTAAACCTTATCGACCAAACTGCTACAGTCATCAGTCTCTAGACTTGCAAACCACTAAAACTAACTTCACTAATCAATAACTCATTTAACAAGTCAGTGTAGATCGCCATTTGTTTTATTTCCCCGGTAACCAGACCACAACTGTAATGTACACAATACTATTAGTTTCTGTAATCACCTCCTCGTTCGAATGAAATCTTCGTCCCTCCAGCCATTTCTTCAAATTGGGGAACAAATTGTAGTCCGAGAGAGCCTAGTCTGCAGAACAGGAGGGATGTGAAACGAGTTGGAATCCTATTGCCAATAATTTTGCGATCATAACTGCTGAGGTGTGTGCTGGTCATTGTCGTGATGGATAAGGGCTTTTTTGTGGGCCAATCGTTGGCGTTTTTCTTGCAGCTCGGTTTTCAAACGGTTCAAAAATATGCACCTGTAATAGTTCTACCCTGTACCAGATAGTCGATAAGGATTATTGCGAATCCCAAAAGACCGTCCTCATAACCTTTCCGACCGAAGGACCGGTCACCGCCTCTTTTGGTGCAGATTTTCCCTTGGTAACCCGTTGTTTAGAATGTTCTTTGGTATCGGGTGTATAGTAATGTATCCATGTGTCGTCCACAGTGAGGAAACGACGCTTAAAGTCATGTGGATTCTTCCTGAACAGCTGCAAACCTTTCCTGAAACTCTTAATGCTAATCCTTTTTGGTCAAGTTGAGCAATCGCGGCACCCATCTTGGAGGTAGCTTCCTCATGTTCAAATGTTTGTGCACATTGTTATGTTCCCGTTCATTCGAGATACCCACAGCACTAGCAGTCTCACGCACCGTAATTCTTCTGTCATCGATCACCATATCATGGATTTTATCAATGATTTCTGGAATCGTAACCTCCACAGGGCGTCCAGAATGTTGAGCGTCACTTGTGCCCATATGTCCACTCCGAAAATTTTGAAACCACTTATAAACTGTTCTAATCGAAGGTGCAGAGTCACCATAATGTTCGGCTGGTACATACCGACTCAAAACTGGCAAAAACTGGAACTCTTTGGGATATCCAGAATCACACACTAAAATAATGAGTGAAGTAAATATAGGAAAGGTTGGGGAAATGCCAGCCGACTATATTGTAACCCCATACTGCTTCAACAAGCCTTTCAATATAACAATCGGAAGTAGGGAGCAGTGGGAGAAAATAGTTCGACACCATACGGAGGATATTGTCTGGTTCATTGACGGGTCAAAATCGAACAAGGCGTTGGGGCCGGGGTATACGGGGTGCAGCCAAGACTGGAGGGCGTCATCTCTCTAGGGAAACTGGCCTCAGTATTCCAGGCCGAAATCACTGCCATCAGGGCGTGTGTGGAGAAGAATTTGCGAAAGTGCTACAAAGACCGTAGCATCTATATCTATTCAGCCAGGCAGCTCTGAGATCATTGGCAGCTCCTGCAACAATGTCTAAAATTGTTGCAGAATGCCACAGGGTTCTGGTGGAGCTAGGGGAAAGCAATAGAGTAAACCTATTGTGGGTCCCTGGCCACTCGGGGATCAGTGGCAACGAACATGCCGACAGATTAGCCAGGATGGGGGCAGAGACTCCATTTATTGGACCGGAACCTGTCCTGACAATCACCAAGGCAGTGATCAAATTGGAGCTACGTAACTGGCTCAGGAGACAGCACGTAGAATATTGAACCAAAGTCTACCAACAAAAACGTGGCAAGGTAGTGATGCTAAAGCCATGTTTTAAAAGAAGCTCTGCAATCCTGGGTCTGAACCGGAGAGAGATTAGACTCATGGTTGGATTGCTGACAGGCCACGGGAATTTCAAAAAACACCTACATACAATGGGAATAACAGAAGAGGACCCTAAATGTAGGATCTGTGGTGACGGTGATGAAACTGCATCACATCTAATCTTCGAATGCATTGCATTGGAGAGTAAAAGGCACAGAACATTTGGGACAACCAGACCCGAAGAAATTGTGTCTAATAAAGAACTGGTAAAGGGACTCCTTGAACTGTTCAAGGGCATTGGTTGGCTTTACTGGATATACAGGGAGCGATTCCGCACAATAAACTTAGTTTCGGTGCAGGCAGTGGCGGGTTGGACCAAGACTGTTTTGGCTTCCCTGAGAAAATCAAATCAATCATATCACCATAATGTTTATAAGGCTTCTCTTTAGTCTCCTGAGGTGTTTTGACTTTCATAAAGTAATTTTGAATCACCACACGAAATTCTTTTTCGTCCATTATTTGACAATCACTAGACATCCTTTAGTAACACAAACGCCAAACACAAATAAATATACCAATATGGCTGAAACCTGGTGTGCGTTCTTCCCGAAGATGTTATTAACTAAACATGACCTCGATACGCGCCGGTGGTGCCATATTTTGGACTTTACAAGTACTTTTCAAACGCCCCTCGTAGTATATTGTGAATCACTGCAGTTGTGGTCTGATGATGGTCGTGTAAGTGGCAGAAACCGGTTACCAGGGAAATAAAACAAATTGCGATCTAGACTGCCTTGTTACCTGAATTAATAATTACTTTTCAGATTGCTGTTATCCATAATGTTCTCAAAAATTCTAAGACCTCGAAGGTCAACACACATACCCACACCTGCCCGAGTTTGGTGTCGAACCTCCGGCGGGAATGTGGGCGCGACCGTAGCATGACGCGTCAGACCACGCGGCCGTTCCGCGCGGCACTGCGGTGTCGTCCACTATGCAGGAGCTGCGACACGGGCCGCAGTAAAAACGCAGCCCGCGGCCCGCGGCGCGGGACACGTTAATGCGGCAGCGGCTGGGGCGGCAGTAGCGGCTGCAGATGTATGGCTGGGCGCAAGAAGCGGCCAGATTACGCCGCCGGACCGCGCGCTTTTTGCTACGCTCTATAACGGGCCCCCTGTGAATAGCCCTCCCGTGCACTTCAATTCTTCAACCGCGAGTTATGTCTCCCCTGAATACGGCCGACGGGCAGTCGCAGACGAAAAACACTGTCGTGTCACTAGGTTACTGTCTCCTTCCCGTGATTGGTGGGTCGCAGCTACATCCCCGTACCACTAACTCATTCTTGCGGGACGCATAATACGCTTTTCCCGTAATTTCAGCTTCCGAAAGAACACGAAAATATTTTGTTTTCGGACTAGTTGTCACTTTCTACCGCTTTCTAATTTCTGTCGAACTTTTTATGGCATTTCGCCCACTTACGTCGTTTGCTACGTTTGAGACCTCTAAAAAATCTCACAATTTTAATCTGCCAGGAAGTTTTATATCAGCGCAGACTCCGCTGCAGAGTGAAAATTTCATTCTGGACACATCCCTTAGGCTGTGGCTAAGCCATGTCTCCACCATATCCTTTCTTCCAGGAGTGCTAGTCTTGCATCGTTCGCAGGAGAGCTTCTGTGAAGTTTGGAAAGTAGGAGGCGAGGTACTGGCGGAAGTAAAGTTGTGAGGCGGCATCGTGAGTCGTGTCGGGATAGCACAGTTGGTAGTGCGCTTGCCCGCGATCGGCAAAGGTACCAGCTTCGAGTCCCGCTTCCGGCACACAATTTTAATACGCCAGGAAGTTCCAAAAAATTGCTGTTTGATTGAACTGGACCTGTAGTCTATTCTGAGAGTTTGGTGCAGTGGCTCGCATGTGCTGTGTAACATACGACTGTTAATAACTCAAACCTGCCTGAGTGTTTATTTAGTGCTCCGCTCCTACCTACTAAAACGCTCGCGCGGTCGGCTCAGGTACTCGCAGCTGTGAACATATGCTGATCACTCAAAGCTATGCACCGTGCTGTACATACAAATACCAAAAACAACTGGAAACTTCAATCGCGAGTTAAGACTTTTGAAAGAACGTTATGATACAGGGCATTACGCAGGGCGAAGGTGTACGAAACAGCTGACACCAAAGCGATTTGAGACTAAAACCGCAAACGAACTGCAATCATTACAGTGGAAGGAAATGTATGGTACTGAACATAAATAGAAGTAGATTTCATGTGTTGTAGGAAATGGTTTGCCACGTACCAAAGAGTTAGGTTCTCTTGAATTTAAAATTCAAATGTTCAAATGTTTGTATAGCTTATGGGACTTAACTACGGGGTCATCAGTCCCTAAACTTACAAACTACTTATCAACTAGCTTATCCTAAGGACGTCACAAATATCCATGCCCGAGGGGGGATTCGAACCACCGACCGCAGTAGCCGTGCAGACCGTGACTGGCGCGCCGCAGTCCCCTCGTCCACCGCGACCGGCTCGTAAATTTCTTTGTAGAGTGTAAATAGCAGCTGCAGAATAGCCTACGTATTAAGGAAATAGTAAAGTGGTAAATTATCTGAGAAGACGTCTGAATTGAGACATAAAAAAGTATCTTGCAAAAATGTCCAAATCTAAGGGAGGTACCTACTTTTTAGTCTTTGATTCCTAGGCTTACAAACTACTTAAACTAACTTACGCTAAGGACAACACACTCACACATGCCCCAGGGAGAAATCGAACCTCCGACGCGCTCCGCAGCAAGGCGCCTTAGAGCGCTCGGGCACTCCAACGCGGTAAAATTATCTTTCATCAACTGAAAACAACTGCCCCCAAGTGGTCTTGGATCTTGAAAAACTTCAATACGACGAATTTTTATTTAATCTGTCGTTTCGTTAGATCTGACACCTTTTGATGCCTTCCTTTCCGGCAACCGAGAGTATCGGAGAGAAGCTGTCTAAATCCAATGAAAGAGCAAAGGAGGATATATGAAAACTTAATGCATTCAATTCTAATTGAGTCAAACTACTTGAGAAATATTAGAGAACGAACGTATACTAACTTAACGGACGACCACAGTTTGGAGGAAAATAATCTTTCACTGGACGCGGAATTATGTTCTTGATCTTGTACAGTTTCTGCAGGCTTTCCATGGAGAGGAGAACAACGTATTAAATGAAAAGACGTAACTGTCCAAAGGGCATTTCTGGGCCACTTTTAATGTCGTCCTCCTGGAGACATAACATTTATATGGCAGTTATTGATGTTCAGCTATGCAGTCATACTTCAGACCTTCTAAGCGCCTTCTTAAATAATTTTATTGGAACACACTTGGCCCCTTCCGTGGAAGTCACGCCGTCAGTCACCTTTGACTTGTAGCTGCTCATAGATTATCGCTGAAACAACAGTGCAGCTAGCCGGCAGTTCATAGTGGACCTTCAAACCGACAACAAGTCAGATTATTGCATGACAGTGCACCGATGCTGTATATATTTTAAAGTGGGCGATGCCTAATGACTGATTCATTTTAATTTTAAGGTAAGTTATCCTAGAAAGTATAATTTTGTCGTGTGTTCGCATCTTAATTTTGAAGTCGTATTTTATGTTCTTCCATGTTTCTTCTGGACTTGAGAATGGGATAAAGTTGGTCCCGAAACACGTCGTTGTGACAATTTTACGAGGCGCGTCCAGAAAGTAAGTTCCGTTTCAATTTATCTCCGCTGCAGCGCTGCGATTTCAGTTCAGCACATGCGCTGTAGACGATGTGTATCAAGGAGAAGAACGTGCGCCATTTGGAGATCGCTGTCAGTTACGTACGCTTTGTTGTGCTTGTTTGAAATGTCGGCGTTGATTGAAAATCCCGCCGCCTGTGAAATCAGGTCGGTGATTCGGTTTCTGAATGCGAGGAAAGTGAAACCAAGTAAAATTTTTTGGCAAGTTTGCGATGTTTACGGACCAAATGCGATGAGTTATTCGATGGTGAGAAGATGGGTCCCACAGTTCAATGGCGGGCGTAGTGATGTGCAACGATGAAGAACGAAGTGGGCGTCCACCTTTGATTACAGAAGAACTGATTCACCCGATTGAAGACAAGATCCAGGAAAACCGTAGGTTTACAGTTAGTGCTCTCGCTATGAACTTCCCCCAAATTTCACGATCACTGATGCATGAAATTGTTACCAAACAACCGAAACTCCGTAAACGTTGCTCACGTTGGGTACCAAAGATTCTCACTGAGCAACACAAAACACAACAGATGGGTAGTGCACTTAAATGTTTGACCCGTTATGCTGAAAGCGGCGAAGAATTTCTGAGACGGATAGTCACAGGAGATGAAACGTGGGTTTCTTACGACACCCCTGAGAGTAAGCGGCAATCAATGGAATGGAGGCACACTTCATCCCCACCAAAGGTAAAGCCGAAGCAAATCATGACACTTCGGAAATTGATGTGCACATTGTTCTGGGACTGGAAAGGCATCCTACTCAATGAGTTCTTACCGCGTGGTCAAACAATCAAAGCAGATGCTTTGCGAGACACTTCGGAAATTGCGCCGTGCAATTCAGAATAAGCGCCTGGGACTTGTCAAAAGGTGTTGTTTTGCTTCACGACAACGCACGACAACACACTGCAAATGTGTCGAAAAACCTCCTACAGGGATTTGGCTGGGACGTGTCTGACCATCCTCCGTACAGCCCTTACATCGCTGCTAGCGACTTTCATCTGTTCTTACATATCGAGTCTTTCCTTGGCGGTCATCACCAATGACGACGAGCTGAAAGAAACTGTTTCCAACTGGTTGAAGACGCAGGCGGCAGATTTCTATGTTCAAATGTTTGTATAGCTTATGGGACTTAACTACGGGGTCATCAATCCCTAAACTTACAAACTACTTATGAACTAGCTAATCCTAAGGACGGTACAAAAATCCATGCCCGAGGGGGGATTCGAACACCCGACAGTAGTAGATTTCTATGAAGACGGTATACAAAACCACGCTATGACAAATGCCTGCAAAATTTCGGCAGTTAAGTGGAAAAGTAGTTTAAGAGTTGTAGAATTTTGTGCGATAAAAATTTCTTCTGTATCTGTGTACAATTTCATTTTATTACCAAACGGAACTTACTTTCTGGACGCGTCTCGTATATAACTGACAACTAGTGCGAGAATTGGTTAGATACATAGAGCAGTTGTGTGATGGCGTCAGAAAAGGAGAATGGTTTGCTTTCGTAAACAGAGAGACAGTAGTTGGAGTTTGGAGATAGCAGATGTGGTTCTTTTATGTTTTCGCTTGCGGTTTTGAAGATGGGTGTCTTCATTTAGGGTGAACTAATTATGTTACGATTGTTTCAGAGGGGAAAGTGTAGTAAGGGCTGCCTACGGTATTCGGCGTGAATTGTTTGACCGGGAAGGCGGGTTTGTTTGCTGCGGGCGCTCGGTGGTGACGCGGCGGTAAGTGAGCGGTGGTTTATGTATGAGCCGCAGGTGCGCGGCGGGCATTAGCGGCACCTGGCGCGCCATCAGCGTTACTCAAGCCAACTTAGGGGGGCCCGCCCGTCCTTCTTTATTGTGATGTTCCGATCCCGCCAAGGAGGACCGCACAAAGTAATTAGGGAGTAACACGGCTGACAATACAGCCCCGTGTGGACTGAGGACGGCGATGATGTTAGTATTCAGTATTGCCGCCAGTACTGGCTATTAAGGCTGTTAAGCGCCTCGGCATTCAATCAAAGGCACCGTGGCTATGTTGCTGGGGTGTAGCAATCTGTACTACTTCCACATAATGCCAAACTGCCTCTCACCACCGTCTCTGAGTCAAACCCGACCATCCTAGAGCCAGTTAGAGACGATATAGGAACGACATGGTTTTTACCGATGAATTCCCGTTCTTCATGCACGTTGAACATCATTGTGGTCGTACTGGTGCTTCAGCCGATATCATGGATTGCGATTGCACCCTACTCCCCGTTTCCCGTGCCACCCACAGTACGCATTGCTGTTTAACTAACCAGTTATAGAAACACCTGTCATAAGTGTGAGTGCCGCGGTGGAGTAGCCGAGCGGTCTAAAGCGTCTCGCTGCGAAGCGCGCGGTTGCTCGCCGTGGAGGTTCGAGTCCTCCCTGGGGCATGGGTGTCTGTGTTGTCCTTAGGTTAGTTTACCTAGGTTTAAGTAGATTGTAAGCTACGGACTGATGACCACGCAGTTTGGTCCGATAGATTTACAAACATTTTATTGTTTTGATTTAAGTGTGAGCCTGTAGTCCTCTATACTTTTAGAGCTTGCAGACACCCAAATTGGAACAGGATAACGCGCGCCTGCCGTTCTCTTGAACATCGAAAACTAGCCAATTTGGGGAAGCAGCATGTACTGCTGTACCCCAGCAACACACCAAGAGCGTCTTTGATTCAATGCCGAGGTGTGTAGCGGCTGTTACAGCCAGCGATGATGGCAACACTCATTTCTTTACTTCGTCACTCAGCACAGGGCTCTGTTTCCCGCCATGTCCGTCTCTAATGACCACGTTGGACGTTGTCAACGTAACGTGAAGCCTTACCCTTCGTCTCGTTCTTATCACTCTCATGTGATCTTTGTCTCCCAAATAAATTTCACAGTGGTGTCTCCGGACTTTCTTCATAATACCTTTTGGTTGCCCAATACTGTAGTATTGTGAGCATTACGTGTGGCGCCAAAGGCTCCCATGGCAAGGACACTATTTTCATAAACTTCAATGCTTATTTTTCGTAGCTGGGGGCTTCGTGTTTTCCAATTAATTCTTTGATGATTTAGAGAGCTATAAATCGTCGAGGAATACTGATTTTAGTTGTTTTTAGGCTGCCGAAAGCGTCTGAAAGTTTTCCAACGACCAGCGGTTCTTAATATTTTATTTGAGCGTTATGTGAGTCAGTATGAAAACAAAAATTTAAGAAAAACATAACGTAGAAACTGATCAGATGCAGTTGGAATGTCCACCTTTACCTTCACAACTTTTAGGCCGCCAATAACAACTCCCCAATTGCTGTTAAAAACTTGATTTATTAATGTGTTCCGGACACAGTCAATGAGCAGAACATCAGATAAACTAAATACATGTTATCGTTACGCATGATTTTAATGTTAATATTCCTGTTTAGGTATTACGATTTAATGATATTGTTCTACATAAAGTTCTGTTATCTGCTATTCTGATAATGGGCTGTATGCGACAAGCATAAATAAAAAATTCCCTTGTTTCGACGGTGGGCTGTTGTATTACACTTTACTGTACGGTGTGGCCGTATTCTGTGATTGTTGCGTATTACAAGTTTCTTCGTCGTTGTCAAGGTATTTTTTTCCAGAAGTGTGAATAAGAATAAATAACCATCGGTAACGAGCAATCACAGACCGTCAGTTCCTCACTTCTATAGAAAAATATTCAGACGTTATCGCTGCGGAACCTGTGGACCTTTGTCAGTGGAATTGTGGTTTAATTGCCTACAGTTTAGGGAAAAAGCGGACCACTATTAGTTACGTATATTGATAGTCATGTAAGTAACGATGGAAAATGAAAAATTGTAAGTTGTGGAAATAAAATCCGCTACTAGTCACAATTTTTGGCGGTTTATTAGAACACTACCGGTTTCGGGCTTGTGCGCATCCTCAGGTGTTTACATTCAGACAAATATAAGTATCCAGTTCGTATTCGTACATTTCTCATGGATATTAGTTGAGAACATTGTAGTAACATGATGCTAATTTGCACTCCCATGTTTCCATTCAGACAAATATAAGTATCCAGTTCGTATTCGTACATTTCTCATGTTACTACAATGTTCTCAACTAATATCCATGAGAAATGTACGAATACGAACTGGATACTTATATTTGTCTGAATGTAAACACCTGAGGATGGGCACAAGCCCGAAACCGGTAGTGTTCTAATAAACCGCCAAAAATTGTGACTGGTAGTGGATTTTATTTCCACAACCTATAAGGAACAGTCACGGAGTTCAACATCCATAATGGATAAAATTCACGAAAAATTGTAAACTTTGGCTACTGACGGATGAATATTTGAGGCTGCAGCGCAATTTCATCGCGCAACTGAGAAGCTGGGACACGTCGGTGAGAGACCATAAAGTCTTTACGAATATTATTCCCTGTACTCAGATAGTAAGTATGCCTCGCAAGCACACATGTGCCAGGATTCGAGGGAGGAATCTAATTCAAAGAAGCCGGTTGGAGTAATCGGCAAATCGCTCGATATTTGAATAAGAGCGAAGTTATTAATTGCTAGTGCACAAGACAAGCTGGCCTGGTCGCGTTTATTATTATTATTATTATTATTATTATTATTATTAAATGTCACATTTCAAGTACAGTATGTCTTAAATGACGCGTTTTTACATATCCATCATCATATTTAATTCTGTTTCTTGACGACAGCCACACGAATACAGTTGCTGTCGTCACAAAACAGATGTAACTCTAATGATGGACATGTCCGAAACGTGTTATTAAAGTCAGTGTGCCTCTTCCATGACTTCGTGTCTCATTTACAATAAGAGCGTTGCCACTGTTCGACAATGTTGACAGGAATGGGAAAACCAAGGACTAATACGACGTCAAAGAAGACGACGTCGGTGTAGACAGACAACAGAAAATTTGGATCGAGAAATCATCACAGAGAGATACATAGAGCCCCGGATTCATCATGAACGTGCATCAGGTACTAGAGTGATGACAAGGGCTATTAACAGGCTCCTGACAGAATGTTGCGCTGATGACACCCTTGCGCCGACTAACATCAGTCTCTGTACAGCATCGACGGAACATTAAACCGCTATCCTCCTTCATTCCTTTCTGTACAGCAACAAGTCAGTTTGCAGTGGTGTGGGGCACATTCGTCCTGGTATATCACTGACTGGAGTAGAATAAGGATTGTGTAGTGTCCTCTCGGGGGGGGGGGGGGGGGGCACAATGCATGTCTTTATTCTGAAATCTAAATGGGTAAAAAAATATATCTCCTTTCGTTGCAAGACGCAGTTCCAGACAGGACCTTCTGCGAGACTCAACGAAACTTACGAGCGGTTGGAAGTCTATATCTATAAATGTGAATGTCTGTTCGGTGTACGTTTATCACGTCTGAACCACAAGACGCAGAGACTTAAATATTTGTACAGTTTCTAATTTATACCTGAGGAAGGTATTAGGCAGGTTTTATAGCGATCTGATAGATATTTAGTAATTTGAAGAATATAACGGGAAATGCGGAACAATAATTACTTTTTGAAAATTATATTTACTGTTTGAAAATGGTTTTATTGATTGCATTGTTGCTTTAGAGTTGATTATGATAAAAGGGTGGAGTATCTTGGGATGCAAAGTTATCGGTGTATATAAAATTCTACGTGTGTGTTAATATTTCGCTCTGCAGCGAAAACTACAGAACGTAAACGAATGGTCTGTGTGTAATTGTTGTCCGACGTCTCCCTTTGTACACCATAGCAGTTCCATGCCGATAGCTATAAGGGGGTGGAAGATATGGTGGTTGAAAGACGTCAAATTATTTAAAAAAAAAAATAAAAAAAAAATCGGACTGAAGGCCAGCGATGACGTGTGCGACTCTATAGCAAGGAGGTTACATACAACGAAACGTGATGCCACAGACCATATCTTTGGTCTATGCGTGCTACAATGTCTTCAGCTCTTTCTCTGTAGGGATAAGCATACGAGTAAGGAAATACAAGAATAAATAAATAAAGCAGTAAAAAATAAATTTGTTTTAATACATCTCTTTTAAAAAGTCGATTCGACGTTTCCGATCTGTGATATTATTACAATCATTATTGTTGAACTTCGTGATTGGATTCTTCGAAACGAGTGCATTTTTACGTGTGATTTGATCTACACGACTTACTTTCCTGATAAACGGTAAGTGCATAGACTTCTGCAATCTGATAGGAATATTTTTCAGTTCCGCTTTATCAGCGTCATTTCCTCAATTGTATTTCATTCCATCCTTCAAAACCTCTCTCATAGCACACTACTGAAAGATAGCTATCATAATCAACCAACACGCAAGCGGAGCCGCGGGTTTAAGCTAGTAGTTAATATGCGGCATTCTGGAGTGTGGATCGGGCGGGAGACTTGCCAGGATAGCACGTGGCGTTGTGCGAAAACCACGGTGCCTGTGTGCTGTATTTGGTTGCGGGACTGCCTAGTAAAATGGAGATCCTGGTTAGAATTCCGGGCTAGTCACCTTTTTTTATGTCGCCTGTCGTCATTCAGTGCCGTAGAACAATGGACTCCATTCATTTCATTGATAGCTTCACTGCCAGTCATAAATATATGGTATGTGGTGCAAAACTGTCGTAAGGGATAAATTCCCCTTCAAACTGATACATCATGACCAGTAAAAAAGTGTCTGAGACGCAGCAGACATAGATGGGAAAAGGAAACATTGTCGTCAGATACCAGCCTGACTCCTCGCTGTAGAGTTCGGCAACCAGGAGTGATAGTGTTGGGAAAGGGGATATGCCATTTCGTAGCAGAACTTCTTTCGCGGTCATCCGTGACTTCCTTACAGCGCATAGCTTCGTTGCCCTTTATGGCAAGCTAATCTGGGCTTCCATTTCAGCAAGAAAATTCCAGTCCGTTCACGAGAGTATCCACTACTTGTCTCGGTGCTTGGCAAACACTACCTTGGCCAGCAAGACCGCGGCGTCTCTCTCAATACAACCTTCGGCGCAGATCGGCAGGGGCCTCCAACCAGCGCGGGATGTTGACGATATAACGTGCCAGTTGGGCAGAATTAGGCTTGAGTATCTCAACTAAAAGCATCTTCGAAGCCAAATAACTACTTGCACGAGCGCCACAGGTTGGCCACCGCTTATCTTGTGACTCTCTTCCTCTAAATAGGTCATCTAATTTCTGTGAAATTGAAATTATCTGCAGCACATCCGACGACTTCCGTCCCATCAGATTATAACTTGGTGCTGCGTCGTTTTATTTCTACTCTGTGTACGATATAAAAAGTTGCCCCCTTCAGCTTCTAGGTAGCGGCGCCGAGTTTGCATTTAGAACAGAGCTGCGACGCTTGTGAATTGGCATTTAGTGAGCGATTGGCTGTGTGTGGAGCTGTCGCCGGCAGCGGCAGCCGGCAGCGCGGGGCTTCGCCTCTGATCCGCCGGCGCTCCTTTGAGGCGGCCTGCAAATTGAGCGCAGCAGCAGCAGCCGCCCTGTGGCCACGCCGCATCCGCCGCCCCGCCCCGCCCCGTCCTGCCCTTCCCCCCGTCCTGTCCCGACCGCTTCAATTTTTCCCTGTCCTTTGGAAGTCCTTTTTATCCGCTGCGGCAAAAATTAGCGTTCCCCGCCCTCTAACGAGCTCGTTCCACTCTTCTCTCTCATTCCAAAGTCTTCCGCACTCCTTTTCCAGTCTCTGGTGCGAAAGCGATTGATGCGTGCTAAGAACGAGTATACCATTGCTGCGCACGTACTTTACTTACGATTCTCTCTTTTTTAATGTTTTTGTCTCCCAAAGTCCCAGCTCAAAAAGCACTTGGAAATTATCAGCGTACACCAACTTAGCAAATTTTTGCGCACCAGTCCCTCCTTTGCCAGCTGCAGTTCTATGAGAGACCTCCTGAGGCGTGGTTATGCAAGTGGTCGGTGTAGCATGTCACGTCGTAATGGTCTAACGACTGATGGGAACTCAGATTTCGACAGTGGTGCAGGAATTCGTTTTCACGTGTTAAATCGTTTCCAGCACGGATCTTGAATGATTGAATGAGACTCGTACAGTCCTTAACAGACAAACGGCCGAACATCCACGTACCTTCGATGACCGTAACAGGCGATAAAGGAGACGGATCGCCAAATGGTGACATAAGAGCAGCCAGTTCAACACAGGACGTGCTAGACACATCTACCAGCGGGTAATCCTTAGGAACATGGGTTCCGTGGCGTATGGCAGTCGGCGACACATAATCAGCAAAAACGGCTGTTCATTTGTCGCTAGGAATTAGGAATGAACACTGGAGCAATGGCGAAACGGATAGGACCCGGCGAATCACGATTGTAACTGCACCATGCCTATGGGAGTCACTTTGCGTGACGCAGACCATATTAACAGATTCATCTCGTCTGCTAACGACTGATCTAACAGGGTGTTGTCCCTGTTAAGCTCTGGGGTGCATTTGTAGTGGCATGGAATGCCCCCTCCCCCAGTTGTTGTGAAAGGGACTTCGAATGGTCCACGATATTTTATACTACTTGGGAACCATGACTACCAATTATTGCCTTCGAAATCCCTGACGGTTCTGCCATGTTTCAAAATGATAACGTGCCCCCACACCACTCCAACCCCCCTCGGAAACGGTTCCAAAGACATCCAGTGGAGATCCGTGCAGCCCAGATTTGTACCCCATCAACAATATTCGGGATGTTATGAAGCGCAAGTTCTGTGCCACGGATCCTCCACCTGCAAACAGACGACGCTTTGATGTCACCTAAATCCAGAGATATACCAGGGACATGTTGACTCACTCGGCGTATCACGACAGTTCCCAAGACCATAAGACCCATTACACAATATTAGGTGTCAGTCCTATGACGTTTTCTAAGTCAGTGTCATTAAACATGTCCGAAATAACGCACTCCATCTTTTATCGAGAAGCTCTTATTAATCTAGATACAAAGGAATTTATGACAAGAGTGGCCATTCAATTAAAAATCAAACTCGTCTCTTCTGCTTAGAAGGCATTTGCGCTGACCACTACGCCACAGGAACACAGTAACAACCATGACCCTGCGGATTGCCTTAGCACAACTCCTGCCACTCGCAAATTTTCATCCTCCACAGACTCCGAACGTAGTGCCCCTGTCCATTTCGTTAAATTACTTGCGGCATTTCGCCGATTTCTGTAAGAATTAGGGCCTGATGTGCATCATCCTCAGTAACAAAGAGAGAGAGAGAGAGAGAGAGAGAGAGAGAGAGAGAGAGAGAGAGAGAGAGAGAGAGAGATCTAACCCTTTTCGCCTTCCCACTGAGATGAAACTGAAGACGATGGCATATTACGTATTTTTGATCAGTTTCTGATAAAACAGGTGTGTCATGGCGACTATGAATTAGCACTTACAGGGTACGTGTCTGATCGGTGTATTGTTTTAACTTGTTGGGCACAGAATAAGCGCTCGGAAATTCTTGCGTGACTGAGATTTGGGACAATGGATTTTCATGTTGAGATCAAATTGAAAGCATGTTTCAGTCTTTTTACATTGCATCCGAAACTCTACTTTCAATTGATAATTGATCCATACGCTTACTTTCTGAACGAATTTCTTAAGTCATTTCCGCTATTACATCTGACACTGCAAAGAGTGAAACAAACTTTTTACGCTTGCAATGTGGCTCCAAAATTCTATCTATGAGAAGAAAAATAAACTACTGGACATTAAAACTGCTACACCAAGAAGAAATGCAGATGATAAACGGGTATTCATTGGACAAATATATTATACTAGAACTGACATTTGATTACATTTTCACGCAATTTGGGTGCATAGATCCTGAGATACAGTACCCAGAACAACCACATCTGGCGGTAATAACGGCCTAGGTACGTCTGGGCGTTGAGTCAAACAGAGATTGGATGGCCTGTACAGGTACAAATGCCCATACAGCTTCAACACGATACCACAAATCATCAAGTGTAGTGACTGGCTTATTGTGACGAGACAGTTGCTCGGCCCATCATTGACCAGACATTTTCAATTGGTGAGAGATCTGGAGAATGTGCTGGCCAGGGCAGCAGTCGAACATTTTCCGTATCCTGAAAGGCCCGTACAGGACCTGCAACATGCGGTCGTGCATTATCCTGCTGAAATGTAGGGTTTTGAAGGGATCGAATGAATGGTAGAGCTACTGGTCGTAACACATCTGAAATGTAATGGCCACTGTTCAAAGTAACGTCGATGCGAACAAGAGGTGATCGAGACCTGTAACCAACGGCACCCCATACCATCACGCCGGGTGATATGCCAGTATGGGGATGACAAATACACGCTTCCAATGTGCGTTAACCGCGATGTCGCCTAACACGGATGCGACCATCATGATCCTGGATTCATCCTGAAAAATGACGTTTTGCCATTCGTGCACCCAGGTTCGTCACTGCGTACACCATCGCAGGCGCTCCTGTCTGTGATGCAGCTTCAAGGGTAACCGCAGCCATGGTCTCCGAGTTGATACTCCATGCTGCTGCAAACGTCGTCGAAATGTTCGTGCAGATGGTTGTTGTCTTGCAAACGTCCCTGGCTCAGGGATCGAGACGTGGCTGCACGATCAGTTACAGCCATGGGGATAAGATAACTGTCATCTCGACTGCTAGTGGTATGAGGCCGTTAGAATCCAGCACGGCGTTCCGTATCGCCCTCCTCAACCCACCGATTCCATATTCTGCTAATAGTCATTGGATCGCGACCAACGCGAGCAGCAAAGTCGCGAACGACAAACCGCAATCGTGATAGCATACAATCCGACAATTATCAAAGTCACAAACGTGATGGTACGCATTTCTCCTCCTTATACGAGACATCACAACAACGTTTCACCAGGCAATGCTGGTCAACTGTTATTCGTGTATGAGAAATTAGTTGGTTACTTTTCTCATGTCCGCACGTTGTAGGTGTCGCCGCCGGCGCGAAACTTCGGTGAATGCTCTGAAAAGCTAATCATTTGCATATCATAGCATCTTCTTCCTGTCGGTTAAATTTCGTAGCAATTTTAATGGCGAGGAGTGTGTTTCTATACAAAGGAAGTGACCGGACAAGCCAAGTAATTTGTATTCATTATGTAAATACATTGGCTATACAGCCTTCAGGTACGCCGGATATTATTTTCGATTTGTCTGTTGGATGCATATTTAGCATTGTTTGAAATTTTGATGCCTTTTTCTTATTGTGCCATTGATTGGGAATTTTTGATTGTGTATTGTTTGTTGGAAGTGAATAGTTTCTTTAGAAATTTGCGTACTTTTGTGGTAATCAAATATGTGGGACTATTTGTAGTGTTAACTGCAGAACGTATCAGATCTAATATTTTGTTTATTTTATGACGTTCTGGCAATTTAGGTGCTCTGGGATTGATGATCAAATGTGTTCTTTGAGATTTACTGCAAGCCAACCACAACAGAATTGTTGAATGTTTAATAATTCTTGTCATCCAATATATAAAAAACATCGCATATTTTCATGCTATGAAATTTGATCCTAAAATTGTCAAATATATAGCCCAGCACACGTAAAGAAATGAGAATGTCTTGAAGCATCTCAAAAAGATGTATAATATTCCCACCACATATCTAATTGTTAAGTAATTTGTAAGTTTAGCGACAAATGACCTCGCAGTTAAGTCCCTTAAGCTTAACAAAGAAGCAGATGCTCTACTTCAAAATAAGACAAGATACGGCATTAAAAATATTAGCATATTATCAGATACATCGGAAAAATCTAACAAAACATTTCCGTGATGGAGGTTCGAATCTGGATCCACGGTTTCACAGTCCAAAACCTGGACCGTTCGACCGAAGGCAGCACTTTGAATTTCGCTTCTGTTTACGAGTACCCAAGTTACAGCATGAAATTACAAAAACGTTTTTTAATCGAAAGTCATTAACTTTTAACCCTATATACATTGGTAAAAATTGCTCATCTTCGAGCGATCTTCCGATGTATAGCATTGAAAACGCGTTTTTCCACCATCAAGTTTGACCTTGATTTTTTTTTTAAACTACTGTTTAGCAATAAACCGAAACACCTGTCTCTTTCTATTCAGTATAGAACGTCTACCTTGCTACGGTACGCCTGGCAGTTCCACGTCGGAGGTTCGAGTCCTCTCTCGGGCTTGGGTTTATGTGTCGTTCTTAGGATAAGTTAAAATTGTAAGTTTAGGGACTGATGACCACTGCAGTTAGGTCCCATAACTTCAAAAACGTGTGCACATTTAGAACGTCCTGCAAAACGTGATCGAAGTCTGTGAGCCACAAGTCAGACACTCTCCTTGTGCATGCTGCCGGTGAAAGTGCGGACCTCAGTGATGAGAACGATTCCGGACAGGCTATTGTGCCCGCTGGGCCAGAGTAGCCTAATCGATGTTCCCCTCTCAACCGCTGTGGTCGCTCTCCCCAGCTTTTATGGCCGCTTTATAGGGGAACAGATTAATTTGCCGAATGAGGTATAGTAAACAGGCATTCGTTACGCAGTCGATCGGAAATCTATCGACGAGCGTCGCTGGTTCACTGCAGCCAGCGGAATTCAATCAAGTCGGAAATTTATTGCGACATATATTTGGCTTCTACTAATGCGACGGCGGCCTGCCTGCGCTTCTGGACTACTGAACTTGGGGGCGCGCTCGTGCATGTTAATTTGCCCCATAAAGTCACTTCATGAAAGAGCGTCATTGCCAGATGATAGCCATTTTTTATACGAACGTTATTTATTGCTATCGTTAGAACCCATTTTTTTTTATTTTGATAATAACAGTCGTGTCGCGGAACATTCGGCGCTTTGTAGACATCAGCTATCGTAATTAAAAGTCCCATTACCTTACTGAGCGACCATCTCTGAAAACACACAGAGAGCACAGCAGACTTTTAAATAAAGCAGAGCAGGTTGTCTTACTCTATTTTTCATTATTTTTTTGCTGATTTGTAGAGTATCGTTTCATCTCTCTTGTAGATTTTTTCCTCGCGTATCACTCAGAAACACGGAATTATGCTACTCACCTATTTCATTTATTTATTTATTTATTTATTTTTTGTAAAAACTAATGACACAATTTAGAAAATTATTTGTTTAGTACGTTGTAGTTACCATAGAAGAGAACTGAATAGTTTCTATGTGCCAGTAAGAATTTTATGGTTTCATTTTCCATTAATATTGAGGCACTTCGTTTTATTTGTGATAAGTACAGAAACAAAGCAGTAATATTTAACGTAATAGCACTACATTGTTCATTTCTTTTAAAAATTTAATAAGAAAATAAAATTAACTCATAGAAATTGTCGCTCAGTATTGACTTTAGTTGCTTACCAAATTCATTCTTGGAATCAGATGTTCCAAAGTTAACTGCAAAATTTTCTTTGTTGTCGTGGAAGAAAAGACGACATCTTTCACAGGTCTTTCGCTGATAAACATTGCTGCTCTTTACATCAATTATGGTATTTCAGTTATAGTCTCTTCCGTTTTGATATATTCATTTTTTCGGTACATATTTGGAATGGAGGGGTATGACAATTTATTTGGACAACTCAGCCGTCTGCGTTGACAACAGTATTTCACCACCGTCTTTAAAATCAAGAAAGTCATTTGTGTGCATTGTACTAACATGCGATCATAGCCGTAGCTAATTCAACAGCCTTATGTAAATCTTGCGGAACATAGGCCTTTCTTATTTCTTTATGACTGAATACAATGTTTCGTAGAGACCAGATGGAACGGCTACTTCGTAGTGCCATAGCCGATGCTCCATCGACTGATAGAGATTAAAAGGATGTTCCATAAATTAGGCATACATCACCTTAAATTTATAGTTCAGTGGTAGATCCAGTAGCTCGCCTGCCTATACGTTAGAAACGACGGGTTCTATAGGTATTACAGATCACAAATATGTCACATTTCATTGACGTAAAATGTTTATTTGCATTTTTGAAGAAGCTCACAAACAAAAGCTAACATGTTTAAACTTCACAAATTAAATGGCTGTACCACAAATCTAAAAATCATTCTCCATGACGTTTTCCATTACATGATGTAGACTTAGAATTGCCAGTGGTAAGACTCATAATTGACTGAAGTAAGACTGTGTGCGCACCAATTCGCGCGTATTAATACAATATGTTATTGTAATTTCAGCTATCGAAAATTTCTTCGTCATCCAGTTTTGTATGACACATGTATTTCATTTAGAAGCTACGGGCTTCTTTCGACAACACCTCCTAACTCATTCGTCGACCTCTTTTCAGGCAGTGCCTTCTGAAGCACAGTAAGGTCACCTTCGGACAAAGGCTGTTGATACAAACGAGTAGTCATCTTGCAACTTTATTCTACTGTTTTCAGAATTTCTCTGTAGCGGTTACAGTGGTAACTACGACATTTAAGCAGCGAAAGCTCATGTATTGATCGTGCACCGCAAATTTAAATTAGCTGCTGTGGGTTCGTAAATTGTGCTTTCCGCAGGACTGTTCTGCTCAGTCTGTTGAACCACAGTGTATGTGTAATGCATTTGTAACAGCCAACGTTCCTGCCTTTTAGTGACACACGTAGATCCTATAACGTCTTACAGCCACTACATTGTCTTTCCTCCAATGTTGGTTTACGTCATTGGCGACGTAATGTGGACTAATGTAGAGTTGTAGACGTGTGGGAATGGCCATACGTTCTAAGGCGTCTTGCTGTAGAGTGCGAGGTTCGAGTGTGTGTTTCCAGCCCTCTTGCTGGCATGGGTGTGTATTTGTTTTCCTTACCATAAATCAATGTAGGTAGTTTGTAAGGCTAGGGACTGAGCACCACTGCCTTCTGGTCCCACAGCTTTACAAGCATTTGAACGGAATTCTAACGCAATACTGTAATTTAAGCTGCATAAGACTAAATCTTACTTAAAGGGGGAAATTAGTTTTATGATTTTGATAACTTCAATTACATCTTCGTTTTTTAGTCTGAACATAATAATAGGAAAAAAAACCTTCTAATAGATTTTGACATCATTACAGATAGCAAACTCAATTGTGTAAGAATATGGGAAAAATCGACCGAGATTTAGGCTAAACTCTGAAAACCTGAATCCGGATGGCTCAAAGGGGAGCTGTACATCTTTGCATACCAATGCAGGGTTTTAACAGTTAGCTTCAAAGCTACGCAATCAGGAAGGAAATTGTGCGAAGGCAACAAATATTGAATTTGGATGCCCTTGGACACACATCTGCTCGACACTCTGCTTTAGACACTATCATCATTCATGCAACTTCTCCGACTACTGAGTATTTAGGTTTATCGGATGTGTTACTCATTGAAAACTACTCTGGGGCGACCATATAATTAAGAATTGTAATTTTATTATCTTTCGGTTATGTCAGCCGCAATTCTTGTCATTCACCTACACACGGTTTGTTGTCAATTTCTTTGCGGTTGCACAGGAGGGCCCAGATCCTGGTGGTAATACAGCTATGAGACGTGGAGTGCAATGGTTCAAGGAGGAGGACACACGGAAGTTTGGGTCGGATGGCCTCGTATTTGGGTAGTCCTTGCAAGTGTCTAAGTCCATGTGCCTGGGACTGCGTAGAGGTTTAGCGCAGCTGCTTAGTAAGCAGGAGGTCTCTGGTTCGAATACCGGCCCCAGCACAAATTTTCGTATTTTCACGTTGTATGTTTACAATACCTACTAGCAGCTGAAACAGAAAAACGCCAGTTAAAAAATGTAAATTACTGTTCCTCATGTACTAGCAGCAGTTTCACATCTGCATTTACATGTGCACTTCACAAAACATTACACGGAATGTGGAAGATGATATATGTAGTACAGTTGTCACTTCGCACTTCTCGTTTCATTCGCAAGAGGTACATTGGATGAAACGTTTTGGTGTCGTAATTTCATCAGCATACCTCTGGGTGATACTTCAAACATTCCACGAGCTACCTTGAGATAGGTTACGGAGCACAGATTTAGTGCATACCACACGAGTAGGGGGAGTATGTATATCCTACGGCCTTTCCATCTCTTCTATTGATTTTCCGTGGTAAGGGGGCCAGATTGCTCAATAAATATTTTGTAAACTGCCTCTTTCTTGTGGTTATGACATAGAATTTTGAGATTCACATATTGAATTTCAGCCAGGCGTATAATTTTGCTGCAGATACTTTTATGTGCTTGCACGAGCTCTGGTCAGCTCTAAGTGTTGTATCTACGTATTCGGAGGTACGGTACATTCAATGGTAAACGTTACTGTTGTCAACTGGCACATCTCGTTATGTAGAGAAAATTCAGTCTGTATTGTTTAGATCAGTCGGGACTATAGGCTAAAAGAAAGTAAGATCTGTTTATACACTGCACACGGAAAAGAACAAATTAGTGATAGCTCACACCCAAATCTCCAGATGTCAGTCAGTCGGATCGACACAAACCGTTGAACATCGAAAGCAACAAAACCTCTGATATAATTCGTGCTATGTGCTATCGTCCAGGACAACATGCATGAACTGTTACAATAAGTAATACCTGCCCTTCAGAGTAGTGGAAAAGCACATCACGTAGAGCAAATTGGCAGAATGTTAGTTTGTTATATCTAGGATCCTGGCTTCAAGCCCTGTTTGTAACACTTGTTTTTACTGCAGTTCAAATGTTTGTAAATCTATCGGACCAAACTGCGTTATCATCGGTCCGTAGCTTAAACTAAACTAACCTAAGGACAACACACACACACCCATGCCCAAGGGATGACTCGAACCTCCGCTGGCGAGCAACAAGGCGCTCCGCAGCGAGGCTCCTTAGACCGCTGGGTTACTCCGCCGCGGCTTTTACTGCAGTACGTTTGCAGTTTTGTTACATGGGCCAACGTGTTTCTGACATGTAAAAGGACGGTTCGGATTTTAGAGCAGTGTGTTGTCGGCAGTTTCCTTTTGCTTCGTTTATTTGTCGGTAGTGACGTACATCATATATTCGTAGTTTCAGATAATAATCAGAAGCAATCGGGACACAAGAATAAAGAAAAGATTGCCCCACATGTGCGGAAGTGTTGATAATAATCGTAGCATTAATAGTAATGATAATGATAATGACTGCTAGATTGGCAGCACGTTTACATGTCAGAAACATATCGTCCCATATAACACTCGGTGTGTGTAGACGTAGAACAATATCCAAAGCAATACAAAATAAAAGTTCGCATATCCAGGGCATGAACTTAGGATCCTGGAAACGACAAACGTACGCTATATCGACTTCTCCACGGGAGCTCAACACGACACCGTCTCACTGATACGATTTTCCTGTACTCCATAGGACAGGTGTTACTTATTACTTCCCGTTTATGCACGTTCTCCGGGACGACAACACACAGCACGAAATACATCGAAGTTTTGATTGATGCTCTATCGATATACCGATCAGACTGACTGATATCTGAAGATTTGAGTGTCAGTGACGAACGTGGAGACAACAGTGTCACATTCGCAGGAAACCGAATTTAACTTGCCTTAATCGGTTGAATCGGCGTCTAATGTATTTGTTACTGAAACCCAACGTTTCGTCCCCATTTGCGGAGGATATTCTCAAGGGGGATGGGTTTCAGTAACAAATCTATAAGACTACGGCATAATAGCCCGAGAAATTTTGTTTACAATGACATTAAGCAGAATTCAATTATAATATTACATAATGTTCTGAAATTGTTTATCCTGGGTAAGCACCCTACATGTTTCCGTCTCGAAATATCGAGAATTTGCTGGATGATGATGATAATCTTTGGAAATATAACAGAGATGTAGATGCACTGGATATTTGCTGGATTCAGATACGATTGGTTATTTCAATTGAACTAAAAGACAGCGATCAATTTCAGCACATCGGGTTCTTTAAGTGGTAGAAATAACGAGGTCATTTGGTCCATAGTTAACCTCTACATCATCCTTAAGATTATGAAGACAATAGTTTTTTTTTTTTTCAGTATCAAGTTATTGCGATCGTGCAGCACATCACTCACACAGCCACGACAATTTCCTTTACCTCTTACACTATAAGAAATGTGCAATAAGTCGTGAAAATATTGAAAAGTATCAAGACTACAGTTTCTTTACGCCAGACCCCCACCATTGTTTCTTCCTCAATTCGAAAGGAACATACTTTGTGCTCACCAGCACGACGAGCGACACGTTTGATAGCCTATAATGGCATGTCGTATTTCAATCGAAACACACATGAAATATACAGTTGTCCATTCTACATTGTCACCTCAAAAATAGCAACATTTAGACCTACAACTGTGTTCAAATTTATTGGTCAGTAATCTGAATGGTGGAGACTGCGGGTGCAACATTTACACTGATCACTTTGTTCGGATGGGAGAATATTGAATTACTCTTGTAATCGTTGGTTACGTCGCAGTCGTGCTTTAGCATTGTTAATTTCTCGATTTTCTATGTGGTGTGCCTCTATTTGTTATAAAGTTAAGCTCGGCCCTGGTGTCGACAAAGCGCCTGTTCTGCACTTACTGGGTAGCTGAACTTCCTGCGCACGACTCGAAGATTACGCCGTGTGCTGCGTGACTGAAAACGAGAGAAGCCGCCACATTTAGTTCTTCCCCGTGAGGATTTGGCCGGCTAACACTCCCGGCCGGTCTGGGAGGTCCGCGCTCTGAAACATTCGCCCATGTCGGCACTTTCTGCCGACGACGGCCGCATATTAAGGTGGCGGCGCCACGTCCTTACGGGAAAAGGGGGAACGGGTCGTGACCGCAATCCGCAACGAAGGATCACCTCGCCTCACCTCTCCTCTCCTCTTCTCAGACGTCTGCAGACTTTTCGCCCACGGGACTTTCTGCGGTCTAGGGTTAAGTCTGTTCGACGCCTCGGCCCTTGGTACCTGTCAAAGTGCACACGCAGCGCCGCGATTCCGATTTTACTCTCAGAAGCTTCATGTCTGGTTAGTCACCTCTTCCAATTTCGCTGTTTACCTGTGCTGTGAACTCCAGGAAAGACTCACCTACTGGAAGATATTGAAGGTTTATGTTGGCATACATTGCGGTGTAGCAGCGAAAGTTTGATCCACATTAGTTCCCTAAGGAAACTCAGAACTTCATGTTGTCCTATTGACTTCATCGCAGTATATGAAGCAGTTATAAGGAAGGGGATCGCGTAGGCGTCTGTAAAAATGACACGGTGTCTTACAGTAGCCAACGGAGCGACAGTGCTAAGATTTTTCTCTTATTGGAAAGGATGTAGTGCAACAGTGCAACAAATAATGAATAATTACATCTAGGATACCTCTTAGGCCATAATAGTGATAATAATAATTATTATAAATTTTAATTTCACTGTGCGTTTACTTTTCGATATTAATAGTTAATGCTCTGAGGTCAGACGAGAGATTCTAATTGGTTAGTGATAATATGTAGGTATAAAGGACTTTCTATCATTTCTTGCGTAACGTTCTTGCGTTTTATTAAAAATTTAGTATTTTTCCTTACAACTAAGGCCTCTCAACAGTATCTCGCGTGTGTATCCATGGAAGAGGAGACTTCAGCAAGTGAAAGTCGCCGGTTTCTGGTAGCTTAACGGGTTTACGTCACCTTTCAGAAAGGTGAGAAAGTTAACTCAGATTGTCTATGAAAGGAGATTTCTGAAAATTCCGAGATTTTTAATAGCGTCCAACGCAATCACGTGTTTCCAGTGTGTTGGTTGATCATCTATAGGCACCGTTGACTTTTGCTGTTGGTGAAGTCAGACTCCAGACGAAATAGACCCGGCTTAGACGGCATGTTGAAGCAGTGTCCCAATCGTCCGTTGTTTTGGGGCAACTACTGGCTTTCTCAAGTATTTTCCATCTCGTTGCTCGCACGTCAGGACAACTGATACAGCAGTACTACGATGGCAGCCCTCAAATAGGACCACTTCCGTACCATTGGCGTCTCACTGACAAATACATGCTGTTTTAACTTGATAACTCTGAAACTATGTTCTTGAGTGGAACAATCTTCTTACAAGGCGAAGTATAGTACAGTTGTTGGAGCAACAACTGTGACTATGCGCAGGATACGGAGACTTACCTCGGCAACCGAGTAGTAGACATCGTTCTGTTACACATCAGACATAACGCATAAGACGTAATACTGCAGGCGTAAGACTGAATTTTGCCACTTCTGCTCCGCTGTTTAAAGCTGCTCGTTCGTGGCGGCTTCGGAAACTTTGGAATGTGTGGCTGCCTCCCCAAGCGTCACTGAGCCGCCTGGACAGCTGCCACCTAATGGTGCTGCAGCGTTCCAGTCCCCACTTCATATTGCGGATCTTTACGGCACCGCATACGCAATAACTATCTAGAATATCTGAAATAAATCGCAATTTGCGATCAGTTATGGCATCACTGTACTAGGTTTAGATGGAATACCAAAGTGCGGCAAATGAAAATTTGTGACGGCCGGAATTCGAACCCGGGATCTCCTGCTTACTAGGTAGACGCGTTGACCACTCCGCCACCGAGGACACAGTGACCAACCCGACTGCAGAGGACTCTTCCGTGCTCTTTCTTTTGATATGACAGTTTTTTTTTTAAATATAATGATCAGTGTTGCCCAAGCGTGTGCTCTTACTCGTATTTTTGGGCAATTAGACACCAAATACTTAAGCAAATAAACCAGTTGCTTACACGAATTGGTGATACAATGGTATTCAACTACTTTGCATACAGAGTACTCGTAGTATTTTATTTTTAAAATGGATTTCTTTATATATTTAATAGTTCATTGATGGAACATTACCTACAAAAATGCTAATTGAATCTATTTTCTGAATAAAAAGGCACTTTTGTAAATGAGGGTATATTTAGACACTGCTGAATACCTTAGGAAAGAAAATTTGTGGCAGTGAACTATGAAACTACAGCTGAGCTGCATCTCAGCCCGAAATGACAGTAACTGGCAGAAGGGAATCATGCGAATCTGCGCGCTCTCGCTGTTCCCCGTCAGTCTTCGGAAAAGGAGCGGACGAACTAAGAGGCGAGGGATCTGCGAACTAGTTCGCGTAGTTCGCCTGTGGGAGCGATCTTCCGACCTACTTCGTTCGCGAACTACACTCGACTACTATCTAGAATATCTGTGCTTCACTCTTGATATCCTCGTTTACAGAAAACGTCGTGAAAATTTGTCGATTTGGTTCAAACAGTAAGGTCTCACTGTTAGTTTGAGTTCAAAAGAATCCGCAGACGACACCTTCAGTGCTCGCAATTACATGGGAATTGGGTTATTCACAATCCATAGAATTCAACCTTGTAGCCTGTCCGACATTTCTTTTACCCCTTTGGTCAGTGTGTTCTCCAAAAATAATTATAGAATTTCTCGATGGTTTCTCAGTTACTATTTATTTTTGAGTCAACGACCGCGATATTAAATGTCATAAATTCTACATCGTGCACCGAAAGATGGTGGTGTGTAGTGTAGGTGTAAGTGTATATTAACATGCCGTCAGAAGTAGTATTAGTAATTCTGGTAGCCGTAGCAGGGTAAGGCACGACGACTGTAGATTGTATGAAACGTAAAGGCACCGCGCGGGAATGGTCGCGCTGTTCTAATCACCATGTCAGGCACGGCGGGGTCGCTCCCGTCGGAGGTTCGAGTTCTCCCTCGGGCGATCGCGTTTGTGTGTGTGTGTGTGTGTGTGTGTGTGTGTGTGTGCTTTTTTGTGTAAGTTACTATACATTAATTTGTAAATATGCGTCTGTCCATTAATAAGAAGTTATCAAGTGTGATCTCTGACTTAAGGAATTCGTAATGTCATCTCTAACTTATGGTATTCGTAATGCCATTTACATTGTGCTTTAGTGCCAGTTCTACTGTAGCACAAGCAATGTCCTTCCGCTGTAAGCAGAGGACATGCGGCTAGCAGAACAAACGAAAGACGCTAGCTGCTTGGGAGGGGGTCACCCTAACGACAGCGGCGGAGCAGGTAGTTGCCACAATAAGAAAGCATGGCGATCATCACTCCTACTCAGCAGCGCTAAATGAGTCAGTGTCTTCAGCTGGCGCCCTCGGATTACGCGCGCGTTTTCGTGCCTGCCGCGATGCCTACCGACTCCGTAATGCAAGACTTTCCTCATGACATCAGAACGACTCTGCTTAATTTACCGTTATCAGTCAATGAGTGAAAGCGCTCTTCCGAGTTTTTTTAAACCAATTAGAAAAGAAGCACACGGACTTTATAATGTATTGCACATAATCTATGATTTGTAAAAATTAATGCGTTCATTCTCGAAAGACTTCTTGACTTTTTATGATCTCTGCTTGATCACGAGAAATTTTGTATGGGTATTTTAAAAATACCTAGCATCCAGTTCGTTGTCTTCATATTCTTCAAAGATCATACTCTATAGTCTTTGAAGATCAGCCGGCCGCGGTGGCCGAGGGGACTGAGGCGCTCCAGTCACGGTCTGCACGGTCACTACGGTCGGGGGTTCGAATCCCCCCTCGGGCATGGATATTTGTGCCGTCCTTAGTATAAGGTAGTTGATAAGTAGTTTGTAAGTTTAGGGACTGATGACCCCGTAGTTAAGTCCCATAAGCTTAACAACATTTGAACATTTGAATTTGAAGATCAAGAATTTAATATTATTAAGGCGTCTTGAACCATCTTGGCAGTAAACCTTCACATTTCGTTGTCTAACATCTGAAACTATTGTCTGACTTCGCGTCAAACTTGTGACTTAAAACTATCAATACTTGTGAGATAACTAACGGTGAAAGAGATACCGTTGTCGTTACTTTTGGATGTTCTCAAAAGGAAAGAAGACAAACTAGAAATAATGTCACATTTTGACAACACTTAACTAACTCAAGTGCGGTCATTTCGTTCAGTTATAGTGGATGGCCGCATGTAACTTAGGCTAATTGTGTTCTCTAGTAGCCGAGTGTAATCCCAATTTGAAACTCAAGGGAAACTTTGAAAATGAAGCATGTCCAAAATTAATATTGAAGTATTATGTGATCCTAAATAATGCCAGTCCGAAACTGTATTTAACTTTGAAATGACTACTATGAACATAACACACTTTGTCGGTCAAAATTTACAGGCACCCATTGCTATACCTCTCAGAGACGTAATCCACGTAACTAATAGAGTATTTGACTACATACTACCGATATAAACTCTAGTTCGTCGTAGAAAACTACCCTCTAAGTTCTGATGTATTGTTAACTATATGTATTGTCTTATAAACGGGATGAATACGGTACTTGATGCAAGGCTTTTGGGCGAACTGATCAGCGGCATGCAAACACTCATTCTTTCATACATAGACGATCGATAGGTTCAGCAGGATATTTTTAGTAAGCTATTAGGATATACTCTTCAAATTTTTCTTACATCCCTGGAGTAGTGGTGAGTGCGTTACGGATAAATTATCAAAATTTATACGGAAAAGTTTGCATCGCTCTAAGACGCCTTGTTGAGGAGTGCGCGGTGACTCGGAGGTTGTTAGAGTCCTTGCTTGGCGTGCGTGCGCGCGCGCGCGTTTGTGTGTGTGTGTGTGTGTGTGTGTGTGTGTGTGTGTGTGTGTGTGTGTGTTTTCTCGGTAGGATAGGTTAGTTTAAGTAGTTTGTAAGCCTAGGGACACATAACAGCAGCAGTTAAGTCCCTTATATTTACAAACATGTTTTCTTCATTCTATAAAAGATTCGGATGTAACTAACATGCACCACTACAGCATATTTCAGTTATATTTCTTCTGGACGAATCATTGTGTGACGATCGTACTTTGCAATTGTTGCACAGGGTGACTGAAATGGCTAGAAAGGCTTTGTGGGATTTTTCATAAGTATTTCCGGATAACGCTGATGGAGTTTTATCGGAGCACGGAAGTTGATATTTTGTATACAGGCAAAATAGGCAAAATGTTGCCATAGAGAAAGACCAAAGACAGTAGCGAAAAGCTAGGTTAAATTAAATGCTAATGTATACTACCATGTGAAGACGTAGTTAATTTATTTTTCAAAAATCACTCAAAATTAATATTCTGATGCGTTAAGATTATAACTTGTAGATATAAACGTATTCTTAAAAGAGTGAACTGTTACAACATATCTCGATAAAGTTTTTGACCTATTTCGTTGTTACACGGTCAACATGCTGACATGTATACGGTGTGTATTTCTTAAACTGTAATACATAGATTTTCTGTCAAAAGCGCCTGTGACAAAGAGAATGCTCTTCTGTGATGTTAAAATGAGCTGTTCTACTTTGTCTCAGTTTCAAATTACGATAGTGGTTCATGTAAACTATTTCAAAAATTGCTTCAGTCTTAATCATTTGCAGATTACAACTATGCGAAATAATATCATAAACAGCTACTACCCTCACTTAGCCAGCAGCTGAGTCATCTCCTCTTACCCACTCTGTACCAATGATCCCAAAAAAGTTCGCAGTCGTGGATTCCTTTACAGTAAAAACAAACAAGACTCAAATTCAGTGAGGAGGGGAGAGGGAGGCGAAGAGGATATAAATGAGAAAATGGGGGGGGGGGGGGAAATCTGAAAATAGTGAGGGAGTGGGAAGATGATACACAGACCAACAGCGAGGGTAAGAGAGAGATCGACAGAGAGAGTCTGGAGATTAATTATTTTCCACAACATAATCCCCCTTGTATATTGCGACAAATACATTTGGTAGATCACTAGACAATAGCATAATCAAATCTTAGAATTCTAAAATCCAGGAAGTTCCTTATTTCAATTAATAATTCGTGCAGTGAGGACTGAAGAGCAAACAAACATTTTGCAGGATTATATTGAAAAATAGAATTGGTACAGCCTCGAGATAGATACGAAATTCGGCCGTTACCTGTTTGAGGAATCTTTCTGCCGTCCATCCTAAGAAACATTATAAGCCATTACAAGAATTATCAGTGTAAGAGGTGTAACGTATGAAGTTTATCATTAAAAGTATATCAACGATAGCACTTCAAAAATGTTCAAATATTTGTAAATCTAAGGGACTTAGCTGCGGCGGTTACCAGTCCCTAGGCTTACTAACTACTTAAACTAATTCTAAGGCGAGCAATCGCGCGCTCCCCAGCAAGGCCAGGCCAGTCCCTCGCGGCTACAGAATTTCTTTCGGTGCTTCTTTCGATATGGAGATTGAAATTAGGGATACGTACCATTCGTAATAACACTTAAAACTATGTATCTTTATTGAGTGCATACAATAGTGCGATTTGGCTGTTGTAAGTAAGAATCATAAGTGACACATTTCATATTTAAGGCGAGATGAGGAGAAGTTCGCATTAAAGTGTCGAACCTCTGTACGTGGTTGGTTCCAGCCTCAGAAGTACGCAATTGCGAAGTAAATCACTGTAATTTTAGATTTCAGACCTTCCTTCAGTTAGCTTTATTTTTTGGAGAAATAAGTACTATGTTTGCACGTAGTCTCAGAGGACGTGGAGCACATCACTAGTATCTCCTGTGGCCTCACCCCATTCCATTCTGTGTTTCTTTCGCTAGTTTGTTTATCATTGTAGCAGATGACAGTATGTATAACCATACCAGGGGCTCATGACTCTCATCGGTATATGCTTGGCGAGCACGGGGCCCCGAGCCATTGAGCTGCTTCCCTCCCTACCAGTGCTGCGTTACCTTTCCTCTTCCTCCTCCTCGACGGTCGTCGTTCCTTCCCCTCCTTTGCCTTCCTTACGGATTCGGAAGTTAGGAGTTAGAGTTCGATAACGTTGGATGCCCACTCCGAAACAAACACACTTTAATTTAAAATCCTTTTGAGCATAATTGTAGTTTTGTAGCTCTGTCAGTATCATCAGTAGAATTGTACTATATGCAGACATACGAGAACACACGTTTTCTAAAAAATGATCAAATGTTTGTAAACCTATTGGATGAAACTGATATTGTCATCGGTCCTTGACTTAAAAAGTACTTAAACTAATTTACACTAAGGACAACACAACAGACTCTTGTCCGATGAAGGCTCGAATCTCCAGCGGGGGGAAGGGGAGTCGGTAAGATCATCCTGACATCAGAGGGAGAACTCGAATTTCGGAAGGCGAGCAACAGCGAGCTCCGCAACAAGGCACCTTAGAGCGCTCGGCCACTTCACCGCGACACACGTCTTTGCTTCTGCCTACATTGTTCCGCTAGAGCAAGTTTTCTACTAGCATCCGGTCTGGTTACCCAGGGTTCGAGGGCTTGCCCGTCACGTACAGTACACTTGGTGTTGCTCAGCTGCAAGGAGTGTGTCCTGTAAGGTGCAGGAGTTGTTCGGAATATAAAATGAGCTAGTAATAGCGCTGGTGATTTAGCACGGTGGCGCAGACTAGAAAGTGACCCCGCCCCGCTGGCGCCGGCTGCAGCTGCTGTGGTGTTTGTATTTTAATCAGGCAGTGGCTTAGCGCCGTGCGCCGAATACCGCCGCACCTGCGCGCCAAGTTTCCGCCGCAGATAACCGCCGAGTTGGCCGGCCGGCCCGCCCTAATGAACCGGGGGACCTCTCAGCCCCTGGCCTGCTTTTTAATTCATCCGACAAACGTCTCTCTTCTTCTCACACCCATTTCCTCATGTCCGTCTGCCATTCCCCTTACTTATCACGAACACCGTGCAATTATTAAAAGCCTGACACGCGACCGCCTCGATAGTTACGGCACTCTGTCAGTGGCTGAATTTCTTCCTCATTCTTCTTCTACAGACACACATTTAAAAAAGTTTCACTTCACCCACCATCAATGTCCTATGGTTGGAGGTTGGGTTGTTCGGTTGGGATCGGATGAGTAAACTGCTAAGGTTATCAGTCCCCCGGTGGGGAGAGAAAGGAGTGAGGATAGGACAGGAATGGAGGGAGAAAGGAAATGCAGCCCGGAAAGAAAAGAAGAAAGGATAGCTACATTGGTTCGGTGCCCCGTGCTCGCCACGCACGTACTCATTGAAAGAACCGTGTGCCCCCTGGGGAGCGTCCTATGGAGTTCTTTACTAAAGTGAATTTGTATTTACAAAGTACACACCTACCGAGTTATTGACATACAAAACCGAACAAATCTCTTAAAATCAGCCGGCCGCGGTGGCCGAGGGGACTGAGGCGCGCCAGTCACGGTCTACACGGCCACTACGGTCGGGGGTTCGAATCTCCCCTCGGGCATGGATATTTGTGCCGTCCTTAGTATTAGTTAGTTCATAAGTTGTTTGTAAGTTTAGGGACTGATGACCCCGTAGTTAAGTCCCATAAGCTATACAAACACTTGAACATTTGATCTTAAAATCACATTTTAAGATACTCCCGTTGTGTAACAACCTCATTCAATAAAATATTGCGTAACTCCTCGGATGAATACAAGCTTGCACCGTACGCGGCATGCTGTCCACGGTGTCATGTAACCACTTCTGGTATAATGTATCCCATTCTTCAGTGGCAATCCAGCTTACCTCCCGTAGATTTCTTAGGTGGGACAGCTCTCTTCAGTTTTTCTCGACAATTTTCAATTGTATTCATGTCTATGGAACATGAAGGCCAGTCAAATCGTGCAATACCGGCACGACAGGTGAAATCATTGACGATGCCTACACTGTAGACTCATGAGCTGGCATACATAAATTTTTTTCGGAAATGGTGATGAAACGTATCAACGAAGGGTTGAAGGATATTATCCATATAGTGTGGAGCCTTGAGCTTGCCCTTGACAGGCGAAAATGGCCTCCGAAACCGCCACATGAGTCCTGCCTAGATCATCATTGATTGCCCACTTTGGTGTACTCGACCGGCGGTATAGCTCTGGCGTACAGAATTACTACTAGAGGTCTGCACCTCGCTCGGTTGCTCGCTCGAATCGCGTGATACATGTCATTCTCTGACAGTCCGACAGGTGTCGGGACTACAGCTTGCGGCAAGGCGTGTGGCTGCGCTCGACTTCCTCCGCGCTCGTTCGAGCGGGGCACGCTCGACCGGCCCGACCGTCCACACTGCCCGCTCTCCACTCGGTCGCCCACCGCAGCGCCACTCGAGTCCAAGGCGAGTGTCGGGAGCAAACTAGAAAATGAATCTTACTGAGAAATTTGGAATTGTTTCCTTTCCCGGGTGCTTCGAAAGCTGTTCTCTCGATCCAGTTGAACTAGCTATTCAGTTTCGCATTTTGTACCTTACCATACAAATTATTATACGTGATTAACATAAAGTTTCTGTGCTAAGATCATTTACTGAATGAACTTTCCATGATCATTCTTACTTTCTTGTTACCATTTTGTGGTCTGTTCCTGTTTAGTGGTAGGTGTTACTTGCCGTCTTAAAGAATAAATGATTGTATTTTATATGCATTCCTCTTATCACTCTCAAGTCCTGGAATACTTTTTCCGTCTTTTATATTGATAATAAATACTACGATATGGATGTACATTCGTTAGGCTAGTTTTTTGCATCTCGCTCTCTGTTGCACCTCGTTAATACATATTCCCGTAGTATTTTGGCACTGTGCGTGGTTGCTGCGCCTCTACCTTTTCCGAGTGAGTCCTTAACGGGAATTTTTCCAATTGCAACATTCATATATTCCCCACTGCCACTGTCGTCTTTCTTATCTACATAATAAAGAACGCATGCAAGCTTTTGTGTAATATATAGGATGCGCGCTCTCTTCCGTCGTCAGGATCATATGTCGGTCTAATCCTCATATATCCTGTACAAGTTTTAAATCCTCTTATTCCAACTCTTTACTTTACACAGCTGTACGAATTTATGGTGCTCCTGCTGTTTCAGTGATATCTGTGTTATATTTATTTAGGGCCGTCTGAAGCATGTCACCCGGGTGCACCAGCCAAAAGAATGAAGTGCGTGTTTTTGGAATGGCTGGACTGTGAAATGCGCGAGGTGCAATCCAGCAATGACGTGGACCTTTATTTAGCACAAATTGATGGTGATGACGACGATCCGCTTGAATGGTAGAAACGCAACAGTACTGTCTTTCCTACGCTAGCTTCATTGGCAAACAGTATTTTGTGTGCCCGCCTCAAATGCTCCTAGTGAACGCACTTTCAGTGCGGCAGGGAACCTGTTCTCTGATAGAAGAACTCGACTCGATCTACAAAGTCTCAATGATATTTTAACAATACATTGCAATTACAATGCCACTAATGAATAATTTGGGGATAATGTTACTTTTCGATGTATACTTTGTTGTACGGTAACTTTCACTTTTGTATATTGCAATAAAAACGTTGTTCGTTCCGTAGTTTCTCTTTAGATCCTTTACATTACTGTCAAAATGTTGTATTTAGTGAAAACAAGCTTTTTGACTCGTTTGCGGTATAATGATATTGCGGTTACATGCTGCTGCGCAGGAATACATGTCTACAGCGTAACTGATTTTAGTTCCTTTAGTTAGTGGGGTTGCGTCAGACGCAATAGCAGTCCACACCTCAGAGCCACAGAGCTGCTGCCGTAGCGACTGACAAGGAAACCTATCCAAGTGTCACTCTTCGATTTTTATGAAATTTGGATTTGTTATAATACATGAAAAACTGTGCGACCCCTATTTTTATTAATTAATTTATTTATTTTTAAGCGGTGGAAAAACATATTTAAGGGGTGAAACGGTCCGTGCAAAATTGGGACTAAAATATAAAAATCGTGATAATTTAGACATTAATGAAGTGATTTTTATGATTTTTTGGTATTAACGTATCTTTTGATAAGAATCGGCCTAGGTACATTGCAGGGGGAGTGACAATTAGGGGGGCAGCTACCCCTAAAATGATCAGTTTTTCGTGCTAAAAAATTGTTTTGATTTAATCGAAGTTGAATCTACGAAATTTGTCTTTTATCAAAAGATACTTTTATTATATAAATCATTAAAATCGCTTCACTAATCTCTAAGTTATCGCCATTTTTCTATTTTAGCCCCAATGTTTGAAGTACCGTTTCACCCCATAAATATGTTTTCCGGCCACTAAAAAAATTCGTGTCCCATAGTTTTTCATGTATTATAACGTATGCAAATTTCATAAACACCGGAGAGTGACACTTGGGTAGGTTTCCTTGTGAGTACAGCGGCAGCACTACGCTGTGCGGCTTCTGCCTGCGCCGCCCCACGCAGCCTCGTTCGAGTGTCAACACGCTCGCTGCGAGCGTAACACACTCGCCGTGCCATCGCCGAGCGTTGGGCACTCGACCGAGTACGAGCGAGCGAAACCGGCGATTTGCAGGCCTCTAATTACTACGTTCCTTACACACAGTGTGTCGACGGTCACCTGGTGTCAGACGTTTTCATTCAGCTGTTAAGATAACTTTTCTCCAATATTCCACAATCCATTCTCGGTGCTCCCGGACTCTCCTGTACCGTGCAGCATGATGTCTCGGTTTAAAGGCCGGACCTCTCTTCTGGTGACAGTCTAGAATAAAGAGAGTCGTTTATTTCGTACAGTATGTTTTGACATATCCGTCAAAGAGTCATTGTTTATCTTTGTTGCAGTCTGGTCGGGTTCCTCCAGGAGACATGTCGCACATATCTATCGTCTGCCGCAGGTGCACCCCTAGAGAGACCAGTCCGGGTCCTACCACGTCACTCTTATTCATGACTTTTCGCTTTAAAACCTGTGTCAATGAAAGGTGTTGTTGACATAAAGCAACAATGCGTGTGGGACTGAACATTGATATTCTTCTTCTCGCCATACAATGTCTGCCATGTCCTATATTGTTCCTATACTGTATACTGAGCGAAGGCCAAATGTTACTGCCTCAAGTGCATTCAACTAAATGGGTATATTTTCTATGTACACGATTTTGTTTACATTCTATGTCAGTTGAAAGACCCAGGTGTTTCCGTCGTACTGCAGTCTTACCCACTGAATTTCCTTCTCTCCGTTCATACAATAGCTCGTCAAACGTCGTATTATAGTTTTGTCAACTGGTTGCCTTTAAACAAAGAAGAAAACAAAAAAGACAGGGCACTGAAGAAATGAAATGAAGAAAATGTGAGGGATGAAGAAAAGAAATGACTCGTTACCTTTTTATCAAATGTTAAATAAGAGAGAGTATTTCCAGCCTATGACGTTTTATGTTTTTATTATTTTTTTTAGAAATACCGTTGGTTCAGTTTTCAGTGTCGAGCAATCAATTTTGGACTCAACACTTCGACGAAGTATCAAATTTGTCCTCTATAAACACAAGAAAATCAGAAATAGAAGCACCAAGATCAACTCCTGTGGACGTTAAAGCTAAAGTATAAGCTGAAAAATAATACGATCCTTGGAGTAGACGCAATATAATTAGAAAATAATTTAAAAAGAGAGAGAAAACGAAGGCAGAAATTTGTTAAGCATTACTACAAGCTTCTTATTAACATTTTGAAAGATTATGAAGAGGATGTAAGTATCCTGTGTGCAATACACAAGTTTTATGAAGAAGCAAGTGCGTATATCGCATAACGAAGAGAGTTTATTGTAATGAACTACAATTCACTGAACTTGATTGATATAAGTTTGATATCGAGATAAGTTTCACTTCTTTCTTATGAGAAGTACTCTGTAAAACCAGTGTCATATCCGAAATAAAGAAACAAATAATGTTGCTGTGGCCTCAGAACGCATCTGAGAGCTAATTTAATTTTAGGCTAATTAACCTGTAATGTAGTTAGCATATGCCGCTGAATAATGTCGAAAATTACAGTGACGTGAGATATTAAAAGTAAGATCTTGAAACAAATTCCTGGGCCATTGAAAGAAGCTGGTGTAGAAGAAAGAGATTCGTATAATGAATGAGACATTGTTAGTTGCATTAAGATTAAAATCCGGGAATAGACAACATCTACTGCACGATAACGACACAATGATGCTGCAACCATGATGGTGGGAAGACCAAAACTGAGATGGGTGGAAAGTATCAGAGAGGGAAGAAGAAAAATTGCAATGACGAATTGAAAGAGTTAAGCAGAATGCCTAAACAGGAAAGAACCTAATATTATGCTTCGAAAGGCCGTGGTTGAGAAATGGCTGTCATGACACTAATGTTTCTTTGAAGAATGATCTCTGGATCTCGCAGGCACAAGCAGCCTTGTGGTTCGACACTCCTCGTTCACCCTTCGGTCAAATCTTTGCATCTCCTTGTGCTTACGCGCAGTCTTACGATACAACTAATGTTACTGGAAGTTTGCGAGGGGCGGGTGACGGCAGCACACGTTGGCGTGTCTCAGTCGGCGACCAACGAGGCATTCTCGGGTGGCGGATAGATAAGCGAGAGCAGCCGAATGCTCCCCTCTCAGTAATCTGAAACGCCACGGCGAGCAGCTCAGTGTTACTTGGCGTTCTTTTACTTGATCTTCTGCAACTTCCATGACTGGTGGTATTATGCTGACACGCTCATGGACAATTTGTCGTGACTAAACATGTTACTATCACACGAACAAAAAATTGGTCATCATACAGCTAATGCAAGAAACGCACTCGAATAGAAGCGTCATAAATCATACTCTAAAATATTGTTAGTGTTTCTGTTAGTAAAATATAGGAAGTACCGGGATAAACCACATCCCCAAACAGAACCGCTGCACGCTATTCATTTTCATGAAATCAAGGCCCTGGACTGCGCATGCGGATGGACGACCGTTTAAATACTTAGCTTTCCATCCAGTTTTAGGTATTCTTTGATTTTCCAAAAACGTTTTAGGCTAATAACGTGCGTCGCGCGGGAGTGGCCGTGCGCTCTAAGGCGCCTTGCAGCGGAACGCGTGGCTGCTCCCCATCGGAGGTTTGAGTCCTGCCCTGTGCGTGTGTGTGTGTGTGTGTGTGTGTGTTGTTCTTAGCGTAAGTTAAAGTAGCTGATAAAATTCTTCTGGGCATAGAACCGCATCTTCAATATATCAGAGTGCACCGACGTTTCGGACACTATTGCAAGCAGCTTTTTCTCTGGGTATCGTGACACCCAATGTCATTTAAACTACTTTGGTTGGGCCAAACGTGTAATTAATTGGTACAATGAGGCCTTTCGGTTCACGCAGGTTCGTAAGAAACGTTTGTATCTATTGGGTGGCACGAATAATTGTAAGAGTACATTGACTGAGAAGGTTATATCGAAAAAAAAGATAATAATAATAAAAATAAAAACACGTGTACATGCCACACTGTTTCGAATTCGTAATATGGGGCCGTGATAGCCGTATTCATGATGTTATTTTGTTTAAGGAGTTTGAATGGAACAGGTGGAGACGGTTTTGAAGTATTGTGAAACGTACTGTGTAAGGTAGACCTGTTACTGTCAATGTAAAAAGTAACCAGGAATGTCTGTTGTTCATCGTGGTCTTGTCATGTTCTTGTCCAATGAGTATGAAGCGTTGTTATCACGACTGAATGTAATTCACGCAGATTATCACATAAAACATGGTTTAATTGTGAAGGATGAGATGGAATCTCCGGAGGCGTCGGATCTGGAAGCGTCCCCGGAGGTGTGCGATGTCTCGTCGAGTAATGAGGATAAGGAGGATGAAGAAGATGTGTCGCCGTCATTGTAATTATTGTTTTGTATTGGGTCGAATATGTCGCTGGAGGACCCAATGGCCAAAATGTCGGTCTAATCTGATATAGCAACGATGCGGTCCAGTTACCCAGAATTTTATCAACAATGACAACGGGCGCGAAAACCTTCGTTTACATTTAAGTTAAGTTAAGTTAAGTTAAGTTAAGTTAAGTTAAGTTAAGTTAAGTTTGTAAGTGTAGGAATTGAAGACCACTGCAGTTTTGTCCCATATATTTACAAACATTTGAACTAATACATGCGTGATACTTTTGAAAAGGACGCGTCTAAATTTCTTCCCCATCCTCCACCAATGCGAGTATACGCTCAGTGTGTAATTATGCCACTGCTGACAGGCCATTAAACTCTCATAGCTCTTTTGCTAGCTAATTCGTGGATACATTCCTGGATGTGAGTCCGGGTATGTGATGCTGATTTTTGATAGCTTGGTCCCAGAAGCCGGAAGCTTGTGCAGCGATTCTTGTTGGGGGCGCATTTTCTTACGTGTTTATACGTAAGAACGTGAACAGTCAGGTCAGGCGCCGGTATCCGGCCAGCCTTTCTTCCGCGTATTTCCAATGTATTTCTGACACCGAACAGGCTACTGGTCTCCGCATAGTTAGGCTCATCCTTAAAAATAGTATCATAGACCAACACCACCTAGAAGACAAGGCCTTACAACAGGCCGTGCCTACGTCACACTTAGAGGCCGCGGCCGCCATCTGACTGGCCGGTTGCTGCGCGGCGGTAGCCGTGCCCCAGCGGCCAGCCAGTGAGGTGGCGGCCGGGGCGTCTAAGTGTGACGCAGGCACGGCCTGTAAGGCCTTGTCTTCTAGGTAGTGTTGCATAGACAAACAAAACATACGTTACATACAGAATGCTTCTATTCTCTCGCGCTGTAGAGAAGAGCTCGTTCCTGCAGATTGATCTTACGCGACGAATGATGCTCAGGAGGTCCTTTAACAATATGTTCACTAGTTTGCAAACATTAATTAGAATAACGAAAAGAATGTACATTGCCTGATCAGGGTGTCTCAAGGAATATGAAACAAGCTGCTGCTTAATCAAAAGACATACAACACACTGAAAAATAGTGATAGAAAAGACGAGGAAAATAAAACAACTGGGAAATCTCTTCCACAAAAAGCGGCTGTTAATTGGGGAAATAGCCATTCCTAGCAGCCACACATTCTCCACGAGATTGTTCAACAACTCTTTGGACAGCCGATTCCATTCCTCAACAACAGCAGTACGGAGGTGTGGAAGCGCCCTTGGTAGAGGTTAACTCGATGCAGTTAGTCTCCCTGGTGCATCTTGGGCATGTTAAACAGAATTTAGACTCGGGGACATGGTTGCTCAGTGGACGCCACGGAGGTATTCACCTTATGAAAACTCATCTACCAGAACAGCTATTTGCTGACAGGAGTTGATCTATGTACCTCTGAAAAAATGAACAGGTGGTAGTTGTACCTATCAGCGTTTCGGTTGTTGCTCCGACCACCAACGAAGATGTGCAGCTCCGTGTGGTCATTCAGCACCATTTCTCTTCACCCGTTGACACCTTCGTCACCATACTATCTCTGTGAGTCTATGTTCGCAAGAATTATTTTATATAAATTCCCGTTCATTTTATTGTAGACTAAGCCACATAGAAGCGTGCCCACGTGTGGCTGGCCACTCTAAAGTGACAAATTAAGGAATTTTTATCAAAATGTCAAAAACGTATAGTTTATATTAATTTAGTAACATTACACCGAGATATCAAAACCTGCAAGAGAATAAACCAAGTCATTATACACATTTCATTAATAGTGTGGTTTTTAAAGCAATAATCACTTAAAAACAAAATGATATTTTCTTTTTTGCCGGACGTCCGCTTTTGTGAAGTCCACTCTGGACGCTGCGGTATATTGAGGAATAACATGTATGTCGAAACATAAACTGCATGTATTCATTTGTACCGAGTCATGAGCTCAGAATTCTTACTATAATTAAATTCAGCTTTTTGGATAACGTTCAGTTATGGCTACTATCGTGTATCAGTTTAAAATCCAGGGTTGTTGCCTTTTTTTACAAAACATGAACCTCTCATTCCTGCTACAGAAGATACAAGCAGCACCATTTGTGTCTCACGTAATGGCCCCGCTGTCGACAGCCATTGAGGATCACTATTCACTGCAGAGTTATCTCGCAATCTCTGCGGATTAGTCTCCTAAGTCCGGAGGCACATTTCAGAATTTAATATTCGCTCTCAGGGCGTTTCTGGGGCCGTAGTTTATCAACAACCACGACCGCAGAGGAGAGAGCACAGAATTTCGGACGAAGATAGAACAGGGAACAGTTGCTTCCATTGATAGGGGTTGCGATGTCTGCCGAAGGCTGCAACAGTACAGTAGCATAAATTTGCGACAGACGCGAGCGCGGCTGCAATTCCATTAGTTCTGGCAGGGTATTGCGCTGCCGTTTCCGTATTTAGCTGTCCCTGCGTTTCCAATAGAAATAGGAATGATCGAATCGATGCCGTTACACAATTGTGTTTGTTTTGAACCTGTTCTCCACAGCACAATGCTTCAGGGTGTAACAAACGCTTCACTGTTCGTGGTTATCAGATTGCCCCTGCGATTCTGTACCACGCAGACACTATTCGCTTTTATCTAAGGAACACCGGATGGTAAATCAGTGAACTTGAGTACCTTTGTTTGAAACTGAATCTATCTGCGTTTAGTGAGGGAGAGAGAGAGAGAGAGAGAGAGAGAGAGAGGCGGAGATAAATCCAGTATTTTTAATCTTTCTCCATATGAAGCGATTAAACTAATGGGATGTCCTTTAGCAATGGATGCGTGACTGAAGAAAACGTACACTACAGTGATTACAAATATGAAGTGTACAATAAACATATTCGAAATTGCAAATATGGCTAAGCATTGGCTGTACATTTTTGTGATATAATAGTTTCTGCCGGACCGGACTCGAACCCAGATTTTTCCACATTTCGCCATCGACCGCCTTAACAATTACGCTGTCCTTGCACACTGTCCGAACCGACCCAAACTTCCATATGCATCATATAGTTTATAAATGCCCTGTAATGCTCGCACTATAACATTTATGCACATGTCGAAAAATTTTTGTATTTATTGTCGTAGCAATTGTTGTGGCTTGAAATACATTAAGTTGTAATCTGCCGCCGTTTGCTGATGATGCTGTGGTGTACAGAAAGGTGTCGTCACTGAATGACTAGCAGGATGTGGGATGACGTGGTGTGAGGGATAGCAGCTGGCGCTAAATGTAGAAGAAAAGTAAGGTAATGCAGATGAGTAGGAGAAACAAGACATCAAAAATGTTCAAATGCTTGTAAATCTTATGGGACTTAACTGCAGGCTCACCAGTCCCTAAACTTACAAACTACTTATGAAGTAACTTATACTAAAGACAACACAAACATCCATGTCCGAGGGAGGATTCGAACCTCCGACGCTGGAGACTGCGCGATCAGCAACGTGGCGCTCCAGACCGCTCGGCTACTCCCTTGCGGCAACAAGACATAAAAGCAGTTCAGAGTCGGGCGGCTAGGTTTGTTACTGATAGGCTACATCAATGCGCGAGTGTTACTGAGGTGCTTCGGGAACTAAAGTGGGAGAGGCTGGAGGTAAGGCAAGGTTATTTTCGAGAAACAATATTGAAGAAATTTAGATGCCCGGAATATGAAACGGACTCAGAACGATTCTACTGCCGCCAACGTACATTTCGCGTAAAGACACCAAAAATCAGAGAGATACCTAAATGTGTGAGTGGCTCGAAGATTACTTACATAATAGAACCCAGTATGTCGTCCTAGTTGGCGAATGTGCATCAGAGACTAGGGTATCGTCACGGGTGCCCCAGGGAAGTGTGGTAGGGCCGCTATTATTTTCTATCTATATGAATGATCTGACGGACAGAGTAACTGGTAATTTGCGGCTGTTTGCTGATGATACTGTGGTGTACAAGACCTTGTTGTCATTGAATTACTGTAGAACGATGAAGAATGACTTGTACCAAATTTATAGGTGGTGTGAGGAATGGCAACTAGCGCTAAATGTAGAAAAATGTAAGGAAGTGCAGATGAGTCGGAGAGACAATCCTGTTATGTTAGAATACAGCATTAGTAGTGTGCTCCTTCACAGAGTCACATCATTTAAATATCTAGGCGAAACGCTGCACAGCGATATGAAATGGAACAAAAATATCTGGACAGTCGTGGGGAAGGCAAATGGTCCACTACGCTTTGTTGGGAGAGTTTTGGGAAGGTGCGATCCGTCTGGGAAGACTCCATGTGAAACGTTTGTACGACCCCGTCTTGAGTATTGCTTATGTGTTTGGGATCCCAACGAGATCAGATTAAAGGAGGTTATAAAGGCAATTCAGAGGCGGACGCGCATGGTTTGCAACTGGTAGATTCGACCAATGCGCGATTATTACTGAAATGCTTCGGGAACTCAAATGGGAGTCACTGAAGAGAAAGGCGACGTTCTTTTCGAGAAACACTGTTGAAGAAATTTAGAGGGCCGGGATTTAAGGCGGACTGCAAAACGATTCTACTGCTGTCACTCTGCATTCCGCGTTGTTGTTTTTGTGGTCTTCAATCCGGAGACTGGTTTGATGCAGGCTCTCCACCCTACTCTATCTTGAGCAAGTCTCTTCATCTCCTCATAAGAACGGCAACCTACATCCATTTGAATTTGCTTACTATATTCATCTCTTCTTCTCCCTCTGCGATTTTTACCCCGCACACTTCCCTCCAACGCTAATTCACAATTCATTGATGTCTAAGAATGTGTCCTACAAATCGATCCCTTCTTTTAGTCAAGGTGTGCCAGAAATTTCTTTTCTCCCCAATTCTGTTCAGTACCTCCTCATTAGTTACGCAATCCACGCATCTAATCTTAAGCATTCTTCTGTAATACCACATTTCAAAAGCCTCAATCCTCTTCCTGTCCGCGCTGTTTATCGTCCATGTTTCACTCCATAAAAATACCTTTAGAAAGGACTTCTTTATGCTTAAATTAATATTCGATGTTAACAAATTTCTCTTTTTAAAAAACGTCTTTTTTCCCATTGCCATACTGCATTTTATATCTCAGTACTGCGACCATCGTGTTTTTTTTACTGCCGAAGTAACAAAACTCATCTACCACTATTTTGCTCTTGTTAATGGCATCGTATATGCTCCTTTCAACACATTGTCCGTTCCGTTCAACTGCTCATCTGACAGAATTACAATGTCATCAGCAAAGCGCAATGTTTTTATTTCTTCACCCTGAATTTTAATTCATTATTCAAATTTCTCCTTGCTTTCCTTTATAGCTTGCTCAATGTACAAACTGAATAACATAGGGGAAAGGCAACAACCCTGTCTTAGACCCTTCCCAACCTCTGCATCCCTTCATGCCCTTCAACTCTGATAACTGCTGTCTGGTTTTTGTACAAGTTGAAAATAACCTCCCGTTCCCTATATTTTACTCCTGCTGATTTCAGAATTTGAAAAAGTATTCCTATCAACATTGTCAAAAGCCTTCTCAAAATCTCTTTTCTGAGTGAGAATCTACAGTATTTGGAAACCAGCAATGTGAGTATAGACCAGTTGTGGCATACGTTCAAAGAAATAATATCGACAACCATTGACAGATTTATTCTCAACAAATTAACGAAAGAGGGGTCTTACCCGCCGAGGTACACAAAACATGTTAGAACAGTCTTCCAAAAGAAAAGAAAAAAGCTTGCCATATTTAAACTGACACATAATCCCCAAGAGTGGGAGTCTTTTATAGAAACTAGAAATTCAGCTCGAACTTCAGTGCGAGAAGCTTATAATAGTTCCCACAACGAAATCCTGTCACGTAATTTGGTAGAGAATCCTAAGAAATGCTGTTCATGTGTAAAGCATACTAGCAGCAAAACGCAATCAATACCTTCACTGCGCGAAAGCAATGGTAATGATACTGACGGACAGTTCTGCTAAAGCAGAATTGCCTAACAGAGCTTTCCGAAATTCATTTACTAGAGAAGACGACGCAAATACTCCCAGAATTCTTAACAAGAACAGCTGCCAGCATGCCTAAGTTGGTAATAGACACCCCTGCAGTATTAAAGCAACTACAGAAATAAGTCTCCCGGTCCCCACTGTATACCAGTTAGGTTACTTTTAGAGTATACTGATGCCATAGCCCCATATCTAGCCAACATACCCAACCGCTCGCTGAGTGAAGATCCCTACCCAGAGAGAGAAAAGTTGCACTGATTACTCAAATATTCAAGAAAGGCAATAGGAGTGATCCGAAAAATTACATGCCTGTATCAGTGACATCGATTTGCAGCAGGATTTTAGAACATAACTTTCCTCAAATTTCACGTCTAAGAGAACTACCTGTTAATCCATAGTAAAGAAAGATTCAGAAAGTCTTGATCTTGGGAAACACAGCTAGTTCATTAATTACATTATGTCAGGAGCGCTCTCGACAAGGGATGTCAAATAGATTCGTCTTTCTAGATTTCCGGAAAGGTTCTGACACGGTACTTCACAAGTGTCTTCTAATCAAATTGAGTGCTTATGGAAAATAGCCACAGTTGTGGACTGGATTCTTGATTTCCTGCCAGAAAGGACACAGTACGTAGTAATGAACGGTAAGTCAACGAGTAGAACTGAAGTGATATTTAGCGTTCCCCAAGGACGTATTATAGGGCCCTCACTGTTCCTTATTTTTATAAATGACTTAGGAGATAATCTGAGTAGCTCTCTTAGGCTGTTCGTGGTTGATGCTGTCATTTATCGTATTCTACGGTCACCAGAAGATCAAATGCAACTGCAAAATAATTTAGATGTCGGTGCGGTGCAAAAAAAAAAAAAAAAAAAAAAAAAAAAAAAAAAATTGGCAGCCGGCCGCGGTGGCCGAGGGGACTGAGGCGTTCCAGTCACGGTCTGCACGGCCACTACGGTCGGCTACGGTCGGGGGTTAGAATCCCCCCCTCGGGCATGAATATTTGTGCCGTCCTTAGAATTAGCTAGTTCATAAGTAAGTTTAGGGACTGATGACCCCGTAGTTAATCCCATAGACTATACAAACATTGGAACAATAAATGGCAATTGACCCTTAATAATGAGAAGTGTGAAGTCATCCATATTATCATTAAAAGAAATCTGTTAAACTTCATTTACATGATGTAAATCTACAAGATGTAAATTCAACTGAATACCTAGGAGTAATATATACGAATAAATTAAATTGGAAAGAACACACAGGAAATATTCTAGGTAAAGCGAAACAAAGACTACGTTTCATTGGCAGAACACCTCGAAGATTCAACAGTTCTAGTAAAGAAACTGCCTACACCACACCTGTGCGTCCTCTATTGGAGTATTGCTGCGCATTGTGGGATCGACACTAGGTGGGACTGACTGAAATAACTGACAATATAAAGTTCAAGGACAGCTTTTGGTATTATCGCGATATAGGTGTGAGAGTCACGGAAATGATGCACGATTTGGGACTGAAATCATCAAAAGAAAGGCATATTCCTTGCGGCGAGATCTATTTGAGAAATTTCTTTCTGCAACTTTTTGTTCCGAATGCGAACATATATTGTTACCACTCATGTACATAGGGAGACATGATCATAATAATAAAATAAGAGAAATCAGATCGGAAACGGAAAAATTTATATGTTCCTTTTTTCCCGCGAGCTATTAGAGAATGCAACCGTAGCGAAATACCATAAAGGTTCGATGAACTCTCCGCCATGCACTTCATTGTGACTTGGAGAATATTTATGAAGAGTCACCAGCAGCTTGTATAGCGCCTTGTTGACAACTTAGGTCTTCATGGCATCTGCGCCACACTCATGCCCTAACAGCAGCTGTTACAAACAACTCATTTGACCAAACCTTGTTTAGCAGTCGTCTAGGGACCAAGCGATACGGTTACGAGGCGAGCAGAGATCCTGCAGGCGATGTCGTGGAATCAGCAAAGAGCTGTCGTATCTCATTAACGGCAAATTGTCCACTCTGCCCTAAGAGATTTTTTTTCATTTTTTTTTTTTATGTTTGTGCGTTACTCGTTTTCTCCCGTCGTTATTTCACACAGATTTGTTTGCCTGTTAGCAGTAATAGCTCGGCGCAACAGCCGGTGCTCTCGGTCATTAAGAACAGGCGGTCTGTCACTCAACAGTGGCCGGTGAAAGCCTTAAATGTAATATTCTACGCACACGCTTGACACTGTGAATCGCGGAATATTGAATTCCCCGACAATTTGCGAAATTAATGTTCGATGCGTTTACTGCAACTAACGTTCCGCGCTGGATGTCTGTTAATTCCCGTCGTGTGGCAGTAATCACTTCGGAAACCCTATCACATGAATCACCAGAGAACAGATGACAGGTCCGCTGTGCACCGCTCTTTCATTCCTCGCGTACGCGACACCACCTCGTCGGTATCTGTGCTTGTAGCTGTACACGACTTCTGCACCTTCGTCTGCAGTGTGCAGTTCCAAATCAAAGAGAAGCCTGGAATAATAATTAAATCTCTGGCCCCGCGAGAGAGTAACATACTGTGGTAGTGCTATATCGTAATAATAATAATGTAATAGTTCAAAATGTTCAAATGTTTGTAAGGCTTATGGGACTTAACTAGGGGGTCATCAGTACCTAAACTTACAAACTACTTATGAACTACCTTATACTAAAGACGGCACAAATATCCATGCCCGAGGGGGGATTCGAACCCCCGACCGTAGTGGCCATGAAGACCGTAACTGAAGCGCCTCAGTCTTCTCGGCCACCGCGGCCGGCGTAATAGTTCCAATATTAAGTTCGCATCCTGAGGCTTTTACATTAGGCAAACCTAGAAGTCGCTTAGGAGCTTGTCTAAAAAGAAGACATTTAAATTTATTTGTATATTCTATAGGGTGCGTCAGACAAAAGTGTCCGGGGAACAGAGAAAAACATCAAAGAAAAAGCAGTGCAGTACTATCGAGGATATAGCAGATGCGGAAAGTGACCACCATTCGTCCCTTGTCAGTTCCGGGCCTTGCTCAGTAAGTTGCAGAAGGCTGATGGAATCTGGGTTGCTGTAATTGCTGCAATCTCATTCTACAGTTGTTGAAGACTATGATGATTGTTGCGATGCAGTTTCGGCTTTAGGGCTCCCCACAGAGACTAATCACACACTGACAGATCAGATGATCTGGTTGTCCAGCTGACAACTCTTTCAGCCTTGAAGATTTTGTAAAAGTGCTCAAGGGTTCGACTGGCGGACCGCGGTGGAGAGCGCGGTTCCTCGCCGTCGGAGGTTCAAGTACTCCCTCGGGCATGGGCATGCGTGTTGTCTTTAGCGCAAGTTAGTCTAAGTAGTTAGTAAGCCTAGGAACTGATGGTCGTAGCAGTTAAATCCCTTTGATTTACAAACATTTGAATTTCGACCAGTGGTGTGGAAAGTTGCTCTATCGTATATATATATATATACGTAGGAAAAACAGAAAGAGAGAAAAGTGAAAGTTGTTTCCAGCACGATAGAGCAACTTTCCACACCACTGGTCGAAATTCAAATGTTTGTAAATCAAAGGGATTTAACTGCTACGACCATCAGTTCCTAGGCTTACTAACTACTTAGACTAACTTGCGCTAAAGACAACACGCATGCCCATGCCCGAGGGAGTACTTGAACCTCCGACGGCGAGGAACCGCGCTCTCCACCGCGGTCCGCCAGTCGAACCCTTGAGCACTTTTACAAAATCTTCAAGGCTGAAAGAGTTGTCAGCTGGACAACCAGATCATCTGATCTGTCAGTGTGTGATTAGTCTCTGTGGGGAGCCCTAAAGCCGAAACTGCTTCGCAACAATCATCATAGTCTTCAACAACTGTAGAATGAGACTGCAGCAATTACAGCAACCCAGATTCCATCAGCCTTCTGCAACTTACTGAGCAAGGCCCGGAACTGACAAGGGACGAATGGTGGTCACTTTCCGCATCTGCTATATCCTCGATAGTACTGCACTGCTTTTTCTTTGATGTTTTTCTCTGTTCCTCGGACACTTTTGTCTGACGCACCCTATAGAATATACAAATAAATTTAAATGTCTTCTTTTTAGACAAGCTCCTAAGCGACTTCTAGGTTTGCCTAATGTAAAAGCCTCAGGATGCGAACTTAATATTGGAACTATTACGCCGGCCGCGGTGGCCGAGGAGACTGAGGCGCTTCAGTCACGGTCTTCATGGCCACTACGGTCGGGGGTTCGAATCCCTCCTCGGGCATGAATATTTGTGCCGTCTTTAGTATAAGGTAGTTCATAAGTAGTTTGTAAGTTTAGGGACTGATGACCCCCTAGTTAAGTCCCATAAGCCTTACAAACATTTGAACCACCACAACTCGTGCATCATTTCCGTGACACTCTCGTCTATATCGCGATAATACAAAACGAGCTGTCCTCTGAATTTTCTCTAAATTGCCCGTAAGTCCCACAATGCGCAGCAATACTCCAGAACAGGACCCACAAGTGTGATGTAGGCTGAAACGGTACACATGACTACCAAAAATCCAAAAATGGTTATTGACAATAACTTTATTAATGTATAAATAATTTGTTATGCGTTAGTTTCGCAAAAAGTAAGAAATGGCTTTACGGATTTGAATAATTCTTTTTGTTTTGTTTGCTTTATTGCATTGCTGGTTTAGAAGAAATTAAGGACAACCCAGACGAAGTGCTGAAAAATCGAAACTGGTAGTTTTGTATGGGCATCGCCACTTCGGATTAGGTTTGTATGTTGTGTACTGCCATATCGTTCATCCGGTTGTGATAAAATATTGCAGATCTCACCTCAAAATCAAGAGGAAAGGCGCAGTCTACATAATAAATCGGTACGTTGCGTGGTGAAGGGTGCAACAGACTTCGACTCCAACATACAGATTTATTCCGATCTTGATGAAATTTTACACACGTGATCTTTCAGACAAGAGAAACATCACTGCTACATTGTCTTTCGTACGTTGCATGGCGGGGAGTGCCTTACACCATTCGAGACAGTTTAGCCGATAACCATGAAATGTGTGTAGATATGTGTAATATTTCATTTACTGAGGACAGGAGACTGGCAGAGGCAGGCAATGATTGAGACTAGAGGGGTGAATGTAACTGGGAAGAGGAGGCGGCAGGGGTAGATGAGATGGGCAGAGAGAGGGGGAACGAATGCATGCTCCAACAGAAAATTCGAATAAATAAGTAACCTAACAAAGCCAGGTTTTCGGTTAGCTGATACAGAGAGAGACCAAAGGGGACTAACAGTAAGAAATTGGTATTGAGCAGGGAAAGTGATGAGCAGGTTGATTGGGGGAAGGAGTGAATGGTCATACATCAATTTCTATCCTACTAGCTGTAAACCCGGCGTTGCCCGGGTGTTTATTTATCCTAATATCCCCTTCCTTCCTCTCTCTGCATCCACCTCTTTCTCTCCCATCTCTCTGATCGTTTCCACCTTTCCCTCTCTCGGCAAAGTGTTCTGCAAGGTACTCTCTGTCCTGTATCATACTAATATTTATGTACCCAGTGAGCTCCCCCTTGGTTTAAATATCAAGATTGGAGCAAAACTATGCATTTTGTAAAATTCCCTAAGTACCCTCCACAATACACCGAACGAAATTTATTACAAGCAGAGACATTCCTCTTGCTTTTTTAAGGTAGAAAGGGTCACATTGAAAAACGCACTTTGTTGGTCTCAGATATTCCAGTTTTATTTCATACAACCCTTGTTCAGAGAATAAAAAAAAAATTAAAAAAAAAGATTTGTGAAATCGGTCCAGCTCTTCTCAAGTGATGGTGCAACGAAGGTATTTAGGGTTCCATTTTTATACTGCAAAGTACCCTCCCCTATGCTCCGTATGAAACCCCCCGTGGTACACAAAACAGGTCAGATCACTGTTGCAGAAACAAAGAAAAACGCATGCAAAATTTAAAAAGACACAGAATCCGCAAGACTGGCAATCTTTTACTGAAACTCGCAACCTAGCGCGGACTTCAATGCGAGAATCTTATAGTTGTTTCCACAACGAAATCCTGTTTCGTAATCTTGCAGAAAATCCAAAGAAATTCTGGTCATATGTGAAGTACACTAGCGGCAAAACACAAACAATACCTTCACTACGCGATAGCAATGGTAATACTACCGACGACAGTACTGCTAAGGCAGAATTACTAAACACAGCTTTCCGAAATTCTTTCACCAAAGAAGACGAAGTGAACACTCCAGTATTCAATCCAAGAACAGCTGCCAGCATGCGAAACTTAGAAGTAGATGTTCCTGGAGTAGTAAAACAACTTAAGTCACTAAACAAAAATAAATCTTCCGGGCCAGATTGTATACCAACTAGATTCCTCTCAGAGTATGCTGATGAAATAGCTCCGTACTTAGCTATAATTTACAACCGATCACTCAGCGAAAGATCCGTACCCAAAGACTGGAAAGTTGCCCAAATTACTCCAATATTCAAGAAAGGCAATAGGAGTGATCCCCAAAATTACAGGCCTATCTCATTGACGTCGATTTGCAGTAGGATTTTGGAACATATACTTTGTTCGAATATTATGTACTACCTCGAAGAGAACGACCTATTAACCAATAGTCAACACGGATTCAGAAAGTATCGCTCTTGCGAAACACAGCTTGCCCTTTATTCACATGAAGTGTTAAGTGCCATCGACAAGGGATCTCAAATCGATTCCATATTTCTGGATTTCCGGAAGGCTTTTGATACTGTACCCCACAAGCGGCTTCTAATGAAATTGCGTGCTTATGGAATATCTCCCCAATTGTGCGATTGGATTCACGATTTCCTATCAGAAAGGACACAGTTCGTTGTAATTGACGGTAAGTCATCGAGTAAAACAGAAGTGATATCTGGCGTTCCACAGGGAAGCGTTATTGGTCCCCTACTCTTCCTCGTGTTTATAAACGATTTAGGAGATAATCTGAATAGCTCCCTTAGACTGTTCGCGGATGATGCTGTCGTTTATCGGTTAGTGAAGTCAACAGAGGATCAAAAGCAACTGCAAAGCGATTTAGACAAAATTTCTACTTGGTGCGAAAATTGGCAATTGACACTAAATAAAGAAAAGTGTGAAGTAATACACATGACCACTAAAAGAAATCCGCTGAACTTCAATTACGCGATAAGTCAGTCAAACCTTAAGGTCGTAAATTCTACCAAATACCTAGGAGTTACAATTACGAACAACTTTGACTGGAGAGAACACACAGAAAATATTGTGGGGAAGGCGAACCAAAGGTTACGTTTCATTGGCAGAACGCTTAGACGATGCACCAGCTCCACCAAAGAGACTGCCTACATCACACTTGTGCGTCCTCTCTTGGAGTACTGTTGCCCCTTGTGGGACCCTCACCAGGTGGGACTGACGGAAGATATTGAGAAGGTTCAGAGAAGGGCAGCTCGTTTTGTTTTATCACGTTAGGGGGGGGAAAGCGTCACGGAAATGCTGCACGAATTGGGGTGGAAATCATTAAAAGAAAGACGTTATTCATTGCGGCGTGATCTGTTTGCGAAGTTTCAATCACCGACTTTTAGTTCTGAATGTGAAAATATTTTGCTAGCACCCACCTACTTAGGGAGACATGACCATCCCAATAAAATAAGAGAAATCAGATCGAAAACGGGACGATTTAGGTGTTCTTTCTTCCCGCGCGCTATTAGAGAATGGAACGGTAGAGAAAAGTTATGAAAGTGGTTAATGAACCCTCTGCCAGGCACTTAAATGTGATTTGCAGAGTATCGATGTAGATGTAGATGTAGAAGGTAGATGGTGACCTTCCTCTGGTTTTGAATGTCAGGCATACGAAATGTCGTGAAGTTCGGAATGAAACTGTAGATTTCGTGAGTCTGTAGGAGAAGTATGCTCCACAATGCACCTATTACAAAATACTTTCGTGGCTGACTTTTTCTACCTATAAACTACATTCCTGCCAAATTTCAGCTTCATAGGTGTAGTTTTCGAGATTTTGTGTTTAGTCAGTGAGTGAGTGAGTGAGTGTCCTTTCGCTTTTAGGGAGATAGATATTAAGAAAAGAGATTGCTTAATTTTGGATGCAAGAGAATTAAGGGAAACATGCAGACAATAATAAATAGTAACATGCAAATCTGTAATGCTGCATCTACAGCGAAACTGTTGCGATCGGTAGACTTCTTTTCGTTTTATCATTTTGTGTGTGTGGAGGGGGGGGGGGGGAGGGAAGAGGTCAGTTACAAAACGCTTCATAAACGTACAAAACTACATGGAAACTTTGTTACAGGTCCCTAACTACTCCCATTTTACAATAATTGACGTATAAATCTGGGTATTCTTATGAGGTAGCCTCTCACTATTTATGACGTCATATCTCTTGAGCTATTGCAGAGGACATACAGACAAACATTCATTTATATTCCGAAGCATATTTAGCAATTCTGATGAAATGCCGTTTTCTCTTGTTATAATAATAATAGCATCCTTCTGACTTTCGATAATGAAGTAAGTTTAAATTTTTGCGATTAAAAAAAGTATTATTACTGATTTGTTGTGGAGCCTCCTATTCGACAACATGCGCTGAATGGCGTACTCCAAATGTCTGCCGCCAATTAAGCCATAGATCGCCGCCTAGGTGCCTACCCTACTTCCCAGATTGTGAAACCTCAGACCTCCAGTTTGGTGTTCACTCGAATCCGTCCGCATTTTTTCTCCATCTTGTTTTTTCATCGGACTTCAACTGCTTTTGTAGATAACGACAGTAGCCTGCGGTTTGCCGGCGTGCTCACAGGCGCCGTGGAGCAGACTCACACCTTCATCAGAGTCGTTTAGGCAAACGGAATTCCCCGTTCTTTAGTATAAGTTAGTTTATGTGTGGTTTGAAAGCTTAGGGACTGATGACCGTACAGTTAAGTCCCATAAGCTTGACAAACATTTGAATTTTTGAAAGACAGCACAAACATCCATGCCCGAGGGAGGATTCGAACCCCTGACAGGGAACGGCCTCCCGCATCGGATGCGCTCAGCCACTCCGCCGCGGCTGAAGCTGTCTCTGTAGCTCTCTAGAAGAATAACGCGTTTCTAATGACAGGAAAAAACTTGCAGGTCATTTCCGTTTTCAAGAAGAGTCGTCGAACAGATATGCAAAACTATAGGCTTGCATCTCTAATGACGCTCTGTTGTAGAATTTTGGAACATGTTTGGTGCTCCAGTGTTGTGATTTTTACAGAGAGTGAAAATCTTTCCAGTAGATATCAACATAGGTTCTAAAAGCTACGATCATATAAAACCCTGCTCGCTCGCTTCGTGCGAATCAGTAGACAAGGTTCCAGTATACAGAATACAGCATCATTTTCAATGGAGAGAGCTCCATGAAGCTTTTCGGAGACGATGCAATAATATACAAACACGTCGCAGCGCTGAAAACTAGTAGGGAAATGCAAGAGGGTTTGAAGCGAATCGACGCTTTCTGCATTGTGTGACGTTGTCCATCAGTAAACATTTGTAATATGTATTGAGAGTACACAGAAAGGAAGAGCCTATATTACATGATAATGAAATTGCAGTACGTTCATCGGAAGCATTTATTATCATAAAATATCTGGCAGTATGCATAAGGAGCGATTTGGAGTGGTCATATAATAATAAATACGGTGAATGGCAGACTGGGATTCATTGGAAGAATCGTCAGGAAGCATAATCCTTCACTAAAGGAAGTAGCTTACAAAGCATTCGTTCGAAAAATACTCGAATAATTGTCATTAGTGTGGGATCCGTACAAGATAAGATTAATGGAGGAGATTGAGACACTGTAAAGAAGAGCTGCACGTATTGTCGCAGGTCCCTTGACAAGTGCAACGGAGGTGATCGGCTAATTGTACTGACAGATGGTGCAGCAGAGACGTTCTGCATCTTGGTATTGGTTTCAATCAAAGTTCCGAGAGCGTACATTTCCGGAATAATCAGTCAGAATATTGTTTTTCCTAAGTATGTTTTGAGAAACAAAGCCGGCCGCGGTGGCCGAGGGGACTGAGGCGCTCCAGTCACGGTCTGCACGGCCACTACGGTCGGGGGTTCGAATCCCCTCTCGGGCATGGATATTTGTGCCGTCCTTAGTTGTAGCTAGTTCATAAGTAGTTTGTAAGATTAGGGACTGATGACCCCGTAGTTAAGTCCCATATACTATACAACCATTTGAACATTTTTGAGAAACAAAAATAGCAGAACAAACTGGATTGAAAGGATGGGCTCTAAATGTGACAACTTTTATGAAAATTGAAAAGTTTTGGCCCTAGTTGGCGGATTACCCTCAGTTTTTATTTATTTATTTATTTATTTGTTTTTTATTTTTTATTTTTCCCTACGAACTGTATTTGATTGGAATAGGAGGAGGGAGTGAAAGTGGTAGAGGTGTAGATGAAGCTTATAATAAGCGAAAATGTTTGAGAAATAAAGTAGCACTTATACAACTGGTTTCTAGCTTGCGGACTGTTTAGTAGCTGGAATGTTTTCGTAGTCGTCTGTGCCCCGCTTCGATGCCAACAGGCCGTGGGCAGTGGTCCTAATTATAGAATGGTGTGATATATATTGTTCGAAAGAACAAACTGCACACCTGGTTCGCAGCCATATTACATTTGCGTATTGTTAAGGAAGGGAAGGGAGAAGGATTAGCTGCATTGGGATATTGAAATTACTCAATGGCGACAAGTGGAAAATGTGAGGCGGGCCGGGAATCGAACACTGGTCTCCCGCTTCGGGCCAGCGGTCGCCTTAACTACTTGGCTAATAGCGCTCGCCCCCGTCCGCCTTAAACTCCTATAAGTGGTACGCTAAAGCCCTTTCTATACGAGACGTGCAACACGCACAAGGAAGTCGTTGTCAGCTGCGGCGCACCTTGCGATAGACCATCGAACTACAAAGAAGCGTTCGAACGGTACGCATTTGTTGAATCGTCTACTTCACGCGTCTACTTCGTTTGTTGTCAACTTAATAAATGAATCGCAGCGTTAACATCACTTTTCGAAACTGTATGATATATTGTGATGATTGAAACGTTTATTTGTGTTTTAGACTGCCTCTGTGAAACTGTATTTAATTGTTTTCGTGCAGTTCATGCGTAACTATGTCTCTGACATGCGGTAACGTCGTCATTATAAAATGCGATTACATACTTCCAGCTCCTGCTGTTTGTGGCGCCTATGTATATGATGAACAATCTCAGGTGTCTATACATAGACCTTTCACTTTAAGTTTCAAATAACGCTCACCAAAAACAAATATTTCATCTGTTAACTACAGCATGTTTAAGGGAAAATACGAAATATTTTAGAAGATGGTAATAAAGACGATTTGCAGTTAAAATTTCATATAACTTGTGTCCAATTTTTATTGGGTACAGAGATACAGCTCTTGATATAGGCAACAAACTGATTTGGATGTTTTGACTAATTCTTTGTCGGTTCTTGGTAGATCACCATAGCTACTTTTATTTAAATAACCGGTTTTCGACGTAGTTTAAAGTCTGAATATATCCTACTAAGCTGAAAACCGGGTAACTAAGTGGAAATGAATGTGCACAATATACACAAAATTCTACTTTTAACTCAGTGTGATGTTGTAGTACCACGAACCGACGGATAAATTAGTGAAAATTTCTTGATTTATATTTGCTCTACGTTTGTTTGGATTTCATACAAACAGTTATATCTCCGTATTCAATAAAAATTTTACTTAGATTATATTTTTAATGCAATTCCTCTATATTATCACCGCCTAAAATACGACTGAGTCTAAAAACTACGTTCCTCTGAGCAGGAGACAAGTACACATTCTCAAACAAATTCCCGACTTTGCTTCGTGTGTCAATTGGGTTCCCCATTCGGTCGTCTGCGCATGCGCGAAGCACTTACATACGCGTGAGAATAGGATCCATCCTATTCCGTCGACTAGCGATCGTATGCGAGCATCTTGTGCAAGTGGACGCGTCTACACTGTACGCGGACGGTGTGACCGGTGCATCATGGGTGATCTCGTAAGCTCTCACTTCCCGTGTAGCAAGGGCTTAAGGCTGTAGCGCCCACATCGTCCATGCTCTCTTACACTTGCCATTACGGATTCACATAAGAGGTCGAACGTATGACCGCATCTGTGATATGAAGCAAATGAACCAAACGTCGTCTTCGCCTGTAAATACTTATTACAGATTGGTGTGGAGTGTATTCTTTCGGGCCGCGGTGGAGTAGCCGACGGTCTAAAGCGTCTCGCTGCGGAGCGCGCGGTTGCTCGCCGTGGAGGTTTGAGTCCTCCCTGGGGCATGGGTGTGTGTGTGTGTGTGTGTGTGTGTGTGTGTGTGTGTGTGTTGTCCTTAGGTTAGTTTACCTAGGTTTAAGTAGTTTGTAAGCTGACAGATGACCACGCAGTTTGGTCCGATAGATCTACAAACATTTGAACATTTATTCGTTCGGAAGACGGCGTTTGGTTCATGTACTTCACCACAGATGCCCTCATAGGTTCTATCTTGTACGGAAATTCGTAATAAGAGGGTATGAACGATGGGGGCCGTAGCATGCGACTTGTGGAAGTTTGAGACGGGCGGAAGTCGAGCATGGATAGTCAAGTGGTTATTAAGGCGACCGCTGTCCGAAAGCTCACGTTTTAACTTGTCGGCATTGTGCCCCAACGCAGTTAATAGGAATCGTTGTCGTTGCCTCGTTAACAAACACTTTGCAAGTGGGCCGGTGCTGGGTGCCCGGCGGCAGCGCCGGTGGCGCAGTGTGTCGCAGCCGTGACGGCCGGCCACACGGAATGCGAAATGCGCCGCCCTGGGGAGCGCCCGGCGCCCGGCCGCACTGCGCCACACCCCAGGCCCAGGCCGAGGCCGTCTTTGATCGCTCCAGGCCCCGAGCAACTTCATTCGATCAGGTCTCCATCTATTACGCAAATGCTCTTTACAGTGACACTCTGTCTAGTACAAGTCGACTTCGATTCTTTTTTTCCTTGCAGCGTCAGTTTTGAGTTTGTCTCCTTCATGTGGACGTTAGAATTCTTTCCTAAACGCTTAGGTGGGTCTTTCACCCTGAGAGAGTATTTTACATATGTGCCCAGTGCGTGTTAGCATAAGATCTGAGGCAGTGGCCGGGTTTTACTAGATCCATGTGGCTGATACACCTGTCGTGCTGCATTTGGGAGACGCAGACTAGATATTGAAGATATCCGAGGTTTCCGCTTACCACTTAATGTAAATCTAAGGATTGTTACATCATTAAGAAAAATCTTGCTTCGCCAACACTTCATAGATGGTATGTTACAAGCTGTCTTCATTTTTTATAATCTGCCTTGAGGTGCAATGCAATTACATCGTTTCAGATAATACTTTGGTTTCAAAACGATACGAAATCCTCTGCGATCGTCCTGACAGTATAGTTCATCAGAGCATCTTTTTTTTTCTTTTTTAACTTTAGATTTCCTCCTCCCCATGGTCAGGAAAATTTTTACTAAAAAGTATATAAATAAATAAAGGGCCCTACGTGCCACCGCCACTTTTGCCCTAAGAAAAAAAAAGAAAAAAAAATAACTGTACCTCTTCAGGCGTTGGCTCCTGTCTATACTTATCCCAAATCAAACTAACCTAGATACACTAAGGGATAGGAGGAAAATATGGGGAATGGGAAGGGGTATTTCTAATTATTTATTTATTTTAATTTTAGTTTTATTTATTTAAGTTTTCTATGTCTTGTTCTCTCTATGCAGTTCTTCACACACCTTCAGTGGGAGAACGTCCAAACTCGTCTTCTCGATAATTTTTGTAGAGCTCGGGGGGTTCGAATCCCCTCTACGGCATGCATGTTTGTTCTGTCTTTAGTGTAAGGTAGTTCATAAGTAGTTTGTAAGTTTAGGGAATGATGACCCCGTAGTTAAATCCCCTAAGCTTAACAAACATTTGATCACTCTTCATGTCCATTCGCAAGACAGTACTTACAGAATCCAGCTATTGAGATGACCTCCGGATAATACTCCTTTATTTGCGTCACTCGTGCATCTGCAACTAAATACAAACTCCACATGCGGCTTTTGATTTTCAGTACCGATTTTCAAATGTTTGTACAGCTTATGGGACTTAACTACGGGGTCATCAGTCCCTAAACTTACAAACTACTTATGAACTACATACGAACTAGGACGGCACAAATATCCAAGCCCGAGGGGGGATTCGAACCCCCGACCGTAGTGGCCGTGCAGTGGCCTCAGTCTCCTCGGCCACCGCGGCCGGCTACCGACTTTCCACAAAAACTATTTGTAGTAAGTTTTCCCAGAAAAGAGGTAAAATGGCTTCATCGGTGCCCAGCGTCATATTGACTCCCTTCTGATATTATCTTATTACAAATACAGTTATATTTGATAGTCTTACTAACTGGACAATATAGATGATTTATATAGAGCATTGTCATAATAACCGTGACCGCTGCAGTAGTCTATTATCTCGACATGTCGTACAAGTTAACTTTTGGTAATCAATATACTTAACGATTCGCCAAATATATTTATTGTTGCCACCTTGAATTGTGAAGTAGGTTTAGCAGAGAAATGGAAAGATTTACTACAGCTTTGACTCCATACAGCCCGACCACGTGACTGCCAACTGGTTGTATCCGGGAGAATTCTTACATTCATTACATCCGTCCGATTTAACGCTACATAAAGTTATACTACAGAAAGACACTTTTGTATATAGGAAACCCTAACGCGAAACAGAACTTAGTCAATGGAGAACGCATTGTTAAACATTATTAAATGAGTTTAATACTCAGCTGTTTGACACCAATAAAACTGTTGTAGAACCATGAATAAACTTAATGATCCCAATGATCCAAGCATGCCTTTCTAATTCACAACAAGTATGGTTGATTATTCATATTGCATTTGAGATCAGTGGAAACATCTTGCAGGCATCGCTTCAAAGAGCAGGATTCTGTTTTCCACATCTCATCTTCACTCGCTGACAATATCCTTCAGAAGAGTAACGAAATCAACAAACATTTTTGTATCCCTTAAAGAAAATGAAAACGAAAAGGACACGAAGATCACACTTTTATGTGAAAAATCAGTTACACCGAGGTGTTGTAATTCTCTACCAAGAATTGTAAAATCATGTCCCTGGAATTGTATGTAGACGGCTGTGTCATAAATACCTGACTATTATTTCACGTCGTTCATATCTAAATATGTTTTCATTTCCACAATTAACCGTATTTAAACGACTATATTCGAAGAAATAATGTTTTTTAATAGTATAAAAAGTGAAAGCGTTGTACTTATTTTCTGGTGACCTATTTTAATTTACATCTTGCTTTATGACACATTTGAGTTGTGTGGAGATTCGGGGAATAATCTGCTGTATAACCAACGGTCTACGAACTACGTTCTTGGTAGGTTTTAGTATCGAGCACTCAGTTTACTGCAAGACTTCACGAACAAGGTCTGACAATAGAGAATGGGCTCGCCTGCGGACTGCAGTGTTCTTCGCCGTTACGGAGACTGTCACTTGCATATATAAAGTTTTTGCGTTTCGTGATTATACGAGAGCGAGGAAATTTCCGCGGCACTACGTAGGTGAACCGGGGTCAATACAGACGGCGTGGCCCGCCGCCGACACGCGGTATCGGAATCCCATTCATTCTCTTATCCGGTATTTGCTTTGAATTGCAGCTGTCTCAAATTTACGACTGGCTCGGGTTGTAAAAACTGTTTTCGGAGCGCCACGGCTGCAGTCAGGAGCAACTCAGTCGATGTAGGGGATGGAACTGCTTTTGCGGCTGTCCTAGCTCTGAAGGAACGCAATTCCATAACAGCCCACCGTCTTATTATGCTGTCGGAATAGCGACCCAGTGTCATCCAAACATAACATTTCGCCGCCTGTAATAACATAAACCCACCTGTTCGTACGCACGAGGGGATGACGTGGGCATCTTTAAGAGCACGAGACCAAAAGGCGTTAAACAAATGAACTACGTAGATTGAAGCAGTAGCGATTGAGCACTGTTAAAATTTCTGATCCGGCTCGATATTGTTCCAAATCTGTCGTTTAGCTGTCGTGTCACCTCTCCCATATAGCGTCGTTCGAGTGATGCGTGGTGGTGTGTGGGTTTATCACACCAGTGTTCAGGTCTTCAAGGAACACCTCAGTTGGCATGACAAGGCTGCATTAATCCACAGCAGTGAAAAGTCCCTGGCGTTACCGAAAATGAAACCGAGTGCTTTTCATGACAATCATCCGCTCAAAATATTCAAATGTTTGTAAATCTAAGGGAGTTAATTATGTTGGTCATCAGTCCCTAGGCTTACAAACTAGTTAAACTAACTTATGCTGAGGACAACAATCCTCCCATGGACGAGGGAGGTCTGGAACCTCCGACGGCGAGCAGCGGCGCGCTCCGCAGCTAGGCGCCTTGGGACAATTGGGCACTCCACCTCGGCCAGTCATCCGCACTCATCATTCAGATTGTGGAGGCGGTCCCTCATGTGACAACGGCTGTGTGTATTTATGTAGAAAGTCTCAATATTTAAGCAGAAACATGACACTACTGTGAGAACGGACTGCTGGTGAATAGAAATGAGAAACTCTGAATGTATGGTTGAATACTGGAAAAGGTGTATCATCACTTTTGTACTTTTCTTTCCGGGTGAGGTTCCAGCATATTTTTACTTAAAATAGTTCTTACTTGTTAGCGACGTGCTAGAGAGTAGCACTGGGACAATATTCGATCGGCCAACTTCAGGTATTCTCGTGAAGCTTCTGCGGAGCTAGATGCATTTAGACTTGTTTTACTACGGTAGGTGTTGGTTGTGTGCCTACCTTGACAATGATAAGGCGTTCACTCTAATGCTGATACTAGTTTACGCGAATTTCTACTTTCTTGTTAGACCTACCCTTGCATTAGCTCATTTTAATTCGTATTTATAGCCCTTTTCTCACCTGAGCCCAAGTCGTGTCACCCTGCCACCACACTGCGCTAATCTCTGCTGTATCTAACTTCAGCTTATTGTTTTTTCTTTTCAAATTTTCTAATCTATCCGATTGGGGCACGGTCCCATCCGCATAATGTTTCTGTTTCTTCCTGATGACGACACCTTCCTGAGTAGTACCCGTCCGGATAGCCGATTGGGGGACTATTGTGTCGCCGAAATATTTACTGAATAGACTGCTGGCCTCTTCAGGAATCACAAGTTTGTCTAGCCTCTCTACCGCTGCTATCAGTTTGGTTGAGACAAGCAAATTACCCCCTCCTTATCTATGTCTGTGATTCATGGACGTGGAAACTGTACATGTAAGCTTTAAACCGCTTTTACTTCTTCTTTTCCAGCTTTATTGCAAGCAAATTCGGAATATTGCTACGACTGTTTTCGATTTTACCAAAAGTATATCGGATATAAATGTGTATTTGAATGCAAGGGATTGAGATAGTAAAAATTCCGTGACCTAAGTAAGCTAAAATGATTATTTTTTCCGTCTTTCATCTATGAATCTTAAGCTTCAGTTGTTTAGGCATTTTAATTTTCCCTGAAATTCATTTATTCTATACTTGAAATTAATGGAAAAGTACTTGGTGGCGAATATGTTCTAAAATAAATAATACCCCATGATGATGATTTCGTGTGGCACTTTTGACCGTTAGACCCCAGTTGGGATCGTGTTCGACCTGCCTGGTGCAAGTATTGCGCGTCAATGTGTCAATTGCTTTTGACACTGTACGCCATATGTGGCTTCTAATGAAATTGCGTGATTATGGAATATCTCCCCAATTGTGCGATTGGATTCACGATTTGCTACCAGAAAGGATACAGTTCGTTGTAATTGACGGTAAGTCATCGAGTAAAACAGAAGTGATATCTGGCGTTCCATAGGGAAGCGTTATAGGTCCTCTACTTTTCCTTGTGTTTATAAACGATTTAGGAGACCATCTGAATAGTTCCCTTAGACTGTTCGCGGATGATGCTGTCGTTTATCGGTTAGTGGCGTCAACAAAGGATCAAAAGCAAGTGCAAAGCGATTTAGACAGAATTTCTACATGGTGCGAAAATTGGCAATTGACACTAAATAAAGTGTGAAGTAATACAAATGACCACTAAAAGAAATCCGCTGAACTTCAATTACGCAATAAATCAATCAAACCTTAAAGTCGTAAATTCAACCAAATACCTAGGAGTTACAATTACGAACAATTTTGAGTGGAGAGTACACACCGAAAATATTGTGGGGAAGGTGAACCAAAGATTACGTTTTATAGGCAGAACGCTTCGAAGTGCACCAGCTCCACGAAAGAGACTACCTACATCACACTTGTGCATCCTCTCCTGGAGTACTGTTGCCCCTTGTGGGACTCTCACCAGGTGGGACTAACGGAAGACATTGAGAAGGTTCAGAGAAGGGCAGCTCGTTTTGTTTTATCGCGTTACGGGGGGGGGGGGGCGTCAGGGAAATATTGCACGAATTGGGGTGGAAATCATTAAAAGAAAGACGTTATTCAATGCGGCGTGATCTGTTTGCGAAGTTTCAATCGCCGACTTTTACTTCTGAATGTGCAAATATTTTACTAGCACCCACCTGCTTAGGGAGACTTGACCATCCCAATAAAATAAGAGAAATCAAATCGAAAACGGAACGATTTAGAATTTCTTTCTTCCCGCGCGCTATTAGAGAATGGAACGGTAGAGAAAAGTTATGAAAGTGGTTAATGAACCCTCTGCCAGGCACTTAAATGTGATTTGCAGAGTATATATGTAGATGTAGATGAAATGATGATAAGGACTACACAACCCAACCTCCGAGCGTAGAAAATCCGCGACCCGACCGCGAATCTAACCCAGGCCCCATACATGGGAACCCTTCACGCTGTCCACCGGACGTCTTAGGCCGACAATAATACACTCTCATACATCCATTGTAGTGATTCTCCGTGTTTAAATATTATGTGACGAGTTTACAACCTCGCCTATGAATGTCATTGTCATCGATCTTGATGCACGTGACGTACTTAGAACGTCTCACCGCCTGTTTTAACAAAACTGAGATCTGTGCGTAAATGGGCGCAAATACCTGTTTTTCTTACAATTAAACGGTGACAGGCTTAATTTTGGTTTTCAGTGTAAACTGGGGAATTGCAGGTTTTGCATATAATCTATATCCGTTAAGTGTAAGACGTGAGAAGGTGTGCTGCAGCGCCTCCTCGTTGATGGCCTGCAGACGGCCGCGATGGAATTGCTTTAGTGCTGGACAGAACCCAGCGGCGCGCCCCACCTGAGCAGGGCCGGCACCGGCTGTGTGGCACTCGCCGAGATTACTGCTCCGCCTCGCTTTGTTCCAGAGCCGAGGCGCGCGCCGCTTTGGTCAGCGGCTGCCTAGCGCACGGCGGATTTTCTGCCTTCTCACTCCTCTAGATCACGCTCAGCAAATGCCATCACAGACTTACGTCTAGTCTCATTTTATTTATTGGAAACATTTAAACATATCTACCGTTTTAATTGAAATGAATCCAATGGGAAAGTTGACGATTTGTCCTGGGCCGGGATTCGAATACGGATATCTGGGAGAAATATATCCAGGCTCGCTTCCCTTCCCACCCAAATTCTCACCTTCTAACCCACTGCCTACTGATTCCTCTCGCTCGCAGCCTACACATCGCGGCTGCTTATTGTAATACGTAAAGGTCTTGCTTTACTGACTGATTCACGAAAGTTGTCTGGTGCCAACCTCGCAACTGAGCGGTTCAAATGTTTGTGGATCTAAGTGACCAAACTACCACGGTCATCGATCCCTAGACTTACAAACTACTTAAAGTAAATTATGACAAAGATAACTCTCTCTCTCTCTCTCTGTCTCTCTCTCTCTCTCTCTCTCTCTCTCTCTCTCTCTCTCTCTCTCTCTCTCTTTCAAATTCAAATGTTTGTAGAACTTATGGGACTTAACTACGGGGTCATCAATCCCTTAGCTTACAAACTACTTATGAACTAGCTAAGACTAAGGACGGCACAAATATCCATTCCCGAGGGGGGATTCGAACGCCCGACCGTAGTGGCCGTGCAGACCGTGACTGGAGCGCCTCTGTCCCCTCGGCCACCGCGGCCGGCGAGAGACCGAGGGAGGACTCGAACCTCCGACGGGGAGCGGAGTTGCAATCCTAACATAGTGCCTTATTCCATGCCGCTATTTCCCACGCGGAAGCAGGGTGGTGTCATGGCAAATGCTGTATGGTCATCGTTCTATGCGTAACAGAGCCGTGAAAATCGAGTGATTTATTCAGACGTCACTGTTCTGCTTGTATACCGAAATGGGATAGTATTGGACCTTTCCTTCTGGGAGCATCGGTTTTTTTGTCTGTCAGTGTATTTGATTAAAATATCATTTTAGCACGTCTAGCATTTTGAAGCACCACAAGATAATTTAACGAGTTCAGAGAGCGCAAATAACAATGCGGGAACTTTTTGTATGGTTGATAGTAGGCCATACATTGCTGTCGATGAAAAGTATGTATGATGTATGTAATTCCGTGGGATCAGACTACTATGATCATGAGTCCCTATATTTACATATTGCTTACACTAACTTCAACTAACACACACACACACACACACACACACACACACACACACACACACACACGCACGCACGCACGCCCGAGGGAAAACTCGAACCTTGGAAACGAGAGGTCGTGCAATTCGTAACGTAACGCTCCAGATCATATAATAGAATTTTATTTAAAATTTCATTCCATAGCAAGGTGGTGGCTGGTATAGCAACAGTGGGGAATGAAGCAACAGAGACTGCTGATTATTTGATGAGTTATTATTATTATTTTGTTTAGAACAGTACGAAATTTCATTTCTTTCTCCACATGTCGCAGTGACCCTCACGGAGTGCCGTTCTGTGTAAGCGGCTTTGGCGCCTGCTCTGTCATTCGATTTTGAGACGACGTATGAGTGAAAGTATTGATTTTAACACAGTACTGCTTGACACTTTATAAGGGACTGAATTTCATTTCGTTATTGGTCCAGATATGTGTTTACGTTGCTGAGATAACGGGTTTTTGTATTGGGATGGCGGACAGTGCCTTTAGAGTTCACCTCCTCTACCCACAACGCTAGATAATTCCCCTCCTCTACTGCGCTGTCAGTGCATTACCGGACGAGTAACATAGCGCGCCCTCCACCCTCCGGCACAAGACGTAGGATGGCTTGCGGAGCATAGTCGTATTATTCATAGTTGGATTGACTCTCACATGGAATACAACGTCTATACGTTGATCTCCAATGGAACCATAAGACGTCTATGGAGTCTTCTCTAAATGGCAGAAAACGTGTGGAAGCATTGTTAAAAGCAATATGGTTCTTAGGCTTGTAAACTAAGAAGGCCGCGGCACAGCGGCCGAGCGCATTGAGACGCTATGCTACGGTGCGCGAGGCCGTTCCCCGTCGGGGGTTCGAATTCCTCGTCGGGCATGGATGTTTGTGCAGTCTTTAGTATCAGCTTGATCATAAGTAGTTTGTAAGTTTAGGGACTGATGACCCCGCAGTTAAGTCCCATAAGCTCTACAAACAGTTGAATTTAAATTACGAAGATTTCAGAAAGAGACTACCTTTTCTAGTTTATTTACACAGCGTTAAAAGTTAACACACTGTTCAGCAGCGGGAAGAAATGACACGTACCGGTTTGCCGGGGCTGTGCCAGCTTTTTATATGACGTAGGATGGCATCTTTACAGTGTGTATTAAAAAAAATGATCATGGGTTTGAAATACAGGGTGGTGAGAAATTCCCGATACAAAATTCTAGGACTTTTAGAGGTTAGTGAGTACATAACATTTTGAATACGAAATCATGTCCGGAAACGTATCGTTTCCGTTCCACGACGCCGCGGTGAAGTAGCCGAGCGGTCTAAAGCGTCTCGCTGCGGAGCGCGTGGTTGCTCGCCGTGGAGGTTCGAGTCCTCCCTGGGGCACGGGTGTGTGTGTTAGTCCTTAGGTCAGTTTACCTAGGTTTAAGTAGTTTGTAAGCTACGGACTGATGACCACGCAGTTTGGTCCGATAGAATTACAAACATTTGAACATTTTGAACAGTTTGCACCTTATGGTTTACATTAGTCAAAATAACAAGAACCCAGCGTCTACTGCACCAGCCACAACGTACTGATGTATTACAACAGCGGCTCGAAGTGGCAAGCCGGATTTAACCCCTATGGACTACTTCTTTCAGACACCTCTAGATACAGAGGAAGGTCTGTTGTCACGAGTTCTGGCCGCTGCACAAGACACTGAAGAGACCCCAGGTGGGAAGGAGAGAGTGTGCCAGGACATGCTTAGGAGGTAAAATGTGTGTAACTTGAACAAACAGTTTGTGCGATGGAGTGTGACGTTGTGGAAAACGTTCGTAATGTAGCCGACTAGGAGCTCTGAGACCTTTCTCTGTCCCTAAGCAGACGTTGACGAGTTAGACATCTGAACTGAAACTGTCTTAGAACGGAAACGATACGTTTCCTGACTTAGGTTCTTATTCAAAATGTTATGTACTCACTACCCTCTACAAGTCTTAGAAGTTTGTAACGAGAATTTCCGACCATTCCGTATAGTGACGTGCTGGACTTTGGGGAGTCGCCCTGCTGAATGGTACGACAGTTACAATCTGTGCTACTGAGGGCGATAAGGCGGGAGAGCTGCGGGAAACTGCGAGGTGGCGGATGCGGCCGCGAGGGGAGGAAGGGCGAGCGAATAGCTGATTCTGTCTGCCCGTGCGTAACGAGGTCGCCAGCCGGCAGGCGGCACTCATTACGGCGTTCTGCTGACGGCGCGCCGCCGCGCGAGGAATTGGCCGGGGCGCGACGGAGAGCAGCCGAGGACAGAGCAGAGGGCGCCGCTCTGGCACCGCGCAGGGATTGTCATTATTTTTAACGAAACGGACAGCGTACGGGCCTCCTGCACTAGAAAACCCGATCACGGTAACATAAATCATCATCATCATCATCGTCTAATTATGCCTTTCTGCGTTCAGTCTGTAGCATAGCCCCCCCCCCCCAATAAAATTCCTACATGAACCCATATTTAATGTTAATATCGATTCCTTTCTGAAGACATTTGCATGGAGTGTTGCCTTGTATGGGAGTGAAAAATGGACGATAAACAGTGCGGACAGGAAGAGGATAGAGGCTTTTGAAATGTGGTGCTACAGAAGAATGCTGAAGATTAGGTGGGTGGATCACGTAACTAATGAGGAGGTACTGAACAGAATTGGGGAGAAAAGGAATTTCTGGCATACTTTAACTAAAAGAAAGGATCGATTGGTAGGACACATTCTTAGACATCAATGAATCGTGAATTTAGCATTGAATGGAAGTGTTTGTGCTAAAAACCACAGAGGAAGACGAGTAGATGGATACGGCTAGCAGATTCAGACAGATGTGGGTTGCCGTTCTTATGTGGAGTTGAAGAGGCTTGCTCAGGAAAGGGTATTGTGGAGAGGTACATCAAACCAGTTTCCGGACTGAGGACCACAACACACAACCTTGCCTCGACTAACATTAAGGGGGGACGTAGACAAAATTGATCAAAACTGATTTCAAAAAATTTTTGCCTCCATATAATTCTGTAACATGTTAGAAATACTGTCTCCAATTTTCACAGTTTAATTCGAACTACAAATGATAAAAAAGCATTCTTATTTCAAACACTGCGCAGCACCAACCCCACTTTTCCAGACGACACTCTCCTTTTTTGTGATATTTTATTAATCCTGCTATCATAAAAGCACCGAAGAGTATAGAAGGCTGTGGACGCGTTTATGTCGTGTTATCATAGATAATGTGAGTGTTGCAATATCTGAAATGTCTGTGAAGGATATAGCCAGAAGGGCATGCCAGAAACAGTAGTTACAATGGAAACATGTCCAAAAAGAGCAAGACGATCAAATGTATGGTTATGATCAACATTAAGGTACTATTTTATGGCGGAAATCTTTACAAAATCTTTGATGTGCATTTCTTAGTGTTACATCATCAGAGCTTAAATGACCTCGATTCTTATCCGCAAATGACGCACGAAATCCTCCACTTGAATAATTTCCTCGTAGAGAATGTGGTATATGTGTGTGTTTGTTCATAAATAATGCATCTGAACTAATTTACAGAGATTCGCCTACTGCCTCCACCTCGTTCAACTTTTAAAATTTTTTCCGTAATTCAACCTACGAACATAGGACTGTTTAATAATTCATAATACTTTCAGATATATGTTCCTCTTTACTTTCGCTATTTGTGTTATCGTAAATGAAAGGGGAAAGAGTTGGTACACAATATTGAGCACTGCATGCTGGCGTTAATTTTTCGCATTCGTGTTTTTTCATTCTTGTCTATTATTCGGAACGGGAGGTAATATTGGGGGCACAGATGACCAGAATTCGCAGTTGTCTGCAGAACGAGAACTTACGGCGACAGGGAAGAAGCTGAAATGTGTACCAGTGACTGCGAACGTACGGGGTTGGCGCGGGGCAGTCGCCGAACACAAGGCTGTTCGCCAAACCAGCGTCTCTTAGGGCACAATGCCAAGCTTTTCCCCGCGTTTCATTGTGCTGATTAATATCGTACACTAGCAAGCAAGATCTGCTTTCGTACTGCAGAAGCCTTTAAGTCATTTCAGTAGCTGATTTGCGCTGTAATGCTGACCAAGTGGCATTACAGAACTTTATTTTACATGATTGTGACCATAAGCAGTAAGTAACTTATTTGTTGCTTTGTCGTTTATCAGTAATCTTTGGTTATGGCGCCGGCCGCGGTGTCCGAGGAGACTAAGGCGCTCCAGTCACGGTCTGCACGGCCACTACGGTCGGGGGTTCGAATCCCCCCTCGGGCATGGATATTTGTGCCGTCCTAGTTCGTAAGTAGTTTGTAAGTTTAGGGACTGATGACCCCGAAGTTAAGTCCATAGACTTTACAAACATTTGAACATTTGGTTATGGCGACTAGAACTAACGATGACAGAGCGGTCTGTAACACTGCACTACAGTTTTCACTCCCATCGTTCCCATCGTTAATCTGTATGTCATCAAGGTACCTGAGCATGCTGTATTTAATTTACTGAAATTGTAATGACATATATACAGTATAATAACGTAATTACCTTCAACAAAGATCAATTTGAAAACATTTGCCATAAGAAATAAAGGAAGTGGATTTCAGTTATTGACGTTGCTGGAAAGTGTATCATGCTTATTTAGGCCACTTTCTTGATGTATTACATTGATAAACGATCATAGTTTGTATCTTAATATGTGGTTAATGATCTTGCTGATTATTTTTGAAAGTTTTGTGCCTTGGGATAGAGATTTAGGGACAACATTGGAAAAATGGAGACATGATTTATAAGTTAAAAGTGTAGAATAGTGGCAAAGAGTTGGTAGGGTTTGGAGGATTGCTATATCGGGAAAAGTATATCGTGACTCGTTCAGATTGGGATGGACGCAGAGAGTTATGGAGTAGTTCATTAAACTGATGTCGACTACATCGTCGTAATAGAGGGATAAAAAGTTCTCACCAAGCAGTAAATAATATGAAAATTGTCGTTACCTTTCCGATAAGACTCTCCCATTATTTGTTCTAAGAATGTACACGCAACTGCGGAAAACATTAATATGACCTACAGGGATTTGAACACCGGTCCAAATGAATAGCTGAATATGCTTCGTGAGTGATTGTTATTTTGCGAGAAGTGAAAGAGAGAAAGTCGGCTTAGAGTATTAAACGAAGCCTGCTTCTTTAATTCGGACGAGTGAATGTAATTTATTTATTGCTCTTACCTTCCATACCGAATCCCACACTTTTCACGTGTTCGGTTCCCATTGTCAGCTTCTTCACGCCGTAGGACACAGCGGGTCATCAAATGGGTATGTTGAACTTGGTGCGTCGGTGGGATGTCTGACTCAATATTTTCTGCTGAACAGAAACAGTAATATAGCGATCTAATAATACACACACACACACACACACACACACACACACACACACACAAGCAAGCAACATTAATCGACATGTAGTACTGTCTGCATACCGATGCCATATCACAATGGTGGATATTTTTTTTTTCCATAGGGAAATCACTGCTCATAGACTGCTGACGACCAGAACCACTGAAAATCTCAGGAGCATGTAACAAAATGATCCTCCTCCTGTTGCTTTTGTCTTCGACGTTCTGTGGTTATTACACAAAACATTTGGCCAGAATGGCCGTCAACATAGGCTCGTTTACGAACACCTGGTATATTCGTTTTTAGGTTGTAGTTTATGAAATATATATATTCTATGCAAACTTTTGAATTAGAAAAAAGTGGGCAGTTGGTTTCCCTGCAATTAATTTGTCTTGAAATTTTCATATTTTTACCCTGTATATCTTCCTCCACTTGGAGTTTCTGTCAACCGTAGTTAAACATTTGGAACTTCGTGTGTTCTTTTTTGTGTAAATATGTGGGTTTAAACTCCATATAGCAGAATTCTTCCTATGTTTGGAGTTAGATGTTGAGATTATGTGTGTGTTTTCTACGTAAATTCAAATACTCGAGGATTTGCAACCTGAAAATTAACTTTTTTTTTTCACTCCAAAGATTTACAGTCGATTACAAGGCCGATAGAGGAGTCATCCCACTGACGTACAGAGTTGAACACAACTATACGATGAAGCGCCATGCCTTGCGGTGTGAAGACGACAGCTGCCTGCTGCACATCCTCGTGCGACAGGAACCGCCGAGCCTTCATGGTTGTTTTTAAATATGACCGCAGCCTCGGTGATGGTACGGGGAGGGATCAGGCCTGCGGGTAGCGGGCGAGCTCGGCCGCTTGGCCTGTGTAGAGGCGCCACCACAGCCGTACTGCCGCACCTTCCGCTGCGGTGCTTATCGACAGACACTATCACATACACATTCTTCACCGAACGTCTGCCTCTGTTTGACTAGGCGGCCAAGTAAAGCTCGTAACCGTGTTCTAGGGTAAGTTGAATTTTAAGAAAAGAAATGGGGGATCGAAACGTCTCGCTGTTTTAAATTTGATCAGGTTCTTGTACGCGTGTATTCGCTCATCCTACCAGAGGCGGTGCGACGCCTTATTTTTCTGATAGTGTCTCGGTCCGTCCAGTGTCCAATTTCTGTATCTCTTTCTTGTCACTCGTCTGGCAGTCCGTCACTGGTAGTCTACTCAAATTTGCTCGAGTAACGACCTGATTGGCTATCTTCAGTTCTTATAAGATCGAAAATAACAAAACGTATCAATTTCTTCCTTCCTTCATGTTACTTCTCCGCACAGTCACCCCAACAACGTTATCACAAGCTTTTCAGACTGTTTCTGACTTTATTCCCAAATCAGAGTCACTCTACGTTGCATATAGGCTACAGTTACGCCCTGAAACGGAAATTTTTTGACCTTCCGTTACGTAACATGCTTTATCTGTTCTCGTATAATTGCCGCGGTGTTGTGTACTAGCGCTCCTAGGCGCCTTGCTGTGAAGCGCACGGTTGTTCGCCGTCGGAGGTTCGAGTCCTCTCTCAGGCATGGGTTTGTGTATTGTGCTTAGTGTAAGTTAAAGTTTAAGTAGTTTGTAAGCCTAGGGACTGATAATCGCAGCAGTTAAGTTTCTTAGATTTACAAACATTTGAACATTATTTCTCTTATGATTCTTGTAAAATCTTCCCTTTGTTTCTCTTTCCAGGTAGGTGTGATTGCCGTTCGTGTTAACACACAGTTGGGCATTATGGGCAGCTTAATCGTAAGTAAAATCGCAGGAAGTGAGCTTCCTTATATATATGTATTATCAGTTCCTACAAATGTACTGTGTATATAGATAAAGTGATTACTTCTAACAATTTTGATCGTTTAATTTTCATTTGCTTTGTGCCCAGTATTTTTTTAGTTAAACAATACATCTTCGTAGCTGAATGGAATGAAATACTCTAAAGTAATTTCTAGTTTGATAATTACTGTGTTTGGTGTCGTTCAGATTATAAAAAGAACAAATTAATGCTGTTAATTATCGCTCTAGTTGGATATTGACTTATTTATATACAATGTCTAAAATAACGTTCGATTTGACTACAATATGACCGATTACCAGGTGTTGAAATATGAGACCGGAGTTTGGTTGCAATAATTACGCGTGTGTTGTTTTAAAGTGATAAACAAAGTATTATTCAAAATAATCTCCGTTGCTATTTACACATTTCCTCCATCTCTCCGGCTGGCTGTGAATGCCACGGCAGATAAACTATTGTTCCTTTGAAACGATCCAGTCAGCAAGACATTTTCATACCAATTGAAGCGTTGTTCAGCGAAAGCGTGTCCCAGTGATGTTAATAGACCATAATCGCATGGAGCGAAGTTTGAAGTATAAGCTGCCTGCTCTATAATTTCCCAACTGAACGTCTCAATTGTTTCCTTGACCCGTTTTCGCCGGCCGCGGTGGCCGAGGGAACTGAGGCGCGCCAGTCACGGTCTGCACGGCCACTACGGTTGGCTGTTCGAATCCCCCCTCGGGCATGGATATTTGTGCCGTCCTTAGTTGTAGGGTAGTTCATAAGTAGTTTGTAAGTTTAGGGACTGATGACCCCGTAGTTAAGTCCCTTAAGCTTAACAAACATTTGAACATTTTGACCCGTTTTCCTGTGTCTTATGGAACACTATCGTATAGTACTACTACTTTGTCTTTTTCCATATTCCGGTCGTTTTTCACGTAATGCTCGATTTAAATCGATCATTCACTGTTGGTAGCGATCAGCGTGAACGGTTTCACCAGGTCAGAGTAGATGTCTCCCTTCTGATCCACCAAAGCCTGGATTCACTTACGATTTACGACACTTAGGATTAAAAAAATCTGTATTCATTACCTGTCACTATTTGATTGCGGAAAGACTCCCTTTTCTACCTGGCGAGCAGAATTTCACCTACACTTTTCCCATAGTTTTTATCCGAACAGAAACGGCTTTCTGCGTCACAATGAATTGTTCCGTAATTTCCTGTTGAGTTTGAATGTCATTTTCATCCAATAATGTTTGCAATCCGTTGTCTTCGAACTTTTTCGTTGGTTTCCCGCGTTCTTCGTTCCTCACTTTTAAACCACTCGAAACACTGTGTTTTCCCAAGAGCATGTTTCCCGAAGGCATCCACAAGCATTCGATCCGATTATGCAGCAGTTTTCTTCAAATGATAACAGAAATACAATTCTGTCCGCAAATCGTTATTCGTAGGCACAAAACACGACATGTTGACAGGCTTCGAACAGCTACCAGCGCCGTGCTGCGGTACACGCGGCCGTTCGCCGTCTGGGGTTCGAGTCCCCCTCGGGCGTGGGTGTTTGTATTGTCCTTAGGTTAGTTTACTTTAGTTTAAGTAGTTTGTATGCTACGGAATAATAACCTAGCAGTTAAGTCTGATAGATTTATAAACATTTGAACAGCTACCGGTGTATGGAACTTGGGTTACTGTGCACTGATACCCGTCGTCAGCCTTTACAGGAAGCAGATGGCGTTGCAGACTCGCTCTCACGACCCCTACACTGACGGCTACCACCATCTATAGGGAAATTCCGGTTCATACTTCTGCACCTGGTAATTTCCTATGTGGCTGGAGAGGCAGTAGTAGTTATTGGGATTTTTCCCCAACGTCATTCCGCGTGTAACACGAATTGATATTCCGACCGAAACATGATTTGGGGCTGAAACCGTAACCGAATTTTCGGCTGCTCTTTTAGTTTCGGCCGAATCGGAAACCGTAACCGAAACTTGCGTAGTTAAGTTAAAATGTATGTATATTTACGTTACATCACAAATCACTAATTTTTTCACATTTTTGATGATCCCCTCCCTGTATCAAGCCTTCTTGAGTGTGTGTAAGCCTAATAAGGAGTCCGTAGAAGATGACAAGGTTCGACAAAGCGACGGTACTTTAATGAAAGTACTTCCAAATTGAATTATTTTCTCCTCGTTGTGACAGTTTCTACCTAAAAAAGAAAAATTAAAGGGGTTAGACAATTAGTAAACTGAACTAGATACAATGGAGTTTCGATAAGTCTAGTCTCGAAATAACGAGTTTCCCATTAATACGAGCCTCATAAAACAAAACAACAACTGGGGTACGTTCTATATTCACAGAAAAAGGCACTCCACCATTATAACGCGAAGAAAATAGTGAAAAGACTTTAAAACGTTTAGGCTGCTAATGTAAATTACTAAAAATTTTGTTACAATAACGGTATCGTATTTTTACACGTGTTTTCTCTTCAAGGTCGGTTTTCTTCTTTTTCACGCGTAAATTTCGATAGTTCGAGGTGATCCCTGTCCCGTTCGCCACGCATTAACGAGACTACTGTATAGCTACCATAAATTGCACAGTCAGCATAACTTCTTGTAGGAAGATTACCTTTAATATTTATATACATAACACATGTCAAATAGATACTAGGAAGTAACAGCATCAACATGACTACCACAATACAAAATGCGCAGATAGTAATCATTTGTTTGCTTCCATAAGTAGCCTTTACGATTTTGTTCTTGAGAGCACTAGCTTTACATTGCCATCTTCACTTTCGTTTCTTGCAATCGACAAACAACTTTACATATCTCCTTTTCGGCATTCCTGAATACGTAGCAGCTTAAATCAGTGCTTCAGGAATTATTTCGGAAAATAAAGACACAGTTCCTACTAACCGTGTGATTGTTGTCAGTATAAATCTACGAAAACTGAACAGGAAAATGTGTGAACCACATGTTTCCTAAACCCATATTAAGTATTAAAAAAAGCTCCTCGCTTTAAAGGAACCTCATTAATAAAACTTCACAACACAATAATATGATGACCCGATCTATTAATACAACACTGAATATGTTAAATTGTTCATAACATTATACGCGGGAGGAGAGACTCCTAGCAGTTCAACGGCGCACCGTCAACTGAGGTAAAGCGTTACTGTTGACTGAATCCATCCAGAACGTGACCGGACTTCATGAATACAAGAAAGCTAATTTCGGCCAAGGCGAAGATCCGCTGATTCCTGGCCGAAACCGAAACTGCGTCCGAAAGTAATATTTTGGGCGAAACCGAAAATTCCGTCGGTCCTTATTGATTATTAGCCAGTACGAATCATAACCACAACAAGCGCTCATGACTAATGATGTACTGTAATATAAAAAAGCTGTATCGTTTGCTAAAAGATTAGAATTTACATGTTCGAGGAAGGTAATGTATATTCATATATTTTATATTCCACTAGCTGTAAACCCCACGTTGCCCGGGTGTTTATGTATCCTACAGCGCAGTCCACCTCCGCTTCCCCCCACCCACCTCCCCCCCCCCCTATCTCTCTGCATCCACCTGTTATTCTCTCACATCTCTATGTTCGTTTCCACCTTTCCCTCTCTCGGCAAAGGCACCCTCTGTCATGTACCAAAAAAAATGTTCAAATGTTTGTTAAGCTTATGGGACTTAACTACGGGGTCATCAGTCCCTAAACTTACAAACTACTTATCAACTACCCTATACTAAAGACGGCACAAATATCCATGCCCGAGGGGGGATTCGAACCCCCGACCGTAGTGGTCGTGCAGACCGTGACTGAAGCGCCTCAGTCTCCTCGGCCACCGCGGCCGGCTGTCATGTACCATACAAACATTTATGTACCCGGCGATCTTCCTCTTGGTTTAAAGGTCATGTGTGCAAACATTCATAAAGACTGGAGCAAAACTACGCATTTTGTAAAATGCTAAGTACCCTCCACCATGCACCGAACGAAATTTTATTCAGTGACAATCCTCTTGCTTTTAAGGTATAGTATGCAAAATTTCATCAATATCGGAGCAAAACTAAGATTTCTATACAATAGAAACGCAGGGTCACATTGAAAAACGCACTTAGTTTGTCTCAAATATTCCAGTTTTATTTCACACAACCCTTGTTCGGAGAATAACGAAAGCAAAAAAAAAAGGACATGCGAAATCGGTGGAGACATTCTTAAGTTACGACGTGACCAAGGTAGTTAGGGATCCAGTTGCATGCACCGTATGAAACTTAAGGTAGACCTTCCTCCTGTTTTGAAGGTCAAGCGTGCAAAATTTCGTGAAAATCGGAATGAAACTGTATATTCCGTGAGTCTGTAGGAGAAGTATGCTCCACCATGCACCTATCACAAAATACTTTCTTAGTTGACGTTTTCTATCTATAAACTATATTCCTGCCAAATTTCAGTTTCATAAGTGGTTTTCGAGGTTTCGTGTTTAGTCAGTGAGTGACTGAGTGTACTTTCGCTTCTATAAAGATAGAGATTAAGAAAACAGATTGCTTAATTTTGGATGCAAAAGAATTAGGGAGACATGCAGACAAAAATAAATAGTTACATGCAAATCTGTAATGCTAATTGATGCGAAAGTTTTACAGCATCTACAGTGAAATTTTTGTTAGCGGTAGACTTCTTTTCGTTTCATCATTTTGTGTGTGTTTGGGGGGGGGGGGGTGTTCAGTTACAATACGCTTAATAACGTCCCAAATTACATGCAAACTTTGTTGCAGGGCGCTAACTACTCCCATTTTTTCAATAATTGACGCATATATCTGGGTATTCTCACGAGGTGGCTTCTATTTATGGCGTTATATCTCCCAAGTTACGTGTCGTACTCGTCTGATTTTGGGTGAGGAACCTTTGTGGGCGTACGGTGAACAGTTCACCAAAGTTTCATTGTAATCGAATGAATGGTTTATAACGCGTAGAGGACATAGAGACAAACATTCATTTACATAGATAGGCCCGCAACATAGTAAAGGTCAGAAAGTGACATAACAATAATTATCCAAGTCGCTGCTACGTAATATTATTTATTTTAGTCGGCTTAAACTGCCATTATCAAGTGACGTATATTCATAGATGGTCTGGCATACATAGGACAGCTACCAATTTTTTGTGTGTTTTTAATCTTGATTTGGAATTTTGACAGTTGTAGCCATGATGCCTCCCCAACATGAGGTTTGCGCATCGTAACGTCAGAAACTCGACAGGTTGAGCGTACACGTTCAGATCCATGTCCAACATCCTACACTGATTTCAATGAAATTTGATATATATACCGTTTGCCCGGCGAAAACCAGCACTTTGGCGTTTATAAACAGATGCCCTTAGTAAGAGCAGAGATATGTGCAAAAACGTACATTTCCACCCCTGACATATAGGCTATCCTTTCAGAGGGTTTTATCTTCCGATCAGGGCTAGAAGCAAGTACCTGACCTGCAGTCTTCTTCGCACGACAAGCATGTTGTACAAAGAGATCGACCTGCTTCATCGACCCTTCGTGACAAGGCTATAGTTCAGATAGTCTCAGCTGCGGGAGGGGGGGAGGGGAGGTTAAGATGAATTGAAGAGGGGATTGTTCAAAAATTCAAATGTTCAAATGTTTGTATAGCTTATGGGACTTAACTACGGGGTCATCAGTCTCTAAACTTAAAAATTACTTACAAACTAGCTAATAGTAAGGACGGCACAAATATCCATGCCCGAGGGGGGGGATTCGAACCCCCGACCGTAGTGGCCGTGGAGCGCCTCAGTCCCCACGTCCACCGCGGCCGGCAGAAGAGGGGATGGATCGAGAGAGGAAGGTAGGAAGGAATTCATGAGAAGAAAGGGGGCAGTTGAGGATGATCAGACAGGATGGCAGGAAGGGGTGTACAGAGCGGTGGGAGGAGGAGGAGATGGTAGAGAGTTTGAGGGGAGAAGGGTGTTGACAGAAAGGTGCCCCGCGCACTGTGCGCAGCGGCGTGTGGGGCACTAGCGACACACGGTCGCGACCGGGTCGGTCAACTACAGTGTATTCCGCCCGCTGGGCGCGAGCGCGCTTGCCGGGCGGAAATGTTAGCCATGCCTGCTATAGATAAAGGGGGGGGGGGCAGGAGAGGATGGACAGAGGGACTGAGGCAGGAGGAGATGGAGAGAGGACATCCAGTGGCGATAGGAAATTGTTAAGGAGAGGAGGGAATGAGGTGGCAGAGAGAACTGGTGTCCGAGGGATGTTGTGGGGGGATCGCCGTGGCGGTGGATCGACGTTGAGGAAAGGGGGGAGATAGATTATAAGCCTGGGTAATGTTTGGGTTGAGAGAGAGGTGAGTAAGGATTTGTGTGTGCGCCATGTGCAGGCGAAAGAGCTATATGGGCAAAGCCACGGGGGGAGGGGCTGTCTGCGAAGGCCGTAATAAATAAATAAACATTTCTATCATCGCAAAAGGCCACTGGTTGCAGTCCGACTATTTAAACGAAAGAGAGATTAATAGTAGGTGCACAATAATCTTCGGTAGAAATGAGGTAACAATAGTCAGCTGGAGTTGTGTGCCTTCTGGTTGCTGATCTTGGCGTCGCGTCGCTTGTGACGAGAACAGCACTGCACTGCGGCTAGGAGGGATCGATGAGGTGACGGGAAACGACCCTGTTAGGTGTCTGGGGCGAGGGAGCGTTCTCGGTGCAAATTGGGCCCCAAGTAGCATGAGCGCCTTGCGGGATTACGCGCAGGTGAGGCCGGCTTTTATTGGCCGGCTGCCCCCTAATGGACTTGCCGTGTCGGCCGGCCGCCGCGCGCTCTTTCGCCTGCGCCAATATGGCCGCCGTGTCCGGCGCGGCGCGCTGGAAGTGGCCGGCGAGTAAACGCGCCCTCCCAGGCGTCTGCCGGCAGCGCCAGGTTATTAGAGGGCTCTGCGCCAGACGGGGAACTGCGTTCCTGACGAATGTCAGCTGCACAATTGGGCTTCGGTGGCGTATAAGCAATGTTTATACTTCATAACTGGCTGTTGTCAATTATGGAGCATTACTCATCATAGGAACTACTAGATACGCATTGAATGTGCGGAGCGAGGAATTTAGTACTCTGAAAGCCGAAAAAATTAAGGAGGAACATTTCGCCCCAAGCGTTCTCCTAAATCGGAAAGAAATATGATTCTGTGGCTAGAAAGGTACGAGAGTGTGGCTTGTTGAAGCCAAAAACAGCCTCAGAAGGTTCGACATAGAATAGTTTGCATATTTCAATTTAAGAAGGTTTCGTAAATTCGTTTAACCAGCTCCAGAAACGTGCCTTCAGTTGCGAGAAAACGGGACGCACTTACGATGACGAAACCCACTTTGGAGCTTGCAGTGGTTAAATGCTTTTCGTCCCAATTCTGGTAGGATTCCTGTGCGTAGCAGCATATCAACAGCTGATCAAGGACCTCTTTGTTGTTATGCAGCCGCGGCGGTGCTGTCGAGCGCATTGAGGTGCTATGCTACGCTGCGCGAGGCCGTTCCCCGTCGGGGGTTTGAAACCCTCCTCGAGCATGGATGTTTGTGCTGTCTTTAGTATAAGTTAGTTCATACGTAGTTTGTAAGTTTAGGGACTGATGACCCTGTAGTTAAGTCCCATAAGCTTTACGAACTATTTTTATGCAGTGCAACAGCAGATTTCTCGTCCCTTTTTTTTTTTTTTTTAGTTGGTTATCGAAACCATGATAACGTTATTAAAACTGTTAACATAAACATCATACATACAAATAAACCAAACTGCATACAATAATAAAACAATGAACGGTGTGCTGCCACTATATTCCGGTAATATACCAAGGAATGACCGTCCATAATTTATATATATATATATATATATATATATATATATATTTTGAAGCCTAGAGATATTGTCTCATTGGTCTGGTGCAAGCCACTTCCCTAGCCTGCCCTAGTTGTCCAACCGGGGAAAGGGGACGTACAGCTTAACGTGGAATCCGAACCACGTGTCGTTACTGGCGACTCCTCTTATCGTTGAGAGGTGTAGGATGGGTTAAAACGCGGACTGAAAAATTAGAGGTACAACCTGATTTCGAACCCGCGAGCCTTCGGTTTTCAGTCGAACCCTTTTCCTCAAGACCACCGGGCATGACATTGACTCATAAAAAAAACAAGACGTCCAGAGTATCAGAATTTCGTAAACGTTATTGAAAGCAGAATTCGGCTTTAAGGGCACAATGCTAAGTGCAGGTTAAGATAGGAGTACCTGATATAAAAATTTTCTTTGTGATTTTACAATGCCAATTTTCTTGAAGTATTCCCTCATGGTTAGCTACGCACAATAAAATAAAAAAACCTACCATTAAAACACAAAGAACAGTTGAAACAAAACAAAATTGTAGAATATAGTTCCAGATAAATGGACTGCCACTGTGGCAAAGAACAGTTTATTATAGTTGATTGATAAAAGGCAAATGTATTTAGCAAATCGACTTCAATGTTCTTAAAGTCTAACAATGCTTGAATCGCTAATAACGTGGAAATAAAATCAGAAAACTGAAATATTATCTTAATTGTTTTAGTCTACACTTAACCGTTCACAGTTACAGAAATCCGTTGTGTTTTCATTTGACGAGACGGTTGTACACGAAAACAAAAATTCAAATATCACAAAAGGTAACTACTGATCACATGGAGGCTACACCAGTACGAAGCATGCAGAACATAAAAGTGTAGGACTAATTAACCATAAGAGGAAAGGTAATTATATATAGGAATAATATGTAGTTTTGAGAAGCACCAATTAACCATAAGAGGAAAGATAATTATATATAGGAATAATATGCAGTTTTGAGAAGGCTTATTGCTCTGTATTGCTCTCGCTAAAACACAGAAATGGCTTGATCAATTTGAATCATTTTCTATTCTTCGCTTCAGTAAAATAAATAAATAAATAAAATAAAAAATATTTAAAAAGAGATTACGTGAGAAGTGTTACAAATGACCAGTAAGTGCTCTTGTGTAAAATTAATACAAGTGTAGTCAAAATATTAAATACATTAGTCCCCTAACATCGTGCTGCCGCTACTCGTTGCCCACCTCAGTGGTATGCCGCTTCTGTTTTATACTATTTGTTACTAACTATTGATGTCTAGATTAAGACTTCTTATGTAATCTGTAATTTTTTTTTCTTTACAATTCTTCTGATCAAGACATCCTTAGATATTGATACCTGGTAAAGGTTTTGCTATTTTACTATGCAACTTGAGTGCTGTATAAATTTATTGGGCCGGCTGCGGTGGCCGAGGGGACTGAGGCGCTCCAGTCACGGTCTGCACGGCCACTACGGTCGGGGGTTCGAATCCCCCCTCGGGAATGGATATTTGTGCCGTCCTAGTTTGTAAGTAGTTTGTAAGTTTAGGGACTGATGACCCCGTAGTTAAGTCCCATAGACTATACAAACATTTGAACATTTTTGAAATTTATTGGGAGACAATGCAGTATTTTTTCCGCATTGTCAACTGGAGTTCTAATTCCCATAAAATCCTTCTACATTTCAAAAATGCTTATTGATTTGCATTTCATGAAGAATTCTCATCAATCTCACATTTACCACATTGAGGATATCCCCCTTCCTTTTGATTTATGGACATGTTTGCAACGAATCTTGATACCCGCTATCCGAAACAGCACCAAGCGACTTCAAAAGAATTTCTGCAGTCGTATTTTTGTACCAAGCTAAATACGAGAAAACGGAGATGATTTTAAAGCCAGTTCCTTTGTTAAAAGTTGTCACAAAAAGAAGGAAAGAGGAATGATAGCTTCGTATATAAGAAGTCAGTGTGTATAATTATTCGTAATAGATGGAAGTAACTACTTGGGGTAAATTGATCTCAAACAAATTTTCCTGAAAAGCAGTGTGGGTTGTTTTTTCCGTTCAACCGCTGCGGGCGACAACCGGGGAGGTCGTCACGCCCTCAGAAGTTGGCGCGCTAGTGGCCCGTGGTTCTCCGACTGCCCGCTTTCTCTGCTCCAGGGAACGTGACTTGGATGTACAAGATGTCGCCAGTTTGGTGGGTACGCTACTGCCGAACCATGGAAACCATATTCGCATGCCAGTCGCGAGCTGCCGACCAACGCGGGCAGCAATATCGCTGAACGATAAATTGTGACGTTGGCAGCTGCGACCTCCGCACTGTCGGATTCCGACAGTTGCTAGCAAACGTTTCTCTTTCCTACACGAGTCCCAACAAGTTCTCCTTTAAACGATCTAATGCGTATTAGAAACACTTGTGCACTATTCACCGAACACAGAAGAGCACTAAAAAGCAACAGTCATTTTACATTTGCAGAACACCTCATAAGCATGAACCACAAACCAACCGACATAAATACTGATCTCAAGATTCTGAAACACAGCAAAAGCCTCCCACAAAAATTAACAATCGAAGAAAACTACCACATACAGAAAGCCATTAAAAGAAAAAGAATGAATACACTGCTCTCTGCAACGGAACTATATTCTGCCCTCAAAGAACTGACAGAAAACCGATAAACACACACACACACACACACACACACACACACACACACACACACTTAAACGAAAGTGACATGCTTCAAAACTCCTGCACTGGACTCGTATTCGGAAGGATGGTGGTTCAAATCCACCTCCGGCCATCCCGATGTAGGTTTTCAGTGATTTCCCTAAATCACTCCAGGCAATCGCCGGGATGGTTCCTTTCAAAGGGCACGGCCGATTTCCTTCCCTCACCCTTACCCAAAAATCCGCCTTCTCTAATGACCACGCTGTCGATGGGACGTTAAACCCTAAGATTCCTTCCTTCCAAAACTTCCGCCCCCACCCACCACAGTCAGATGTTCTTAACACTATTCCCAGAAAATCAACTGCCCACCATCTTGTTCAAATGTTTGTTAAGCTTATGGGACTCGACTACGGGGTCATCAGTCCGTAAACTTACAAACTACTTAAGAACTACCTTATACTAAAGACGGCACAAATATCCATGCCCGAGGGGGGATTCGAATCCCCGACCGTAGTGGCCGTGCAGACCATGACTGGAGCGCCTCAGTCTCCTCGGCCACCGAGGCCGGCCCACCATCTTGTTTTCATAACATAAACATTGAGTGAAGTGAAAGCGCCACAGTGCTTGTTCACAACGTGAAAACACCGCAAATTCACCAAAGTGACACAAACTTGCTATAAACACACAGACGTTTTGTTAGAGAAACAGTCGCAACAGTAAAATAAACCAAAAACACAAATATTACGTCCTATATTTTCGTAAACCACCCGATATTTACAAGCTAACCATTCACCCTATCAAATATACACGTTTTGGTTTGCAGATGACACTGTCAAAAATACACAGTGATGTATTGTGAGTTAAAGAACCACAAATACCACTGCATGTGGTATTAAGGTAGGCCTAGTATACCTATAAAAAAGATTTATATTAGTTTCACAATTATATGTAGTTTCTACATTTAATGTACAAAAATTAACAATCATTTCATTGTTCATTTAACAGACAGTATAAAATAATGATGCTGCAACGCCAGCGAAACATGTTTGGGAGAAACTAAAAACAATTGTGTTTGCTCAACACGGACCATACCTAAAAAGCAAATTTACTCAAGAATCGGTTGCACCAGTGTCCCATAGGTGGTCTCCTTTACATATAACTCATATCTTCCCAAAATTGTCCAAATAAACCGAAGTCAACCATCCGCCTTCCTCACGACTGCCCTTACTTGCTCGTTCCATTTTATATCGCACTGCAGCTTCACTTTAGATAGTTAATGGACGTGACTGTGTCAAGCAGTAAACTATTAATACAGTATGAACATAATTTCTTCCTTATCTGCATTAACTTAACATTTTTCTACACTTAGAGCTACCTGCAATTTCGCATATCAACTAGGAATTTTGTGTAAGTTGTTATTCAACTTACTACAATCATTTAATGACGATACCTCCCCGTACATCACAGCATCATCAGCAAACAGCGTCAAATTGCTATTCATCCTGTCCGTCAAATCATTTGTGTATATATAAATAGCGGTTCTATCGAAATTCTCCGGGGTACTCTTCGCAATACCCTTGTCTCTGATGAATACTCGCCGTCGAGAACAAAGTACTGGATTCTGTAATTTCAAAACTCTTCGGGCCACTCACGTATTTGGGAACATATTCCATACGTTTGTACGTTTGTTAGTAGTCTGCTGTGCGGCACCGAGTTAAATAACTACGAGAAATCAAGGAATATGCAGGCTCATCCATGGCTCGCAAGATGTCATCTGAGGAAAATGTTTCTCATGAGAGATGTATGGACGGAAGATTTTTCGGTCTCGAAGAACTTTAGTATATTCGAACTGAGAATATATTCAAGAAATCTACAGCAAACCGATCTTAATGATATTGTCCTGTAATTATACGGACCCGATGTTTTCCGTTTCTTATAAACGGGAATTACTTTTTCTTGTCGTTTATAACTCTGCTCTGGACCAAACTTCGCAGTAAGTCCAAGTTAACGTTCAAATACGATTCCATAATGAAAAACCTATAGCCAAATCTTTCATTGTAGAGATTATTCGGAAATTCCCGTTACAAACTTTAAGTACGTATAAGGAGAGTGAGTACTTAATATTTTGATGAAAGCCGAGTCAGAAAATGTCATCCAGTATGCTATTACACTTCTTCATATTGCGTACCGGTTCTTGTCACAATCCTTTTCAAAGCCAATGTCGCGTCCGCACCATCCTAACCTTTCTTACCGTTAGTTTGTCAGAAGGCAGGAACTCTGATACGCCATAAGACATCGATTTTCGCTGCACGTTCAAATCGGGTAAGCCCAGTGATCCACACTACCTTGTCGCAAAATATGGAAAACAAAGAACTAAGAGTAGTAGGGATACGTTTCATAGTTGGTAAGGTAAAGTAATTCTGGAAGCGTTACTGGATGACGTTTCCGGACATGAATTCCTTATGAGAATATTCACTCCCCCTCTAAAAATGCTCTGTAACGGGTATTTTTTTAAGTCTGTATGCTGAATTTAGATCGCTTTAACAATACCTTCTTTGTGTGGTTGAACAGAAATGTCAGTCATTGGTATTCGAAGCATGTAGCGAAATCCCTTTTAATTTTCTTGTTGCATGTCCCCTTGAAAAAGTAGCAGTTTTAATGGCCAGCATTGTGCTTTCAAATGTTTGTAAATGTAAAGCACCAAACTCAAGAAATGTTCAAATGTTTATGAATCTATGGGACCTAAGTACTGTGGTTATCAGCCCATAGAATTTCATATTAATTAAAGTGATTTAAATTAACCTAAGGATATCACACACACACACACACACAGACGCGCACTGGAGGATTCGAATCTCTGACTCGAATCTCAAACTTTTATTCCCTTAAGGTAAGTCCTTTCACTCCTGGGATTGGAATAACTCCTTTTCCACTTCCTTAAAAACCGTATCCTTCCTTTTCTCCCCTCCTTCCTTCCTCTTTTCCTGAAGAAGCTACCAGTGGTGGCGAAAGGTTGGATGTTGTTTTTATTTGTTATCTGTCGACGAGCCTTTGCTTTGGGGAAGTTATCCGATTTATATATAAGTGGGTTTGCTTCTGTAACTTATAAAATAATAGGTGAATAGGTGACGGGAAATTTTAATGCGTTAGGTCAACACAAGAAATGTTACACTTTCTGCGAAGCTATGAACATAGTTTATTGTATCATTTTCCAAAGAGTTACAGCACAACGATATAATTTTTTTAATGGAACAATAGTTGTTTTCTATCGTGCATTGGATTCGTTGAAAACAGCTTTGTCCAAATCAATTTAAACTACATTCCTATCACTGTTAGTTTGGGAGCTACAACCCTTCAAAGCTTAGGGAGCGGAGGCTACGACAGCTTAGCTGACTGGCTGGTGGTCGAGAGACAGCGGGCCGTGCCCCAGGGGACAGCCACTCGGGCAGTTATATACGCTATCGCAGTGTCCGCTTCCGGAACTTTGAAGGGTTGTAGCCCCCAAACTAACAGTGATAGGAATGTAGTTTAAATTGATCTTGGTGCTGTAACTCTTTGGAAAATGATACTATAAACTATGTTCATAGCTCCGCAGTAAGTGTAACCTTTCTTGTGGTGACCTACCGCATTAAAATTTCCCGTCACGTATTATAAGTTACAGAGGCAAACACACTTAGTGAAACACCCTAATATATATATGCCCGAAGGAGGACTCGAATCTCCGACGGGGAGCGGTCGCGCAATTCGCCACATGGCGCCTTAGACAGCGAAGACATTCCGGCGGTAGCGTACATTCGATAGTTTTTATGTATGCGTAACAAACCTTTTTGCGAGTGTCAAGGGAGACGTGTAATGGGCGTGCAGTCGACGACAGCGCGGCTACATCGCGCGCTGGGCAGGTGGCCGCTCCCCCTCAGCTCCCCTGCCACCGGTTTACGACTGGTAATCCCCCGTTATGAACGTTTGACCGGTCCCGGCGACGCCGCCGGCGTTGTTTGGCCCGGCTGCCCGATAGGCTTAACCCGTCCGGTCCAATCAGCCAAGTCGGCCATAAAAGCGCCCCGCGGGAAATGTACTGCTCCCCTCGCAACGATCCACTTGAGCTTTTTCGTCGCAGCCACTTGCTGTCGCCGGTAAGTAGCCAAATTCGCGATGACACTTCCGGGGACAACTACCCGTTCAGCAGCAAACGCTTGTGCTCTAAAGGGTTGCGCCTTTTCCGCTTTATTTCTCCGTGAACGGACTATCACAATAAGATTCTATTCTCGTTTCGAGTGAATAATTGTTTTAAGAATTAAAACGTGAAGATTTGCATATCGGAATTCATTTGTCTTTGATTCCTAAACTTTATATTGCAGAGCGCCTCTGTTTATCTAATTACTCGATTTAGTACTCTACTTTGCCCACACACACATAATGTCTCACCTGCGATTCGTCAGACGCATTTTCTCGGTGCTTGAGCATATATTTACAATTTCATTTTTGCAATGTGCAGTTAGACTCAGGTCAAACAAATTCTGCTCATAACACCATTCCCGCGACGCCCTGTGTAGATACAAAGCGTAGGTTTGTTTCCCGTCACGAACCAAAAGATTTTTAAAACAAAATTTTTGTGCTCAGTCCATAGAGAAGCCTCTAATTAGTCTAGTGTGATATACCGTTTAACGAAATACATTAATAAAGACAGTAAAATACAATTAACCAGTACTCCAGAAGCGGCTGTGTAGCGAGCCATGAGACAGTAGCAGACGCTGCGCGGGGAGGCGGCACACGTGAGATGGGGCACGTCGGTTGAGGACGAAGTGGCGAGCATGTGTGTACCAGTACGTCGGTGTCTGTCGTGGGTATCAAATGCGTTGGACACCGGCTGAGAGCATTGGTAGTAGACACAGTAGTAATGCTTCACAATGCAGTATCATTTTCAAGACGATTTCACGTAACGGCCACACGTTTCATTTTCTGTACACCTAACACCATAAAATCTATCGAATTTTACGAAGGTCTGAAATTAATAAAACATAGTACAAAATAGACAAATTTGTTTTAATTTAGCTTATTTACTGTACGTATTAGTGACAGGTCTATACTGTACTTTTACGAAGCAATTCCTAAGTAACTGAACAGTTAATACATCACTTAGACGCTATCAAAGCATAGCACCGTACATCCGATCTGCCTCCCTGGCGACTTCATTACACATCCCTACAATTCTTAGTACGGAATCTCGACAGAAATATACTGTACATTACAGTAACAACAATTAAACAGGATGCTCGTACAAGATAACGCTAGCAACACTTACCCGTTACCAAAATCATGTCTTACTTCTGAAGGTGTATGCATTGTGCAGTACGGCGTGGCCGAATGAAAACTGAGATGCGTCCGCTGTAGGTACACTGTCGTACAGCACTTGTAAACAAGTGTTCGCGCCGTCTTCTTTGCCCGAGTAGGCCCGTCGCGTGTGCCGCCTCGCCTAGCGCCGTCTGCTACTTCCTTATGGAAGCGCTACACAGCCGCTTTTTGACTACTGGTTGTCATGTTTTACTGTCTCTGTTAATACATTTTTTTTTTTTATATTTCTTTATTATGGCTTTTGGTGACAGTGACCATACAGCCAGCGGTTATTACATTGACAACATTACAATAGAATTGAGATTCTTACAATGTACAGCACAATATTAATAAGTATGTTACATCATATAGCCTTAGAATAAAAGTAGAGAAATAACATGTAAAGACATTAAACAATACATATTTAACAGTACGACAGATATTTGTAATACAATAAAAGTGCAGAAAGCATAGGACCAAATGAGAGGTGCAAAGACAAATAAAAGTCAAAATATAATATAAAATCACTTATGCAGTTTCCCGCTGTGCATGTTCAAGGTAAACACACTAGCTCTAAAATTAGAGCTGTATGCCAGTGACTTTGAGGTAGTCCTTCAGTAAAGTGTACTTAAGCTTGTCGAATCCATGAAGGAGGACAGTGACACTTGTGGGGAGGGGGTAACCCCTCGCGACCAGCGTTCGGTAGAATACACTTTGTGCGGCCGTGTACTTGGTGCATGCCAGTATGATGTGGTTGAGATCCGCCACTGCCGTTACATCTTTGTCGCAATGCCGAGAAGCGATGATTTTCAAACGGTGTAGGTGGGCAGGGTAACATCCATGCCCCAGTCTCATCCGAATGATAGACGTTGCATGACGTCTACTAAGCGTCATCGATGAAAACCACGGTCGTGAGGAGACATTTGGTTGTATAGCTGCCAGGTGTCCTCCCTTAAACACATGAGAGAGGTGCCATTCGTGGTCCCAAGTGCGATAGGCAGCTTTCCGAATCGTCGTTCGTAAGTCTGTATATGGAATCGGCGTGGGGCGTTGTTGTCCTTCCGTAATACTTCTCTTGGCAAGGCGGTCTACTGTTTCGTTATGGGGTATACCTCGATGTCCTTTAATCCAAAGTAAGTGGATGTCTATGCCCACTGACTGTGCATTTGTTATGGCCTCCAAGACGTCCAATATATATCTATTCGTTCGTTTGTCAAACGTCGGATGTTGTAATTTTTTCAGCACTCTTTGAGAGTCCGTGAGGATCAATATAGAGGTAAATGTTCGTGCGCCGTAATAAATGGCCTCCCTGATGGCTAGTAACTCTGCCGTGTAAATAGATGACGCAGGCGGAAGCGCAAACATTTGGTAGGTGCCGTTAGAGGGGCAAAAGAAGGCGTATCCCACCCCTGCTTCAGTTTTAGAGCCGTCAGTATAGATGTGAGCATGCTGTGGCCAGTTGCGGAGAAGAAACTGTTCCGCGTCGAGAGTGATGTTGGTCCCCGTTGTGTAGTCTGATGGCAAATGTGTCACCGGAACTGGGTTGAAAAACAGATGATAAGAATAACGGAAACAAGGAAGTTTGGTGTCCTGTATGATGAGTGGGAAGAGATGTCTCCATTTCTCGTAGCTGCGAACCAGTAAAGGAACTCGGGTCATGCCTCTTCTGTGATGCATTTCTGTTATGTTCCAAAATTGGTGTACCGTTTTGAGAGAGGCACTATCACATATTGACGCTCGGCTGAGGAGGAAAATATCGGACAGCATCTGTCGACGTATAGTTAACGGCATTTCAGACGCTTCCACGAGCAAGGCGTTGGTGGGTGTTGACTTCATAGCTCCGAGAACAAGACGAAGCATTCTGTACTGGAGGACATCAAGTTTGCGCAGGGTCGATTGCGCTGCAGTAGCGTAGACGATACTGCCATAATCCAAAACGGAGCGGATCAAGACCTTATAAAGAGTAAGGAGTACCGTCGGATCGGCTCCCCACCAAACTCTGGCAAGCATACGTAGGATATTTGCAGTAGTGTCCACTTTGTCCAAGAGATATTCAACATGGCGCGTCCACGTCAGTTTGCTGTCGAAGTAAACACCAAGGAACTTAGCATATGACCGAACAGGCAGTTTGTATGGACCGAGCTGAAGGTCTGGAGAGAAATAATTCTGTCGTTTCCTCGTGAATATCACCACAGTAGATTTTTCAGGTGACAGCGTGAGTCCGTGTTCTAACTCCCATTCAGCCAGTTTTTCACATGCAGTAGTAAGCCATATGTTAGTCACCCAAAAGCACGACGAGTGGGCGTATATACAAACGTCGTCCGCGTACTGTAGAACTTTGACAGTAGGATGAAAGATAGAGTCTAAGTCGGCAACATACAAGGCGTATAGCAAGGGGCTTAATATCGCACCTTGCGGGAGGCCACGGGAAACGATTCGTGGGCCATGTAACACATTGTCCTGGTCACGAATATAAACAGTGCGGCAACAAAGTAATCTGTATATAATTCTTAACACCTTTAGCGGGAGATGCAAAAGTTGTAATTTATTTATAAGTTTATGTATCAAAACATTGTCATAAGCCCTCGAAAAATCAAGAAAAAGAGCCGTCAAATACCCATTTGTCAGGAATGTTTTTTCGATGTCCATAGCAAGAGATGTTATATTATCGTAAGTGCTCTTCCCCTTGCGAAAACCGTATTGTGTCCGTGGGAACAGATCGTGATGCTCTAACCACCATTCTAACCGGACCTTGAGGAGACGTTCAAAGGTCTTGCACAAACATGACGACAATGCAATGGGGCGATACGACGTTGCCTGACCAGGGTCTTTTCCAGGTTTCAATATAGGAACCAATACCTGAGTGGTCCAGTCGGTTGGAACATACCCCTCTCTCAAGATGTCATTAAAGATATTCAAAAGAATAAGTTTTGCATCATCAGACAAATTGCCTATCATGGAGTAATGTATCTGGTCATGCCCGGGCGACGTATCGGTCGAGGGCGGCAGCGCACTGTTGAGTTCAGCGAGGGAGAACGGTGAGGTGAGATCATCTTGAAGATCTTCAACGGCGATATTTGTGGTGGGATCAATGGGTTCTGGCATGGCCGAAAGAGGTGCTACAATGTCGGCAAACTCGTCTATCCAGGTCTGTAACCGCTTGGGAGGCATTGGTTTTCGTTTGAGTGAGTTAACTTTCGACCAAATCCTTCCGACAGGAGTATGCAGGGATAACTGTTCACAAAATTTCTTCCAATGTTCTTTTTTACAAGTCTTGAGAAAGCGTTTGGTAGTCGCATCTATACGTTTGTAGGCGAGGTAGTTTTCCCATGTGGTTTCCCGTTTAAAACGGCTACATGCCAGTCTCCTTTGCGCCACTCGACGCGAGCACTCTTGGTTCCACCAGGCAACCGGCAGACGTCTACTGCCAGTTACCATCCTCGTCTGTGGGATTGACTGCGATGCTGCTAGGTTGATGCAATTCCTATAATGAGCGTACCTTGTTTGCGGTGACAACTCGGTGGGGAACGACGAAAGTTGTGTATCCATGATGGCACCATACCGAGACCAATCTGCCCTCCTGACATTCCATTTGCGAGACGGCCGACAGACCGTGTTCGGTGACGAGGTTGGTGAAGAGAGCAGAATAGCATAATGGTTGGAACCCATAGGATATGAAAGTACAGACCATGTAAAGAATGAAGAAACAGACGCTGAACACAAAGACAAATCGACGGCTGATGGTCTCTGTCCGGGTAATGGAAGTAACGTAGGGGATCCATCATTGAGGATGATAAGATTGAACTCGTCGATAATATCAAGAATGCCATCACCCAGCCTATCGTTATATGCACACCCCCACAATCTGTTGTGTGCATTAAAATCCCCGCAGAACAGAAATGGAGGTTCCAACTGTTGTACCAGAGCGTACCACTCTTCAATGGTAATGTATGACCGTGGTCGGCTGTAGAGCGCCACAATAGTTATTCGACCAATTGGAGATGAGAAGTTTACTGCTATCGCTTGAAAGCTTTCAATATCGTCATGAGAAATCAGAACAGGGGTGTGACTGTTAATACATTTAGATAAACCGAATATCACTCTAGACTAATTGAGGACTGCTTTATCGACTGAGCACAAAAAATTTCGCTTTAAAAATCTTTTGGTTCGTGACGGGAAACAAACCGACGCTTTACATCTACGCCGGGCGTCGCAGGAATCGCGGGAGGAGCAGAATTTGTTTGGCCTGAGTCCAGCTACTCATTGCAAAAAAGAAATTGAAAATATCTGCTCAAACACCATAGAAAATGCGCCTGACGACTCTTATTCGAGACACCCTGTATATATCTATATATACATATATATAATCTTACGTTACTCTAGTCCATATCGTTCTTCTCCTCCTGCCCGTCGTCCTCTGCTACACTGTCATTTCACGTGTACCGTAGCGAATTCGCATTGTAGTATCGTTTTTACGGTGCTTAATCTGAAACTGACAGTAAGACTCGTCGGGTACGAGCTTAATCCTTGTTGTTGTTGCCTTCAGTCTGGAGGGTGGTTTGATGCAGCTCTCCACCCTACTCTATCCTGAGCAAGCCTCTTCATCGCCTCATAAGAATGGCAACCCACATCCATTTGAATCTGCTTACGGTATTCCTCTCTTGGACTCCCTCTGAGATTTTTACCCCAAACACTTCCCTCCAATGCTAAATTTACGATTCCTCGATTTCCAAGGGAACCTCCTGTCAATCGATCCAAATGTCAAATCAAATCAAGTGTTTGTAAATCTATCGGACCAAACTGCGTGGTCATCAGTCCGTAGCTTACAAACTACTTACACCTAGGTAAACTAACCTAACGACAAGACACTCTCCCATGCCCCAGGGAGGACTCGAACCTCCACGGCGAGCAACCGCGCGCTCCGCAGCGAGACGCTTTAGACCGCTCGGCTGCTCCACCGCGGCCCAATCGATCCCTTCCTTCAATCAAGGTACGTAAAACATTCCTTTTCTCCCCAGTTCTGTTCAGTATCTCCTCATTAGTTACGCGATCCACCCACCTATTCTTCAACATTCTTCTGTAGCACCACATTCGAAAAGCCTCTATGCTCTTCCTGTGTGAACTATTTATCATCCACGTTTCACTACCGTACAAGACATCGCTCCACACAAATGCCTTCAGAAAAGATTTCCCTACATTTAAATTCATATTTGACGTTAGCAAATTTCTCTTTTTCAAAAACGCTTTCCTTCACATTCCCATTCTGAATGTATATTCTCTGTACTGTGACTATCATTTGTTATTATACTGCCCAAGTAACAAAACTCATACACCACCTTTATTGTTTCGTTACCTAATCCAATCCCTTCAGAATCGCCTGATTTTCTTAGACTACGTTCCATTATGCCGCAGTGGAGTGCCCGAGCGCTCTAAGGCTCCTTGCTGCGGAGCGCGACATTGCTGGCCTTCGTAGGTTCGACTCCTCCCTCCGGAGGAGTGTGTGTGTGTGTGTGTGTGTGTGTGTGTGTGTGTGTGTGTGTAGTTAAGTAATTTTAAAAATCATGTTGGTGATGAAACAGCTATCTTGATACAGTAGTTATAATTAAAATTAAAAACAGTCCAGATAGCAAAAATTGTTATTTCTATTCGATAACCGGTTTCGGTGTATTGCAGACCACCTTCGGACGGATACCACCATGATGGCAGGCAGTGGCGGTGACACACCACACCGCACAGACGTCAGCTGAGCAGTTCACGTGTGTGCGGCGTGCTGTGTCACCGCCACTGCCTGCCATCATGGTGCTATCCGTCCGAAGGTGGTCTGCAATACACCGAAACCGGTTATCGAATAGAAATAACAATTTTTGCTACCTGGACTGTGCTATAGCTGTAGTTTTTGAATTCCATTACCCCTGTTTTGCTGTTGTTAATGTTCATCTTATACGCTCCTTTCAAGACAGTATACTGCCTATTCCGTTCAATTGCAGCTCAATCCTTGTGATGTGCTATCTCCTCAACAATGATGTGATAGGGAATACAAATGTATTCCAAGCCACAGTTGCTTGTTGAAAATTTTTTTACTCTTCTAATATTTCATATGTAATGCACAACCAGTTTCCACGTACTGTGTCATCATTCTGAAGTGCTCCACAATAAGGAAAATTTCTAAAAATACAAAATTACCTTTAAGACAAAAATATAAAATGTTGTATTTTTATCTTAACCTTGTATTTTTATAAATTTTCCATATTGTGGAGCACTTGAGTATGACGGCATAGTACGTCGAAACTGGTTGTGCATTACATATGAAGTATTAAAATAGTTAAAAAATTTCAACAAGCAACTGTGGCTTAGAACACATTTGTATTCCCTACCACATAATTCCCTACCACATAATTTATTCCATTTGCCCTTCTGACTGCCATTATGTTAGATTATAATAATTCGTAAGCAATGTCTACTACAACAATATAACTTTACCCGTACGTATTATTGCCGCGCGGTAATTTTTGCGTGGTCTAAGGGACCTTGAAACGAATTGCGCTGCCACTCCCTGCTGGAGATTCCAGTTGTCCCTCGCCATTGTGTGTGTGTGTGTGTGTGTGTGTGTGTGTGTGTGTGTGTGTGTGTGTCGTTGTTATTGTTGTTGTTGTTATAGTGTAAGTTAGTTTATAAGTTGTTTGATTAATGATGGAAATTCTCCTCAGAGATGATAAATTATTTTTCAAAAGCGATAGATTGGCTGGCCAGTATTTACGTTTGTGCCGTATCGCCGATAGTGACACATATGAAGAAAAAAAAGAAAACGGACGAAAAAGGACAAGCTTTCGGAACACACTTCCTTCTTCAGGTGAGAGAGAAGGGAAGAAAAAAGGATGGGAGGGGAAGAGGAAGGTAAATCATGACCTAGGTCATGAGGATGGTGTTTAAGGAGTGCACATTCACTATCGGCGATACGGCACAAAGGTAAGTACTGGCCAGCTAATCTATCGCTTCTGAAAAATAATTTATAAGTTGTGTGTAGGGATCAATGGCCGCAGCTGTTTGGTCCTTAGCTTTACAAACATTTGTACGTATTACCAGGAAACCGTCTGCAGAATGTGTTGCGAGTACAGTTAGTTGTAAAGACGTAATAAATTAAAACCTCTTGCGTGATGGAGCGATATTTCAAGCATCTATTTATGGCGTCATAGCTACTGAAAATTGTGTCGTACTACGATAGAATTTCGGAGTTATATTCATTGGTATATAGCATACGACCTGTAAAATGTCCTAATTAGTAATGTAGAAGTAATATTGTCATGCGTATCGGTGTTGATGTACTTCATCAACAGTGAATAAGTACTAAGCGATAAACTTCTTTCATCATCTTGCTGGGGTTTGTCAGAGTGAGTGAGTTTAGTAAAGATTTAATATTATTTGTAAAGCGTTACAAGTTAAACTCTCATTCTCCAGTGGTGTGTTAGAGCCCCCTAGCAACACGGATCACACTACTGGTTCCCCGCGAAAATGGCCGCGTGTTCTAAGGCATCATGCTACGGACTGGGCGGTCGCGGGTGGCAGATGTTCGATTCCTCCCTAGGGCATGGGTTTTTGTGTTGTCCTTATTTAAGTTAGTTTAAATAATTTGTAAGTCTACGGACTGATGACCATAGCTGTTAGCTTCAATAGGTTTACAAATATTTATTTGAACACTGATGGTACTTGAGCTGCCACGGTACGATGTACGGCCAGGAGTGGTTGCGTGTCTTTTTGGCGCATCGGAACCCTTCGGCAACGAACGTCCTGCTAAGTTGTCTTTGCTGTGGCTTGCTGGTGCCCACGGGGCGATAACCTAACCGGAGTGCGTGGTAGCAGGGCGGACATTTTGCAGTCAAAAGTATCAAATAAAGTCATGGCCATTCTGACCCGATCGTCGCTTCAGAAAGAAATAGGAAATTTAACGCCGAGATACACAGTCCTATGACTTTTCTTTACATGGTTTCTACGCGGGAAGAGGGACAAGCAAGACGACTAGGACCCCAACGCATCGAAACAAAGCCGTTATTCTATGTAGAAAACATCGGAGACAAATTTGGAGCATTTGAATAGTTGGGCGAAGTGAGGAAAGGTGCCCTAATACTTACATCTTCTATTCCCAATTTGCAATCCTATAGTCGTTAATCACGCAGGAGACATACCCCACACAACACCTTGAACACTGTCCAAGGATTCATTTTCCGCAGGGACCTGATACTTCAGACGGACGAGAAACTCCCGGCCAATCTTCAGCGGCGAGGCTTTCATTATGTTCGGCATATGGAGCACTTAGAGATTTTCGTCCTGACACAGGCACCTTCATGCTGCCGTTTGACAGAAATGTTCTCCCAGAACAAGTTAAGGTTGTGGTTTTTAGGTGTGACTTAATACCTTATGTTCCACTACCTATGTGGAGCTAAAGGAGAGCACGCTTTGGACAAATGTTTTCTCGCTGCGTGGTATGCTCAAAGTGCGGAAACTGTGGACTTCCACTACGTGAAGGTTCGCCGTGTTAAATGCATTGAACAACTATTTACTTTAACTGCGGCTAGTTTATAAAAAAAGGTACACAAATATAAATAAATTAACCACTTGTCATTTATCAAGTGACGCTACATATACGAGCGCCTTCGTCCTGTGAACACGGCAATTAGTTTCTCTAAAACCCTGCCTTACCCCCCTCGAAACCAGACTCCCTTCCTCCTTCCTCTCCCTGTCTCTCCCCTCTAGTTGTGTCTGAGAACCACTTCCTGCTCCTGGTCAGAGAAGCGTTCTTCTTCGGTGTCTATTGGTGAGGTGGCTTCATACCAGATCCGCCTCTCCTCGGAGCTCCTCAGATCGGAGGCTCGATTCCGGCCAGCGTGATCTGCGGCCCACAGGGCTACTCGCTCTTCTTCTACGCCGAGCTCACTGTCGCTATTTATCGATACCTTGCCTAACACAGGCTCCAAAGGAAAAGAAGAGGAGGAGGAATCGGGACCAGGTTGTCCGGCAATTCCAGACGCACCAGATCTTCCCACACAATAGGAATCTAAACCGATATTAGTTGATGTTGTCACATTTCATTAGTGGTAGGACTCTCAGCACAATGTTATCCAGTGGAAGTTATGTCACCCGACAGAAATGCAACATGAAACTTCTTCGTATCCTTTCCAAGAAAAGCGCTTCTGCGATAGCCATTTCCAATGTCCCACGGTTATTGGGTATTCTGTCAAAACAGTGCTGGACGTAAAATAGCATCTGGAGGGCTCTGCTGTGTGATTCGCACAGGTATTATTACTCGATTTGCCTTCGTAATAAGTCGGAGTGCAATCGAATCTAGCAATCACAAATTACTTTGTCTGCCTTCTTCCAGACAGACAACTTATTTACTTTGCACGTTCAATTGACCAACTCAACCAAAAAAATTCCCTCCTCATATCTCCTACTAGGGAACTTCAACGCATGTTGCGCCCTGTGGGGAAGTATCATTTCGTCTGGTAGAGACCTTCTAATCGATCACCATGTCACAGACATTGAGCTGTTAAATTAGCAACGTCTCTGTCGGATTATATTGAGGAGACGTCTCCGACATTATCATTCATGTCGCTGTATTTCCAATTTCCCCAACCACAGGTACCGGGACCGTGGTGGACCAAAGAAATTGCTGTAGTTCTCCAAAATCCCCGAAGAGCCTTGCAACAATTCAAACGACACTCTTTCTAGATTAACTTCATCACTTTTAAGCGACTTCGTGGTAAGGCTCGATAGGTAAACAAACAAAATAAGAAAGAATGTTGGGAGCGCTATGTCTTCTCCCTGGGGATCTACGCCCGCTCCATACCGTTCCATAGAATCCTGGGCTTCCAGCGGTCCTCGTTCTTATTTTCCGGGGTGAGCTATATGTCGAACCATCTACCTTTGCTGAGCACTTCGCGTCATTATTTGCGACGACATCGGCGCCTGTTTCCTGTACAGCTACCTTTCTAAGGTGGTAAAGACAAGGGGAAGCAACCACCCTCCGTTTCACCACCACCCCGTCCTCTCCTGGTAAGGTAGACATTAACATGAACCTTTTATTGAATGAGAAGTGTCACAGACTCTTAACTGTTTACATACTCCAAACTCTGATTCAGTTCACAGTTGAACGTTCTCCAGGGGAAGCATCTTCGCATGGTCTTCAACCGCATTTTCCGTAAAGGTGTCTCCCGACCCCCTCCCCGCACAATGGCGTGATACCATTGTAGTCCTAGTCCTTAAGCCAAGCAAGGACCCATTGTCCCTCGACAGCCATCAGCCAGTTAGCCTGACCTAATTACTTCGTAAACAGCTAGAAACAATATGGACTTACAAATTAAACTGGTTTACTCAATCCTTTATTTATTTATTACTGATAGATGTGAAGCATTGAATTAAAATTTGTGGTGCGGCCGGGAATCGAACCCGGACCTCCATGCTTACTAGGCAGACGTCTTAACCGTTAGACTACCACACCACTAACGATTAAGGCGCCTTGGAATAGTCTATGTACGATTTCCCTCCACAACACAAACTTTAATTCAGCTTCTTTGTTCCAAAGATAATTGCCACTACTGCCAAGGCTCTCCATGCAGCGGAATAGCACCTCAGCAATGGACAATGTCGAGGGAAATCGTACATAGACTATTCCAAGGCGCCTTAATCGTTAGTGGTGTGGTAGTCTAACGGTTAAGACGTCTGCCTAGTAAGCATGGAGGTCCGGGTTCGATTCCCGGCCGCACCACAAATTTTAATTCAATGCTTCACATCTAGCAGTAATGTCTTTGACATATTTGAGACGTAAATCCGTCTCAGGTATTATTTATTCATATTAATTGATCTTTATTTATTTATTATTTATCTCTCTATGGGTAGTTCTGTTCGCTGCGGACGGTGATCGTGTTTGTTCGTTCTCGTTCAATGTATTCTTGGCTTCTTGGCTCAGCTTTCTTATTACAGCGGGCGTTGAGCCCTCTGGCCGGGCGCGCTGAGCCACGGCGCCCGGCAATCCTTAATCCTTTCGTCATCTATCAGTGTGGTTTCTTGAAAGAACGATCTACAACCAATCATCATTCGGTTGGAAACAGCAGAATGTCAGGCTTTTTTTACACACGAACAACTTGTTAGTATTTCACTCAGCTCCCCATGGGTCCAAGACAGCGGTTTCCCACAGAGTTCTGTGCTGAGTGTCACACTCTTCCTCGTCGCCATTATTGGACTGATGACTTATGTTAAACCACTGGACCCCTGAGTTGTATGTCGAATATTTCTGCATATGGTACAGCTCCTACTCGGTATCCAACGCTGAAAGCCAGCTCCGTTGCGTCATTCAACAGGCCTCTACATAGCTGTTTTCCATGGCTTCCAGTTTTTCCATTCAAAAACACTTGCTGATCATTTCTGTCGTCGCACAGTAGTCCAGAACTCTTAAATGACTGGCATCTGGATGTAGTAGCACAGTACCGTTTCTTGGTCCCCAGTTTTTATAGAAAACTAGTGACCGTTCCGGCTTCGCAAAATTGGAAATTATATTCTGTATCTATAAAAATCGATGTGTTCATGTGTTTCATTAGTTGCTATGTTCTATCTAATATTGTTACTCACATTGCATACCATGCTTATACAATTCTCAGCGTGTTTAATCCATATTTACATACTAATATTACAGTGTCATATATATCTAAAAGTTTACATTTGGCACCTGGAATAACAGAAGTGCCCCTAGTGGAGACGTCACGGAAGCGAGGGTAGTGCTAAAAGCTGTAGCAGTGCAATTACAGAAGAATGACGTATAACAAACGGTTGGCTTTTACTGCGCTAAGGGGGCTGATGTCGATTTATGTGATTAGACGTAGACTTTACGTATACTTTAACAGATATCTAGATCCGACCTTTACCAGCCTTCAAAGGATCACCCAGTGGGTTAATATGATGATTTCGTCGAAATTTCTCCAACCGGCTCAGAGTCCACAGGGAACATAATGGAAATACATACACACATCCATTCTTACAGATTTAGACTTATCTGGTTGCCCCACATTCGTCAGCTGAAGACTACCTGCAAGAGGAAGCTTAATGATCCTGCCTCCTTGCCCACTGATCCTGGGCTGCAGATCGTAGTACACGTATCCAAATTTACTGACTCTATTTTCATCTACATCTGCATAGATACTCTGCAAATCACATTTAAGTGCCTGGCAGAGGGTTCATTAACCACTTTCATAACTTTTCTCTACCGTTCCATTCTCTAATAGCGCGCTGGAAGAAAGAAATTCTAAATCGTTCCGTTTTCGATCTGATTTCTCTTATTTTATTGGGATGGTCATCTCTCCCTAAGTAGATGGGTGCTAGCAAAATATTTTCACATTCAGAAGTAAAAGTCGGTGATTGAAACTTCGCAAACAGATCACGCCACAATGAATAACGTCTTTCTTTTAATGGTTTCCATCCCAATTCGTGCAACATTTCCGTGACGCTTTCCCCACCGTAACGTGATAAAACAAAACGATCTACCCTTCTCTGAATCTTCTCAATATCTTCCGTCAGTCCCATCTGGTGAGGGTCCCACAAGGGGCAACAGTACTCCAGGAGAGGACGCACAAGTGTGATGTAGACAGTCTCTTTGGTGGAGCTGGGGCATCTTCGAAGCGTTCTGCCAATGAAGCGTAACCTTTGATTCGCCTTTCCCACAATATTTTCTATGTGTTCTCTCCAGTCAAAAGTTGTTCGTAATTGTAACTCCTAGGTATTTGGTAGAATTTACGACCTTAAGGTTTGACTGATTTATCGCGTAATTGAAGTTCAGCGGATTTCTTTTAGTGGTCATGTGTATTACTTCACACTTTTCTAGACTGTATGAAGTACGTTGCAGATAAAGCTGTCATTTGAAAAGTAATGAATTAATACGTAATATGCAGACGCTGAAGTTTGATCACATGAACAAGGAAAAACGAAGTAAGTGATAAATTTAGTTCCTTTCTTCATTTTGCTAGAGGTTTCAGCAAGGAAAAAAGTTGGTAAACGATTGAAGATTTTTGGAAGTCTTCGCGTGTAAACGTTCTCGAGTAATGGATGAGCAAAATTGCAATGTTTTAAGGGTTTCATCTTAAAAGCTAACACACAGTTTCTCGTTCTAATACTTGCCTTATCGTGTTAATCGTAACATAAATAATATCTCTGAATGAGATTGTTATAACAGCACTTAAATTGTTTTTAAATTTGGTCATTAATTATGTGGAATGTTGAAAATCAAATTTTTGTGTCGCTGTAAGGCGTTAGATAGGTCACCTGCAATAAATAGTCCAGCATCTCGAAAAGCGATGTCTATTACGCGATTTTAACAATTCTAACAGTATTGAAAGAGAAAGCAAAACTCTTGTGCAACCCAAGAAATTATATACAGATTTTGCATCACAGTTGTAGTAATTGGGGTCAGATTACTGAATTTGTCTTCCCATACGGAACTTCGTTGTTTATTATCCTCGTATCTCCGTAATCGGTATTAATTTGGCCCTTAACACCAGATACCCGCTCTATCAATAAAAAAAAATTTGGCACGTAGTTCTTTTCTTAATTACTTATCTTAAGCAGAGACAGTTGTGCGGTATGCCTTCCTTTAGGCAAATGTGCATATATGGCAAGAAAAAGTGCAACACAAAATTAGGTGGCATAATTTGATTAGAAAGTATACCAACTTATTGGTTAGTTTCTCGTTGTAGTTAACATATTGTACACTACAACCAGTATGGTCAACAGATTACTCATGAGGAGCGTTTCCGTTTTCTGCTAGCAACTTCTCCCACATGGTTTATATTTCCAGGTAAAACAACCTCCACATTTTTCGAACATTCTCAGGAACTTCGAGACTGCTATGTATGAGATCATCTTTCTTTTTGGCTTGCGTGTCGTACGCAAGAGTGTTTACGTGATCCCCACAAGTATAAATCTTGTGCGTTTTAGATCTAACAAGGAAAGTACTTAGGCTCGAACAAACAGAAATACACCAAAATCGTATGATAGATAATGTAAAGGTCCCTTATTGCACTAGTGATAATCCCGCATCTGCAAAACTCTGCAGTCGCCCATTAGAGGCCTCTGCGTGTGCCATGCCGCATTGCACTTGAACTGCCAGTACGCCAGTAGTGACGGTGCAATGTGCCTCTGCAGTTGCGCTTTGTGACGTTATTTGTGTAGTGAAGCGTCAGATGGGTCGGCGATTGGTAATAAATCCTGCTAATGTATTGCATTTGGTTGAGATGAAATTCCGAAGAGCCCTTCTTCGTGAATACGGTCTTGGTGTAGAAGAAGAATCATTCACATGTTTTCTGGTATCTATTATAGTGCAGAAATATGAGCATAGATTAGAAACACTATAGTCTATACCAGGTAACATGCGAATGATTCATCTTCTACACCAATACCATCTACACGAAGAAGGTTTCTTCGTAACTTCAGCTCAACTAGTCACACTATATTAGCAGGATTGATTACCAATCGCCGACCCATCCGACACTTCACCACACAAATAACGTCACAAAGCGCAACTTCAGAGGCACACTGCACCGTCCCTACTGGCGAACCGACAGGTCAAAGTGCAATGCGGCATGGCACACGCAGAGGCCTCTAAAGGACGACTGCAGAGTTTTGCAGATGCTGAAGTATCACTAGTGCAATAAGAGACCTTTACATTATCTATCATACGATTTTGGTGTATTTCTGTTTCTTCGAGCCGAAGTACTGTCCTTGTAAGTGACGTGTTGTCCCCCCTCAAGAAACGATTTACTCTTCTGGTCTCAAACGTAATTTTAGGTAGTTTGTCACGAATAAAGTGTGCATAGCTGGAGCTCCATCGTATTGGAGTCTAAAAACTCATCTTCTGCTGGTATCTGTACTATTAAAAGGCTGAACTGGGGACACAGTCCTCTCCTGTTGCACGCCACCTATCTTGTTGATTCCAGGACGAAAACTTATATTTTTAATAATCCGCGTAATTATTCGCCGATTTAAAAAATTTCAAATGTTGTCACATTCTATTCATTGAGAACTATAATATTACGTAAGTATTGATATGGTCTTCGTTCTTTCGGACATACACCAGTGGTTTGCACAAATGACCGTAAATGTACGAATTCGAAATATTCAAACATCTCGTTAGTTGCAGGGTATTCAAATAAATTCATAGACGAAATTGAAAATTTGTGATGGAATGCGTTTAGAATCCGCATTTCCTGCTTCGGGTCAGCGATAGTGTTAAGCGATTATTTTATCCAGGCACGTTTCTCATCACGCCAGAATTCTCAACATATCCAACAGTTTGGTGGTAGTGCCCCCTGCCCATTACTTCCTGTTGCTCGCAGCTCCAACTGTATTCCCGCAATGGATCGAGGTACTTGTAACCGCACAGAAATTGTCGTGCCTATTGGGGGCATATATATAATTACTGTGTCTGATAATTAGGTCTTGTCCAAATCTTGGTCTTTGTATTCGGTTCCTATACGAACTATAAACATGGGGTAAAAAGTTTTGGTGTATCTCTGATCAGCGTCTATTTGTATAATCATAAAAAAAATCTGTCTTAAAAAATGGTCAAATGTTTGTAGAGCTTATGGGACTTAACTACGGGGTCATCAATCCCTAAACTTACAAACTAATGAATTAGCTAATACTAATGACAGCACAAATATCCATGCCTGACCGTGACTGACGCGCCGCAGACAGCTCGGCCACCGCAGCCGGCCATCTGTCTTACTATAGTTATGTTACAGTATATAAGCAAAGTTTGAACATCGAACCGTTACTGGTGCCATAGAAAATTGTAGAAATCGTTTAATTCATTTTGCAAAACTTGTCATTGTGTCTGAAAGTAGTAATTACGTAGCCGCACCACTTTCATTTGCACAGCTCGAAATTTTCTTGTAGAAACCAATTTTTACGGGATGTTTTTGAAGCGCGTCACCTACATTTTAGACTTTTATGAAAGGCTTCAAATCTTTCCCGTTTCCGGTCGTAAATTTTCGAAATGACGCACACTTCACTCTGCCAGCGAAACAAGCGACATTGAGTGGTGAACTCGACGTAGTATGTAGATAATTCGTATACGTATGGTGCGATCAGAAAGTAATAGGACTGGTTTTCTGTAGGCGTCTTGGAGGGAGATACACCGCCGGCCGCGGTGGCCGAGGGGACTGAGTCGCTTCAGTCACGGTCTGCACGGCCACTACGGTCGGGGGTTCGAATCCCCCCCTCGGGCATGGATATTTGTGCCGTCCTAGTTCGTAAGTAGTTCATAAGTAGTTTGTAAGTTTAGGGACTGATGACCCCGTAGTCCCATAAGCCTTACAAACATTTGAACATTTGGAGATACACCAGCTGGGCGTGGTAGTGGACATCTTTACGAGAAGAAACACGCGACTCTCCGCAGTCGCGAGCGTGCCTGTGGAGGGTGAGCGAAAAACAAACAAAAAAAAAAAAAAAAAAAAAAAAAAAAAAAAAAAAAAAAAAAAAACTATGTAGTTGTAAACGTAAGAGACCAAAGTGCTCACTTACGAACCACTTTAACTTTGATCAACACACAACCATGCCCAAGGGGGAACTCGTACATCCAACGGGGAGTAACAGCGCAATCCGTGGCAAGGGGCCTTAGACCGCGCGATACCGAAGACTAATCAACGAGAAAAATTTGCGCGAGATGTGTACCATGAAGCTTCACTAGGGAACAAATATTTACAGATTTTCTGAACCACTTTCGATAAAAGCCACACTTTATCCATAACTTGGTTACCAGAGACGAACCCTGGTGTTTCTAAATACAACGCAAAAGAAGACGTCTCCCCGTGCAAAGAAGACGCAGATCGGCAAGTCGGGGATTAAAACTATGCTTTTAATCTTTTTTATCATCCATAAAGAATTTGTACCCCCGTGGGTAAACGGAGAAAGCATAGTTTTACACGGAAGCGGTCGAAATGTGAAACCGAGTCAACCGCGAGCAACGAGACATGGCTCATTCCTGAAGCTCCAGCACGACAATGCGCCGTGCTTGAGTGCATTGTTGGTGCGGGAGCGGCAGTCTCAATTAGGCACTGACATCTTGTCTCGGCCCTCCTCCTACAAGTGGCTCCGCCGCACATATTTCTCTGCCTGCTACGGGGCTGACAAGGATAATGTATTTTCTTCGTCGAAGACGTCCAAGAGATTGGAACGAACACTTCTAGCAGCATTACGGCCAGCGATTTCCAGAATGCGTTCGCGGGTTGGGAGACGGGATACTCAGTGTGTCGAAGCACAAAGGTCCTATTTCCAATGCTATTAAAATTTTTACTGATATGTGAAATAAATTACTTGTTATACAATCAGTCCTGCTACTTCTTGAGCGCACCATGTACTATTAGTCAGCCAAAGATAAATAATAATAGCGTTGATATTAGAGAGAATTTCTCCCCATACTTCATTTGTACAGAATAGTTGTTCATCACAGAAAGCAAACAGGCTATCTAGTTTTTCTAAACGTCTTTTTACCAGCTTATTCGCTTCCCCTAACCTGCACACAGTCTGAAGGAACGGAAATTAGAATTAAAATTCTCGATTAACAGCCCACGCTTACGCCTCCTCGTTTCCCAAAATCGATTAAGATGAATGTCTGGGTAGCTTTTGAAAGTAGTTATTTAATTTCATTACTTTCTGTTTTATACGACACTTTTCTCGTCACGCGGGAGTAGCCGAGCGGTCTGGAGCGTCGGGGCTTCGAATCCCCCCTAGGGCACGGATGTTTGTGTTGTCCTTAGATTAGTTTAACTTAGTTTAAGTAGTTCGTAAGTCTAGGGACTGATGACCAGCATAGTTTGGTTCCATAAGAATTACAAATATTTGAACTTTTTTTTTTATTTACACTTTCTCTGATACCGTAATTGCGACGGGAATTTAGTTCCTAACATCCTCTCCTACTGTACACCCCGCAAGGCACGCGTGAATTTGATTTCTATCCATGTAGTTGCCTTTATTTACAGGGGAAATACCCTCCGACTTCAAGAAGAATATAGTAATTCCAATTCCAAAGAAAGCAAGTGCAGACAAATGTGAAAATTACAGAACTATCAGTTTAATAAATCATATTGAAACAATTTATTTTTCCGTCAAAGTTGCACTATTTGGGAGTTGGTAATTAGTTTCGGACTTAATCGTCCATTTTCAAACCGTTGGCCTTATTCCAACCGTAAATAATACACTGCATGGAGCAAATGTACGTTGTACAGATTTTATCAGTCATTTGATTCATGCAGTGTATTATTACGGTTGGAATAACGCCAACGGTTTGAAAATGGAAGATTAAGTCCGAAACTAATTACCAACTCCCAAATAGTGCAACTTTGACGGAAAAATAAATTGTTTTCAATATATTACCAGTGGCTGATCCTGCACCATCTTTACGATGAATTTTCATAATAAATCATAGTTGCAAAATACTAACACGAATTATTTACAGATGAATGGAAGAACTTGTGAAAACCAACCTTGGATTTAGGAGAAATGTAGGAACACGCTAAACAATACTCACATTACAACTTATCTTAGAAGATAGGCTAAGGAAGGAGCACCCCTATTGTGCTCATTTCGACTTTCAAGCGTCCATCATTCGGCGTTGTGAAGTGATTTTCAATTGACTTCATAATAAAAATAAAGCATAACTTCTTCCGCTATACTTGCTACCAAATTTTGGTGACAAAACGGGTTCCGCCCTTGGGATGCGATACTTATTTATATCATTCCGAAGTAAATTTTTCGAATTAGTTTATAGACGTTATCACTGAACTTAGCCTCCAATAATGTAAAAGCCTTCTCACTAGAAGTAAAGTCTTGTCGTCGCTGTTTTCGTAACAGCGGCCGATAAGGCGCTACCAAACAAACACGCTCGCTGAGCTTAAACGGAGACATGCAGTGCACATTCTACATCAATAAAGACCGTAACATGCTCTTTTTACGTGTGATTGTATTAATGTTCAAGTGCGTTGCGTGCCATTTTATAATCAGCTCTCCAGAAATAAATTAAAATAATAGCCGCTGCGGAGCGGCCGAGTGCATTGAGGCCCTACGCTACGATGCGCGAGGCCGTTCCCTGTCGGGGGTTCGAATCTCCCCTTGGGCGTGGATGTTTGTGCCGTCTTTAGTGTAAGCTAATTCATAAGTAGTTTGCAAGTTTAGAGACTGATAACCCCGTAGTTAAGTCCCATAAGCTGTAAAAACATTTGAACATTTTGAATAAAAAAATAATAAATAAAAACCATCCGCCCGCATGTACACAAAAGAAATGAAGATGCAGTGCAGTTTTTTTTAATCTAAAGACCCGAGGCATGTGGTTGGAAAACGAATTCATATCCTGTTTTCAATTGTGGTGGAAATCAATTATCAGAAAATATGAGGTCATGAGCAAAGAAACATTTAAAGCTGCTTGTCTAAGAACGAAGTAAGCTGTCACGTTTCATCAAATATATGATTCAGAATAGTTCTTACTCTGTGCTAACAAAAAAATTCTCCACTTGCGAAGTGAACAGCCTGTTTAGTTGTATAATACTTCTGCAGGAAGTGTTACTCAGGAAGGGCACGCAATTTAGGTAACTGGCCTAGTTTCATCATCATTTTCTGGAAACATAAAATCTGATAGGACATGTAATATCTGGAAGCCGTCAAAATCTATGTCTCCAAATGAAAAACTGGTGAATCTTTCTTTGCCAAATTAACGGATGCTTGCAAGATTGGAATATCTTGAGGGGAACCAACAGAATACCGACAGCTGTCGCTGCGTACGTCGAGGTTGTTTATTACGTCTTGTCGAGGAAAATATACATTGTGAAGACTGTGTTTACAAGATCAGAACTGTAGCCGCGATAGAGTGGCCGAGCGTTCCAAGACACCTAGCTGCGGAGCGCCGTGCTGCCCGCCGCCGGAGGTTCGAATATTCCCTCGGGCTTCGGTGTATTTGTTGTCCGTAGCATGTTAGTTTGTAAGCTTAGGGACTGCTGACCAGAGCAGTTAAGGCCCATAGATTTCAAACATTTGGGCTTTCAGAAATGTAGAATCTCCGTCTCCAGTGATGGCCTTAATAAAAGGAAAAGACAAGACAAGAACGGGTGAGTAAAGAGACAGTAGACTCAATGATAGGCCAGCCAAAAGTTCCGTTCACACGGTTACATACGTCACTGCATCATATTAGTCGTAACTCCGCGATACACTGCGGCAAGGATTCTTTGACTGAGCTCCTGAGCAAATTAATATTGCGAAAATTTCTGCGACCCTACTTAAGTAATTTAAAGGTTCGTAGGAAATATTTTGCGAAAAGGAAAGAAACTTTGAAAGAGAAGCTCTATAGGAAAATCAGCAAAACAATTCGAATCAATTAGACCTAATAATCAGTGGATGCAGTTCGTCGTTTTTTAATTAAAATATGATAATACCAAGGAACTATCGACTTTTATCCTTGTTGAAAAAGATTTCAGTGAACAAAAGAGCCTTTATGCTATACGGACATCTTAAGTGGTTTTTACTACTCGGCTTCCGTAAGACGCGACATGGACTGAGGTTTGCTTGTGGCACCAACAGCCGAAGAATTTTTAAATACATTGGCGACACTGCTCATTACAGGTAACATACTAGGGGGTAGGCTTGATATTATTTCGAGGCTACGCACTGACGTTGAAACACTAATTTCTCCTTTTGGAACAGATCCACACAAAGTACAGTGTCATAATGTAATTACATGTAGGACTATTTCAGAAACTGACAGTTCACTAACTTTACACATTTCAGATCTAACACTGGCACCAAATGTCTGCAGCTTGTAAATCTCCAATATTTAAGCAATTGTACCTCCTTTGCAGCTCTGTTTCGTACTGAAGTTTGCAAGTGAATGAAACAGATCATTACCGCTTCTTGGAATAATAATGAGCGCTTGGTCCCATGATATTGTCGGTATAACCTCCATTTTGAAACAAATTCTTGTACGATCCTCTATTGCTCATTGATCACATTTTTTTTTTTTTTTTTCGAAAAATAAACCAATATCGCGATGAAAGCAATGGTACATTGGCCCACTTTAGGTTACGGTAGTAACACTAAAAGTGGGCCTTTGCGATCGTCTTTTGACTGCTCGAAATTTAAATGAAAATAACGACTTAACTATTCATCTAACATGAAAATTGAATAACCTAATTTGTAGAGGAGACAATTCTCTACAACTTTGCTCTGTTATGTTTTTTTTTTTTTTTTTTTTTTTTTTTTTTCATATCTCGTAGCGTTTCAAAGATATTTGCAAAAATAACGGCGATTTTGGGATGTATGTATGTATGTATGTATGTATGTCTGTCTGTCTGTCCGTACGTCTTTCTGTCTGTCCGTAACGTGTTCCCCGTTTTTAAGACGAACAGTTCAACCGATCAGCACCAAATTTTACAGACATGATTTTAGGTCACCAGAACCTCCCTTTTTCAAATTTTTTGGACAACAAATACGGTAGTAATACCTAAAAAAGCCGTTTCTAATATAATTGTAATTGCAAACGAACCGTACATCTGATACGAAAATTGGATAACCTAATTGGTAGAGGAGAAAATTCTCTATAACTTAGCTCCCTTATGTTTTTTCATATTTCGTATATGCAAAAATAACGGAGATTTGACACCCTCCATTGAATCAACGAAAACCAGCCGTTAGGAGATGTCGCGTGACACTCCTCGAGCAGAACTCTCTGTGGCATACGCCATCTTGCGTTGCGTATTTGATGATTTTCTTATTTTAACTTACACGTTATCATCGTTATCATTTCAAAGCAATGGCGCACTGAAGAATTAACAAAAATACATAGTTCTTCGTACGATAAATGATAATCTAGTGTCTACAGATGCCATATTAGCATCAGTTAACAACGGCCATCAATAGTAAGAGATTATAGGACTCATCTTCTGATTGATAGCCGTAGCGTAGTGGGCAAGGCGTTAGACTATGATGCCAAAGGTCGGTGGTTCGGAACCCGTCACCACCTAAATTTCTTTTTCCTAATAGGGTCCCAGACACTCTTAATAATTAATTTTTATTATTTAGATTATTATTTTGGTCCAAAATGTTTGCAAAAGCTTATAAAACTACAAATCTAAATTGGGCCGTAAAACACGTCAGTGCGATTTTTTTTTTTTTTTTTTTTTTTCATTAGCCGTCTGTTTCAGAATTGTCATTCGTGATCGTTAGCACTGAAGGCGTAAATTTGGCTTGTCAGTAGCACAGACTTATTTTGTGCGTAACGTCTCGATTCCTACAGCCTACCCTATAAATAATCAGTGCAAATTACTCCTCCTGTCAACGCTGCAGTTTCCACTCCGTCCACTCCGGATTTCTTCGGTCCTCTCCGTATCGGCCGTCACTTTCGGCGCGGCGCTACCTTGACACGCGCAGAAAAGAGCGTTTCACATTAATGTGTTCTCTGCTGCCGCAGAGGATGTTAGAGAGATCGATTGCTTTTAACCGACACGTTTGTGCCCGCTCCACCTTTTTTTGCCGCCGCGCTCCTTCCCCCCAGCCTGCGGGTGAGATTTCAGCGCAGTTTCCACGTCCTCCGGGGAATTCATTCCAGCTGTCGGCGATATTGCAGAGGAAAGTGCAGACGTGTTGAATAGTGATTACGAGGCAAACAGTCGCCGGCGGCAGATGCGGGCTGGGCTGGCCTGAGGCGAGGAGAGGCTAGGAACCCCGCCGCACCCCGCCGCGCCCCGACGGCCCGCATCGCGCTGCCCGCTGTTTGCCGCGCCTTCTGCAGATGCCGCCCGTCGCAGGATACCTTCAGAATCCTCACAAATTTTCTCAGTCGCACCAAGCAATACTATCAACGCAACGTTTTAATCCAAGGGCCGTCTGGACAGCTGATTCAACTATGTCACCGTTGTGACATCTGTTAGCAAACAGAAGAACGCTCACCTGTCTTTACCGCTGAAAGCTGACTACAGTGTTGCGGCTAGAACTTGGAATTGGTTCTCGGTCGACATCTCTGGGGACTAAAGTTGCTCAACGACGTTTAGCTGAAGAAAGCGTCCCATTATTTAAATCATTCATTGATACAACAGGAAACGTAACTCGGGACGAGCGGATTGACCTTTGCTTTACCCAACTAAAAGAGTTCAGAGTTGCAGGAGTAAAATATAGGGAGCGTAAGGTTATTTACAACTTGTACAAAAACCAGACAGCGGTTGTCAGAGTTGAAGGACATGAAAGGGATGCGGTGGTTGGAAAGAGAGTAAGACAGGGTTGTAGCCTTTCTCCAATGTTATTCAATTTGTACAATGAGCAAGCTATAAAGGACAGCAAGGAGAAATTTGGAGAAGGAATTAAAGTTCAGGGGGAAGAATTAAAAACATTGCGTTTTGCCGACGACATAGTAATCTTTTTGTCAGATACAGCAAAGGACCTGGAAGAGCAATTGCACGGAATGGACAGTGTGCTGAAAGGTGCATATGAGATGAACATTAACAAGAGCAAAACTAGGGTAATAGAGTGCAGTGCAAGAAAATCAGGTGATGCTGAAGGAATTAGATTAGGTAACGAAACAATAAAGGACGCAGATGAGTTTTGTTACTTGGGCAGTAAAATAACAAATGATGGTCGCAGTACAGAGGATATAAAATGCAGAATGGCAATGGGTAGGAAAGCGTTCTTGAAAAAGAGAAATTTGTTAACATCGAATATTGATTTAAGCCTAAGGAAGTCCTTTCTGAAGGCATTTGTATGGAGTGTTGCCTTGTGTGGGAGTGAAACATGGACGATAAACAGTGCGGACAGGAAGAGGATAGAGGTTTTCGAAATGTGGTGCTACAGAAGAATGCTGAAGACTAGGTGGGTAGATCGCGTAACTAATGAGGAGGTACTGAACAGAATTGAGGAGAAAAGGAATTTTTGGGATATTTTGACTAAAAGAAGAGATCGTTTGTTAGGACATATTCTTATACATTAAGGAATTGTGAATTTAGCTTTGGTGGGAAGTGTGTGGGGTTAAACCGCAGAGGAAGACCAAGAGATGGATACAGTAAGCAGATTCAGACAGATTTAGGTTGCCGTTCTTATGTGGAGATGAAGAGACTTGCTCAGAATAGGGAATTGTGGAGAGCTGCATCAAACCAGTCTGTGGACTGAAGACCACAACAACAACAGAGCCTTATCACGCGCTAGTGACGGACTTGGTTACAGTTGGTTCTTTTGGGAATCCGCTAACAACCTCCACCTTACCCCCCCCCCCCCCGCCATCACGAACCGCAACAAAAATACGTCTCAGAAGCAACGGAAGCGAATATGCACATTAAGGAAGATCCCACTGTATAGGTCTAGACAATTTGCAAAGAAGTACATAATTTTTTTTTTTCGATTTTCTCCTAATTACTTATTGAATTTCTTTTATTTACCTATAGATTGGTTTATGAAAACAGTACTCAGGCTTTGCACTTATTCATCGTTAACACCGTATAGTATAAAACATTCTACGTTTTACTCTATTCAGAATTAAAGTTGAACTAAGAATTACGTAATTTTAACATAAAATAAATTTCACTTCAGCCTTTATTGACAGAGGGCTGGTTGTTTTGTGGTGCAACAAGTAGGACTACTTAACGCTTGTGACGACTACTCCCGGAACAAGACTGGTCTAGAGTATAGAACGGTACAATAATATCATAAAATCGCTTCCGTGAACCATTTGCCATGCACTTCAACGTGATCTATAGAGTATATACGTATTACGCAAATGACGTAATTTATCGTGGAGGAGCGCATGTGCAATATATTTTCAACCTTATTTTGACGAATGAGAAGAAGAACCGGTTCCATATATATACACTAATTAGTGAATTTGTTATTCGTATTTTTTATCCTTAGTGTTGGAAGACGTGGTAATACAGTGCTATGAACTGAAGAAGTGTGGCATTACGTTCTGAAATACTCCAACGGAGAGTTTTTCCATCTCATTCGAAAGGACCCTTATGTGAATTAGTTAATTTAAGTAGTTTGTAAGTCTACAGACTTATGTCCATAGTAGTTTGGTCCAGTAGGTTTACAAACATTTGAACATTTTTGTCAAACAGTTCACTTTATGCTGGAAGTATAAAGGGTGACAAGTGTAATTACTGAGCAACGTCACTGCGTGTAATGTAGTATACTAGTGTTTCTGTTGTTGTTAATGACGATGATGATATGGTAAGGAGAATGTGACGAGTAATGGAAGTCTGCCGCCGTCTTGTGTCTACACATATCGAATAGCACCAAACAGCCTCCGAGCATGACGCCACTTCCCTACTTATTTTGCCCATTATGTACCGGAGCAAGAAATTTCTTATAACGTCAGGATTCCAACTAGCTGAGGAGGCGGACTGCAACACGTAATTGTACAATATCAATATCGTTACTGATACACACCCCGCAGTGTGATATGGTCGGGTGGGTTGCAAATAAATAGTTCTGCAATCGGAAAGTCTCACTATTTGTGATAGTTTTGTAACCTAGTGACTGTCAAGCACTTAAAACACATGTTCAAAAGTTTGTTAAGTTTTGGGGTCATCAGCCTCTAAATTTATAAATGACTCATGAACTACCTTATACTACAGACGTCACAAACATCCATGCCCGAGGTGGGATTCGAACCCCCGAACGTAGCGTCCGTGCACACTGTGACTGGCGCGGCGCAGACCGCTCGGCCACCGCGGCCGGCTAAAACACATGTTTATGCGACAGACAGTCTCTGATGACGCCACTCCCCACCACAGATCAAAAGAGATTAATAAAATTAAACCTTTAATTATTATCACAAATTCGAACTCCCATTAAAATTCCGAGTAAACTGATACGAAACAAAAACGCATTGATTAATTAACAATCGTTAAACTTAAATACACGCCATTAACACTACTAAATTAATTTTCCGAGGTCCGCAGATATTATCGAGCTATTATTTACATAGAGTGTCATCAAGTGAAGAGGGCAGGATAATTTTAGCATTTTCCGTTTAATCAATTTTGAAAATACCCAAAATGAAGATATGCAGCTTGGTTGCCTGGCCTTTTTCAAATTGTTGTCGTGGGAATTTACGCCAGTTCGTGTCTCAACTTGAAAGCTGAAACCCTGCTACTGCAGGCCAAAGGAAAAGCAGGAAGGAATGTTCCTCCCAGCTCTGTTAAGTGTACCTTTTGTATACTGAGGAACTAGACTGTCGTTGATCGGCCGAGTACTTAGAGAACAGCTCTCCAGCGAGCCCCATTCCATTGCAGTTACTGTTTTTGTCGAAATCGTCAGATTCAGTTACTTCTCGTTTATGGCTAGTTTACCTTCCAAACCGACTTGTTTTTAACATCCGCGCACTACTCGTGATCTATAAAGATATGAAGTTCTCCGCAACTCTTCACCGCAAGATTCGGGTCCTTCGGGCCTTTATGTGGCCCGTGTTACGGTGAACGTATTCGTAACCAATGGCTAATTTCTATCGGTGACATCCGTTACCTAAATGCTGTGACGTCTCTGACGACTGGTCTTTATTATGAAGACCCTAGTGTTGGGCTAACTTAAGTACTACTGACTTCCCCTACAGCAATTCATTTGCTCGACCAGCGGCTACATTCCGAGAGTGATAGTTAATGGAAATTTGTGGCACTACATCTCATTCATGTGATTTATTCCGAATACATGTTTCAACAGTTTTTGCCGACCTTTCTTGTGCGTAACTCCCTTCTCTTCCCTATTGTAAATTAGGCGACGAAATATCGGTTGTATGAAACAAAGTTCCATCGTCTGGGACATAAAATCTCCCATTGAGCTCAAAATGTTCAAATGTTTGTAAATCTATCGGACTTAACTGCTGGGTTATTAGTCTGCAGCTTACAAACTACTTAAACTAAGGTCAACTCACCTAATGACAACACAAACACCCATGCCCGAAGGGGGGGACTCGAACCCCCGACGGCGAACGGCCGCGCGCGCCGCAGCAAGGCGGCTAATTCGCCGCGGCCACCATTGAGTATACTGGTAGGGGAAAAATGTTAGTCTAGCTGTTACGAAGGTAAATTCTCTTATCTTTCAATAATCTTTTTAAAATCAGACTTTAACAGGAGAGATCCCTACTATAGTGTCATGCCCCAATATGCAAACGTTTACATTCTTGTAATCCAGTTTATACCAGCACACCTTGACTCCACGTATATTGCTTTCATCACCCTTGTAGTGCCCGACCCAAACAGTGAAAATGTATAATGATGCCGGCTTTATATGATGCTGCATGAAACACGTGGAGCCTTTCTGTCCCGTTACCGGTCTTCCGTTCGTTTCCAGGAAAGATACTTGAACTATTTCTCCGCGTATTCAATAGCAGAAGTAGCCATTGGCCTGATACCGATCACTTTCCATAGTTTGATAGTTTTATAAATTACTATTTTATTGTGGACTGTAATAATCGAGCCACATGTTATTGCATTTATAAATAAGGTAACTACGTCGGTTTTGTGTTGGTTCTCAGAGTTATTTGTCCTCATCCAAAGTATTACTTCCTTCTGTTACTGGTCCTGCTCTGTATTTGAGAAGAAAACTTAATTTACTTTCTCTGTCCGAGATTCGTTCGTATCATGACATTTTATTTTACCGTAAAATATTGTTCGTGAGACATGGATTGTTATTTTCTTTGCAGTTATTATTCGTTTCTTTCTGATGATTTTTTAAGGTTTTTACCGCCTCTAACCAAGTTACAATTTTATTGATAAATCTTTTTCAGTCTTCTCTCTGAACTTAAAATCCCTGTTTCACATTTATCCTTTGATTTCTCGACTTTATGTTGGCTGCGCGAGGATAGGCACTCAATTTTCTCTTTTGGCATTTTTTTCCTGTCTGCTCTCTTAGATCAGACATCTGGTTTCTTGACGGGATGTATATGTCTATTCAATGCCTGCATACCTTCAGAATTTCAAGGACGATATTCTAATCGACACTGTTAAACCTTTTTTTTTTAATCCTAAAGATGTTATTCAGGAGGTTGACAAAACAATGTGAACACTATACAGTATAATACAAGTTGGCACCACTGCAAACGTGTTGACACCGAGTCGCGACCGCAGTGCCCAGCTGAGGTAGGAAATGTTATCTTCCAGTGTATTATACATTTTGTTCTGCGGTGGTCAACACAAATAACTGGTGAAATGCGCAACCTCTCAGACTTTCAAAGAGGCCGCAGGTGTGGGAGTTATCTCTCTCAAAACCGACTGCACTATTAAACGTTTCACTGGTGACAGTCACCTCTGTAATGATAGCACAGATAAGGCAAGGTAAAACTTCATAGTGGGCGCAACCCGAAGTTAACGGACGAGGACCGACGAGCATTACGACGACTGTCGGCAGATAACATGAAACTACCACGAATAAAGCGACAGCAAAACTCAACGCTCCACTTGAGTAATACTCGTTCTATGAAAACAGTACGGCTGCATCTCACTATTCACGGTAGGGCTGCAGTTGCCAAAACATTAATAATGGAAGCTGATGCAAAAATACAAGGAAAGTGATGCCACGACCTGGACACATGATGACTCGATATATGTGGTGTAATCCGATGAATCATCGTTTACATTGCTTCCTACAAGCAACTGGATTTATGGAAGATCCCAAAAGAAGCTTATGATACGGCATGTTTGCTTGAGGGTAGGTTCCGACATGATTTGGGCATCCGTATAATATTGGAAGTGTTTCTCTCTCTGACCAGTTAACGTTGAATGAATATCTCATCATCCTGGACAACAAACACTGGCATATTGAAAACTGTTAATGCGCTCAAATACAGAGCCAGAAAGGTTCATGCATGCTTCGTGCATCATAAAATTAGCAAACATTTTCCGTGCACAGCAAAATTGCACAGTGTCATAATTATTGTACATTTGCGGGGACTTTTAGAGCAGACAGTGTGGACCAAGTTCACAGCCAATTGAAGTAATTGGCGGATCATTTGGTCCAAGACTGGATGATATCGTGTTGGACACTATTAAGACCCTTTGCGAATCTGTTCCTCGAAGAACAGTTTGTCGTAGCCAGTGGTGGGTCAGCCCCTTACTGATAGATAATCTTGTTTGTACGTACGTGTTGACATTATTCTGCCCTCCCGTTCTCAGAGCCTCAGTCGTTCCTAATATATAAGTCGAATGTTCAGTGTTACCTCACGTTTTGGCAGATTTCTGTGGCAGCCAGGTCGGGTTCTGCTACTTGTTTTGCTCTTTGTAGATCAATCCGGGTTGTTATTTTGCAGCGATGGCTTATTTAGGTAACTGTCGGTAGTAGCCTCCCAGCCCTCTTAGTTAGAGAGATTATTAAACTTTTCTTTATGTATGTAGTTCCTGTGTATAATGCAAAGAAATTGTAACAGTTCTCTCAAGCCTCAAGGATCTTTAAAATGTTGTCTGCTCCAGGTAGACCGTCTTATTTTGATAGTCTTTCACTGCTCTGTCAAACTCTTTGCTTTCGGTACTAGTGTCTTCAAATTTATCTTTTATGTATTATCTCCATTTTTCTTATGTCTAGAATTCCTTTCCTTAATTCTGGTCGTCTTCCGAAAAGCGTCTTTAATTTTCCTATGTAACTTCTCTTTTCTTAACTTGTGCACCCATTTCTGTTTTCCACTTTGCGTTCCATGCCAGTTACATTTATTGATATCCATACTCCCTATTGCTTGATTCTTTTTTTTTTCTGTGTGTTTCTTCTTTTCGAGAGTTTAATTTGATATCCTATGTGCTCTTCAAGAATATCTTACTAAACCATCACTTTTGTCTAGTTGCCTATTTGCTACCTTTACTATGTCATTTCTCAAAACTGCTGCATCATCTGAAGTTTAATTCTTTCCCCGTTTCTGTTGACGGCTGTATTTTCTGTAATATCCTTTTCAAAACTTTCGACAGATCTCTGATTCTTTAAATTTCCTGTTTCTCCCTTTCTTATGTTTTTGCTATTTATTTAGATATGTTTCTCGTTAAATTTACATTGCTTTGTGCTTCTGCGTTGTGAAGAGTTCATTCGCTTGTCAACCTCTGTTAATAAATGTTTTTAATTGAATTACTGTATCTGTGGATCAATTGTCACCGATTTCGATCAGTGAGCGCTTATTCATTGATCTACGCATACTGGTCGTGAGAACTGGCTACAGGTGTACTTAGCTTAATGTCAGATTTGCGTTATTGGTATGGAAAAGACAATATATTCAGGCTGTAGAGGCTGCCCGTGATCCACAAAGGGTCTACCACGTGTAGAGGCAGTGCAACCACTTACAAGCGTATCCGGCTGGTGCCGTGGGCACGCGAGCGCCGGGCGGCCTATGCGCTGCCCCTGCCCCTGCAGGGCCACTCGGCCGCTGCACATCGCTTTCCGCTGGCGAGCGGAGGTTCGCCATTTACACTAAACCTGCATCTCTGTACTCGTGACGTCCGCTGCTGCTGTATCTGCTGCCGGAGGTTCGAGTTCTCCCTCGAGCAGAGTGTGTAGTCTTTACGATAGGTTTAAATGGTATGTAAGTCTGGGGACCGATGACCACAGTAGTTTGATCCCACAGATTTATGAGTAAACTGTTTTTCTTCAGTTATTACTGAGCTCTGTGTTACGGCTCGCCCAGTTTTACAAACTCTTGTGGAAACGTAGTCTGCACTTTTCGGCTTACTCCTTATTGTCTTTTACCTTGAGCTAACCGCAGTCGGTTTGTACCTGTCGATGCGTACTGTTTTACACTGCCCTTCATTCAAATGTAGACACCTCACACTTATGCAGCAATAATAATGCCATTAGTTGTGCATGATGCACAAATTGATGCATCATATTATTCTAAATTAGACTACGATAATCGCTTGACGGTATGTGGCGAAGGTCAAGTATGGCGTGTGTAAAGGTTGCATCATATTATTCTAAATTAGACTACGATAATCGCTTGACGGTATGTGGCGAAGGTCAAGTATGGCGTGTGTAAAGGTTTGTCAGTAATCTTCGTTATTAGCCTATATTTCGCGAATTTTTTCGCTGTGGTCGTTTCGCAACTCGTTTTCTCTCGAAATTTCAATAGTAAATTGACGTTCGTCGATCGTCTCAGTAGTGGTTTCGCGCCCAATGAAACGCACCGTTCTTCTCTCTCTCTCTTCTATTGAACTAACCCGTTTATAGTCCCAGAATAATGAGAAATTCTCAAACATCTGTCCAACAAATCTTTCGTAAGCCTTATTTCGTGAATAAATTACATGTCCCTTCTTTCGATTAATCTCAGTTTGCAATCTGCCTTTTTCTTCTATTTTATTGTGCCTGTTCATTCCACTCAAGGTCGTTATGGATGGTTATTCCTAGATATTTTACTAAAATTACATACTGGTTTCCCCTATTTGTTGCCAACAATATAATAGTACAGTTGTGGATATCTCCTCCCATTTATGCTCAATATATTATATTTGTTTACGTTATTTGTAACTGCTAGTCGCTGCGCCATATCCGATCAGCGTAATAGAGCTTCTGATGGTATCCAATAGACCATTTATGTGGACTCTAAACACTAAGGATCGTTGGATGTTCCTAAAAAGAGCTTTACATCTGTCAGTTTTGTTTCCTTAAGAGGGCATATTGAAATCTCTCTGCAAGGAAGTTTCGAATCCAGCCGCTTATCCGGTGAAGTAAACGGTAAGCGTTTAATTTTTTCTCCTGAGAGACAGTGTGAGACTTTTTCAGATGCAGCCCTGGAGGCATGGAATGTACTGTCAACAAAAGCGCCGATATCGGCATTACCTTGGTTCAGAGATAACTTAATTTCCCTTGGTGATTTTTATAAGCGAGATTTCCGTTCCCCAAAAAATTTCATAATACTTTAGAATGAAACAGGTAGTATGATTGATGTTAGCAGTAATAGGGCCTATAAGTATGTGCGTCTGTACCACCACTCGTCTTGGAAAGTGGACTAGACAGCGCTCTTCTTGGTGTCTTTTAGTTGCTGTATGCTTCCGCATTCTGGTCTGCCAGAACTGCTCCGTCTCTACAACCTCTTACTCAATTGTCATCTCCCTTTTTCACCGAGCTTTATCGCGGTGAGTGGATGAGCGTACATCCTGTACCGCTATCATTCCCCGTCCTTTGTATTCCTTTCGGCATAAGGCACACATAGCTCACATGTGTGCTCCAATTTATGAATTTCTCTGTTTTCGGCGTCAGCGATTTTTGACGATTTATATGTACCAGAAAATGATGTATAGTTTGACTTACCGAAACGTACGCCCGGTTAGAAATCACTCGTTCTACCCTATTCTGTTATGCAAAATAAACATTATTAGGTGAAGTACTACGGGCATTTCACGGTTGATTACAGCTTTTTACTCAGAGGAATTTGCTATGGAAGATTCCGTTTGTTTCAGACTTCATTATTTTATAATGCCGTTTGTCGAGACTTCGTTTATCTGTGCTTTATGTATGTCCTCGTATTTCAACAGCATCTGATATAATTATTTAAAATGTTTTGTCATCATAGGACACAGGTATAATTTTATATTCCTACAATCTTAGTAAAACCTGTAATCTCGTAAAAAGATATGTCCGCTTCCGCGTAAATTGCGTAAAATGGCCATTGGCCTTGCTTCACGGTCCAACACTTTTCTGAGACGTCTCTAAAGGGCAGTATATAATATTTAATCTAAACGGCGTTGCTGTACCGTCAAAATATGTAGAAAGAAAATATTATTTACCCTCAAACACCTGGCCTCCACAGCCCACCGAGAACCAGTGGGTTCGTTTTTAAGACTGTAACCACTCGATATGGGATTGGACTTCGCTGTTTTTTGTAAACATTTTTTTGATTTCGTTTTCTTAGGTGACGTTAGGTTTATGCCATGATGGTTCTTATAACCATCATTCTCGATTTCGCATCCATTCTAATCAACTTCCGGCACAACATTATTCAACTGAAATTTTATTACGACACTAGTCGATATGCTGTAACTACCGTAATTCGTACTTTCTTTCCTTTAAAAATTACCGTATGATTCTTTCTGCACTTAGAGGTGTTTTGTTGGTCGATAACGTTTACTTGTAGTACCGTTATTTTACGTTGTAGTGGCACAGGGTATGTCTCATGTTCGTCCTAAGTGTGGTGTTTACAGAATAATTGACAACTGCGTATAAAGACGGCCGTTGGTATCCACAAAATTACAGGGATCCAACGGTGTAATGCCACTTAAAAATGTACTTCCCTTCTACATTTCGCGTGAAGAATGTTTTCAGTTTAACTTCGTGGTAGCTATTGGCTTTTCTATGCCTTATTGTGATCCGGTACATCCGAGTAGTTTCATCTGTCTAAACCGACTTAGATAAAGCGACCTTTATATTACATCATTTTCATGTAACATCCCGTGCATAGAACATGCAGAGTTACTGGTGTTCGTTATGAATATTTCTACGTCTCATTTTTAAAGCTGTACCGGTACTATTAAACTAAACCCAGTAATCCTTTCGGTGGCTACAGCCCTTTTGAGATGATTTACCCCTGGATTTTTCAATAAACGGTAATTCACAGGGTAGCACATGCTCTTATCTGTCACCAGGGTCCAACAAGTGTACACTTAGCGTACCTGTCCCCGCGTGTTCGATTAGTATATCGTTGTTAACGGACGCACAACATTTAGAAGCCGTCTGTTCCGTAACGGACTGTTTTTCGGTATCGATTAGATACTTTTATTGAGGAATTTTGATGTTATAGAAACGTCGTAGGTGGTGAGCGCATAATCGTGACTGGGGCTGTGCACGCACCAGAGAGCTTGGCTCGCCAAGGCGTTCACTGCCGGTGCACGCAATTGCGTGACGTCTCCCCTCCACTGGCCTCGCACGTAGCCCTCTGCAAAGACGGCCGCGACGCCTTGCCACAGGGCCGCAATATTTTGATCTGACTTCACCTGAGTGACACGGCTTTTGCTGTTGACAAATATTTCGTTCCTTGATTTGTTCATCAAGTTTCTAATTTCATTTTGTGCAAAGACTTTAAATGATTGAAACGTAAACCCCAGTAATAGTTCAGAGTACAAAATATTCATGCCATCCGATGACAAACCGTATGAAAGTGTTTCCGCACAATCGTCACGAAAGAGAGAAATTGTACGTGCAACGGTGCCACAACCGATTCTTTTCCGTCATAGTGCAGCTAAGTACGTACTGCATCTTTAAAGATTTGAGAACGAAAATACGCGTTTTACGTAAGGTGTTGTATAATATTTCGTTGGTAACCGCATAAGTCTTACAACATGAAATTTGTGGCTTTTGTGTTACTTTAATTACATGTGTAGGGAGTGTAGAGGTGAAGATAAGAACAGTCAAATAATTTTGTTCTTTTCTCGTTGTATGACGTTAGGAATTTTATGGACTCAAATGATTAATGTTTTGTGTTACGCACTATGAAAGCGATCCATGTGCCTTTGCCTTAGCATGACATGTATTTTTGTGTACAAACGTACAAGGACAAATTAAATACAATCTTGTTACGTCATTTTGTGGGAGATAAATGATACTCGTAAAAGAATTTCTACGTAAATGATACGTACATTGCAAGAGTAAAATATAGAAAAGTTGGCGAATTGTGCCATTATAATTTCATATACCGTGTTAGAGTTCAATATTTTCTGTTGTAAAGTATAGGGGTGCTTTAAATAATGTATTATGCAGGTAGAATAAACGCAAAAATTTGTTATTCTAAGTAAAAGCAAGTAGTTTTCAGTAAGCGAGGTACATTAGTTTACGATTGGCTGTTTGATGCTTATTGAGGTGTTTAGCCTGTATTTCAGGAATTTGTTCCCGATTTATTTAATCTGCACTTTTCCGAAGTGTCAGATGTGGAGTTATTGACAGGTGGGATATTAATTTGCTATTCCTGTCCGGGGTCTATTTCTGGCGAACTCTGGTGGTGTGTGTGTTGTCGCAGAGTTCGCTCGTTATCGCGGTGATGTCGCCAGCGTTGCCAGGTTAGTGGCAGGTTACGGGGTTGTCAGTTGTAGCGGCGGCCTATTAAATGCGAGACGGATGGGACCGCATTGCAGTCGCGTGGGCTGGCGACCCCGTCAGCTGCGCGCGCGGAGCACGCGGCCCGGGAGGCGTGTCCCGCCGCGGGCTGCGCGCTTCCGGTAACACGGCGCGCCGGAAATAGGAAGCGCGACATTTTCAGGGTCTAACTACTGCTACGGCGAGCCCCGAAAGGGCGCGTTTGAGGAGCACTACTGACTGCTACAGCTACACTACAAGCGGAGATAACTGTTTTTTACTGGCAAGCGAGAAACGCGCGTTGGAGCTACGGCGGAGGCGCGGGTGCGGTTTCAGCGGCAAAGCGAAGCTTACTCACGGCAGCAGCGCGGCTCGGCACATGCTTAGGCCTACTGAGGCGCGCTCTGGCGGCGGGCGGCGCGACTAATTGCTGCAGCGCTGCGCCTGTCAGGCGGCGCGCGGCGGGCGTCCCATCGTCCTCGCCGTGCCGCTCCGCAGTCGCCGGCCGCTCCGCGCGCGCCTATCGATCTCCGCCGTCGCAGAATCTCCGCTTCGCTCTTCTCTCATCTTCCCGGAGGCGCGTGCGTTTCCGGCGTCGGCTTCCGTCGTGGGCGCGGACCGCGTCGCTCGTAATGCCAACTACAGCTGGTTGAAGGGGACCAAATGTCTTCAACTGTGGTACAATTTGGCCCGGATTCAACCAGCTAAAGCGTAGCATTGTGCTCGTGGGGGCGCCACGCCGCGCAGTGGTGTTGTGCTCGGAGGAGCCGGGAGCCGGCGACTGCGGCGCTGGCGACGCTGGCGCCGCGGCGCGGACGGAGCGGGCACCGGCGGCGGCGGCGGGCCGGCCGGCGGCGGCGGCGGCGGGGGCGGGAGGTGGGCGGGGGCGTGGCGCTGGCCTCGGGCGCGTATTGATCTCGCGGCCCCCGGCTCCTCTTGCCGCGGCCGCCGGCGTGTGCCGCCAGCAGCGGCAGCAGCAGCAGCCGCCGCGAGTGCCGCCGCCGCCGCGCCGCTACTGGACCGCCGCCGCCGCCGCCCGGCCCCCGCCCCCGCGCCGCGGCTCGATAGCGGGCGCCGCGCGCGCCTCTGCAGGCCGTGCTCGCTACTAGCGGGCCCCCGGACCGCCGCCGCCGCTGCCGAGCTGCGAGCATCCCCTGGCCCTGGCGGCCGGGCCGGCGCTGCAGCTGCCGTGGCCGCGCCTCGTCCACCCCCCACCCCCCACTGCACCCTACTCGTACGTCGTCCGCACACCCCGCTTAATAGCCACTGCCCTCGAGCTTAACACGCACCGCGCTATCTTATGACACCAGAAATTCTACACCTAGTTCTAATCCGCCCTATCGGCCTCAGTGTCGTTCTGCAAACTTCTCTCGCTCGTTTATGCTAATACTAACCTAATAGAATGCTATCCAAAACTACTTATATAGACGACAGTGCCGTCCGCGGTGGCCGAGGGGACTGAGGCGCTCCAGTCACGGTCTGCACGGCCACTACGGTCGGGGGTTCGAATCCCCCTCGGGCATGGATATTTGTGCCGTCCTTAGTGTAAGCTAGTTCATAAGTAGTTTGTAAGTTTAGGGACTGATGACCCCGTAGTTAAGTCCCATAAGCTTAACAAACATTTGAACATTTGGACAAAGACGACAGTGCAGGAAACACATTTCACACGACCGACATTCACACTTCTCTCCCGTGTGTAACCTTCGTGGCTAAAGACACAGTTAGGCCCCGGCGTACATCCGTACTCGTCCGCAAACCCCGCTTAGTAGCCACTACCCTCGAGCTTAACACGCACCGCGCTATCTTATGACACCAGAAATTCTACACCTAGTTCTAATCCACCCTACCGGCCGCAGTGTCGTTCTGCAAACTTCCCTCGCTCGTTCACGCTAATACTAACCTATTAGAATGCTATCCAAAACTACTTATAAAGCGACAGTGCAGGAAACACATTTCACACGATCGACAATCACACTTTTCTCCCGTGTGTAACCTTCGTGCCCTCGAGCTTAACACGCACTGCGCTATCTTACGACACAAGAATTTCTACACCTAGTTCTAATCCGCCCTACCGGCCTCAGTGTCGTTCTGCAAACTTCCCTCGCTCGTTTACGCCTAATACTAACCCATTAGAATGCTATCCAAAACTACTTATAAAGACGACAGTGCAGGAAACACATTTCACACGACCGACATTAACACTTTTCTCCCGTTTGTAATCTTCGTGGCTAAAGACACAGTTAGGCCCTGGCGTACATCCGCACAGCCTGTCAGGTGTGCTGAAGCCTCTTAACAAGACTTCGAATAGGACACTGCCCCCTGACGCATAGATTTCTTCTTTGTGGCGACGAGCCCCCTACGTGTGTTCCTTGTGATGTGCTGATAACCGTTCAGCATATTTTAACTATTTGTCTTTCCTATGATGCTGCGAGGGAACAAGCCGGTTTGTCGGGTGACCTCCGTTCCATTTCAGGTGATAGTGATATGACAGTGGCACGCGTTTTTCGATTTTGTGTTTTGGTCGACCTCCTACCAAAGATCTTAGGTCGACGGTTCTAATATACAGATAGTGGAAGATACGATCGTTCGGTCCATCCCTCTATGTTTAGCCCGCCGTCTTTTTAGCCTTGTCCCCCATTTGTCTGTTTTGTCTAGTTTATTAGTGCCACTGAACCTTTCTTAATTATACATATGATGTAGGAGGAAGAGCGTACGTCCTTTCGTTTTGTCTCCTGCGCCATTTAACAGTATTGGACTCATCTCTTCCTAGTATGGGCGCTGATGACCACGATGTTTAGCGCCCTAAAACTACAATAACAACCACCTTCTTGGCTGTTTAGCCACGATAGGCTAAGTTAAATATTATATAACTTAAATATTATATAACTTTGCCTAATCATAAAAATGCGGGCCTCGAAATCCATGGGATGAAGGTAGTGGAAACAGAAAAAAAGAACCTATTACCACAGTTCCTCCCTGTAGCACATTTCCATTTGACGTAACTACAGTGCAGTCATCTTTCATTAAATAAATTCGCTGTACTAATTCCACTTTTTCCTTCAAAATCGATTCTCTTAACCTGTTCTCCAATGCCTCATCTCTTGTCAGTGGTCTAACTAGTAGTCTGTAGTCCACGACTACCTTTCAGCGTCACACAGAATTAATACGTTTTACAAATCGTCATATTGAAATGACTAGATAGCTACTGTCTAGTTAATATCACTGATTTATCGACATTAATGTATCCTTGAGTTTGATACAAAGTAGAAAAACCAGCATTATTTTGTTGTTTTGCTGTCAAAAAAGTCTATATTTTCTCTTTATCCCGCTATTTCTAACGCTGATAAGATAATAGTATACCAGTTATTTTCGTGCTGTACTTTTTCTCTGCTTGTCGATATACGTCGACAGTAATACTTCTTTGTAAAAGAAGACCTCCTAGCGAAGAGTAAAAGCCAGTTTAAAGAAAAACCCACATCAGGAAACATCTTAAAATTAATTACAATATTTAAAGGATCTTGCAGATATGGACTGACGAGGGAAACAATTCGAACGTACAAAGACTGTAGTATGTATCTTAGTGTATTTCGGCCGTTGTGTGTACCAGTAGATATAAATCGACACATTCGCTCGACACACTCTGATGGGGAACTGCATTATAGCAGTGGAATGACTAGTAAACTGGAATTAGAAATAAAAATTACGGAGATTCCGTATTGCGGCTTACTTATCGATAAGTCCTTTTTTTAGAGAACAGCAATTACAAGCATTTGTTTTGATATATCGTGGCATTAATATGACTTCATCTAACGAGTCTGCAAATCGACATTAACAAAATGTCACTGACGCTTCTGTAATTGTACTGTTCCCCTCTAATAAGTAATGTCGGAATGTTCGAATTTTTTATAATCTAGGTTTGTGCTTAGAAAATAATATTGTCAGTATCAACCCTTTGTAAGCCTATTGTTCATGTCAAACTGCCGATTTGTCTATCGAAACTGCATTTGACTGTCACAGGCAATACGTGAACGTATTGAAGGCTGGCTGGTGTCGCACGAGAACGGCCGTGCGGTTTGAGGCGCCATCATTCGAACTGCACGGCCGCTCGCCTCGGACGTCCCAATCGTTTCTCTTAAGTTAAAATAGATTTTTAATACTTTATTATATTAAATATGGAACAAAACGCATCCCCTTACAAAATAATTGTTGTGAATTGCTACCTAGAACAAGAGTGAAGTATTATTACCTACAATGACATATTCATCTTCGAGGTTTAACTGTAGTTGACTACCATAGTTCTTCTAGTCGCGATTAGTACTAGCCGCGCAGAAGTTTCTTAACTACATTACTAATTTGTAGTGATCATTGGTTGTGCCAGTAGGTATACAAACCTAAATTTGTGGCCCATTTCCACCGCGCTAAACCCACTGTGCGTGTCCCTGGCACCGGGCTGTCCGTGGGTTTCGTTGCAGTTACTTAGGTGTTTTCGTGAAGAAACTTAGTCTGTATAGTCATTCCCGGTTTTGTACAGCCAGCCCCCCCTGGATCAAAGCATGGCGGATTCCGCCAATTTGTGGCGACCAGTCCTCACCTCGGCGGCATGGCCAGGCAGCAGTTGAGTCCGTGGTGGCTCGCTTACTGCTGACATCTGAGGAAGTCCTCTTATTGCGTCCTCGAGATAGTTTACGATCTGGAAAGTTTTACTGTGTTTAATCATAGTGTATGTATCATTGTTTGATAGTTGGTGTGTCAGATCATTTGTGACCGTATCATATGAGGGCAATCGTATACGACGTGGTCTGGTTTTCTTTCAAAGCCCCCACAGTCACACCGAGGCGTCGCCCGTTTCTTAAACCAACACAGATTTTTATTTATTTATTTATTGTACATTTTTGATATTTAAAAGCTGTTGTACATCTCATAATGAAGCATACAATGGCATACATTATTACAAATTGCTATTTACATACTCATACGAGCAATGATACTTAATAGAAAAATAACAAAATAAAAGAGAAAAATACAAAGCTAATTAGAACATTACATTTGGTAAAAGATAAGAACAGTTACAAAGAGTGTACATGTTTAGTTCTGTGTCTGGCTGTTCTAGGTGGGAGGGTCTCGGTGAAAAAACTTCGAGACTGTTTCCCCTAATCAGCCTGTATTTAATCTAACATTGTTGCAATATAATATAGTATAATATATAACAAGGAAAGGCATATACAAATTGACAAGAAAGACAAGACTTATCATTTCGTAAAATGTAAAAGTAATAAGAATAGTGAAAATAGAAATTAAATAATAGTAAGGAAAGAAATTACATAAAAAATGGCTAAATATAATGTAAAATAATTCTGGGATAGAGCTAGTGATATAGGCCAGAAATATTTCCTGTGAGAAGGAACTTATAAAATGGAAATATTGCCGGGACATTTCTTTGGCCCGGGAACAACGCAAAAAATTGGGAATTTATGAATTTTTTTTAGATTTTGAAACTTTTATCGATTATTAACAGTTAAAGAATCTTATAACTAGGTTAACTAAGTAAATTCATACATTTTAAGCCAAGATTTATCATTCTCTGCATTAATTTCCTTGCTAATTCCATGCAGAACATCATTTACTTTAAGTCTTGTGGGAAAAAAAAAATAATAAATATTTCTCTGGAGCCGTAATTCTCAACCTACCGTCATCTGGTTTTAATTTTTCTCCATTTTTATTGACTAATGTTTACAAAAATTCACACCAGTTTAAAATAAACTTCATAGCCTAAAATATCACTAATATCAACAGGTAACTTAACAAATCGAATAAACAAACCCTGTGTATTTTAGTGTTTAGTAGCTACTCACTAGATGGCATATCAATATTATAAATTCGGGTTTTCTAAAGGTTGATTATTTCGACGTTGGCAGTTATAGGAACTGAAAGAATCATATAAATTTCTATGATTTGTAGTTCTATGGCTAAATATTTAAAACCGAAAAATATGTTTATTTCAAACAAGGAGGTTACGTCCAGATCCATAAAAACCTAAACCTATCCAAATATCTTATTTACATTTTAAAATAGAACGTTGGAGTGCTCAAATAAAAAAGAGTATTAAAATGAAAAAAAAAAAAATTTTGTTATATGAATTAATCATTTGCTCTAAAATAATGGTAAGACTATACATATTGATAAAACAACTTTGTAAGTGACTTCAAATGTTGTCATCCCATAAAAAAAGCTTACTTAAATTGATTATAACCACAGTTTAGCTCATAACCTTTAACTGCTGTCGTGCGGTCTCTGAGACCGCGCGCGTTTTCCATCGCGTGATTTAAATACGCAATAACTGCCTTAAACCTATTAATTAAGTTTTATTGAACTATCTGGCTAATTAATGATTACTTGCGAATTTTGGAAATATTGCCGGCAATGTTCCCTGGGAAAATTTTGTCGATTTAGAATTCCCGAGAATTTCGCAACAGTAGATAGAGCAAATAAGAAGCTGCTTCATGAGGGATAGGATCGAGGCCTTACCAAAGCCCTCCCGCCTGGAACAGCCAGCTTAAGGGACGTTATTCTGTTTTGTAATTCTAAAGAATTCAAATTAATTTCTCCTCATATTCACACAATATATGACTTCAACTGCGAATGGGCAAAGCCGAAAATGTGTACCCTGCCGGGCTTCAAACCCGGGTCTCCTGCTTACTAGGCAGTTGCGCTAACCGCTACACCACTGGGGACACAGTGATCACCGCACATGCAAGGAATAAGCACGCATCCCGTCACACAAAAATTTCCAGCTTTACTCTGCCCACAGTACTCAAACTCGTAGTCACTATGTACTAATTGCCTTAAGAGTAAGGGCTCAAATCTTGCCCACCCCTCCCTACTAACGAAAGGATCATTGTCTGTCACTGGCATATTTTACATGTGGCGTACACATTTTGGGCTTTGCCCATTCGCAGTTGAAGTCATATATAGTAAAAGGTAAAGCAGTCAACAATCCGAAGATTGGTTTGAACACCACAGTGCTTTACTAGGCATGGTCCTAATGGAGGTGGTATGCCGTTGCCTTCCTCCGACCTTCGAACTGACTTACCCAGCCAGTTATAGGGGACCTACAGTTTAACGTGGGTTCCGAACCACGGTGCTACTCGGTATTTTCCACATGAGCAATACTGTCAGAGGTGAAAGAAGTGGAAAGTGACAGATAAAAATCCTAGGACCTGGCGGGGATCGAACCCGCGACCTTTGGAATAGTAGTCTGGCACTCTACCACTGTGCAACCGACGCGCACCATATATAGTATGAATATGAAAACAATAACTGCAGGATCAGAAGTGACGTCTGTTCCTTCGGAATAGACGCCACATGTATATATAAATTAATTTCTGTCACCGACATAGATAGGCAAGTTTGTAAAGCTCAGCAGCTTGGTTGTTACGTTTAGAAACGTGTGAACATTTTGAAGGCAGGAGCCGCGGTGGCGACCGTGTTTGGAAGCCGTGGCCGGCTAACGCGGCCGTCGCGTGTCCAGTGGCGAGATAAGCGCGGCCGCACGCCTCCACACCAGCCCCCCAAGTGTGCCAATATTGGACCAGACTGCTACGCTCACTTACAAACTACCTACACTAACCTAAGGACCACACACACACACACACACACACAGCAGACTGCACGGCGCACACCGCTCCCCTGCTGCTACACTGTCCCGCAATGCGCGCCCGCCTAACTCTCATTTGCCATCTTTTATTACTCCCTGTATGGGTCGGCGACAACAAAGCATTTTCGATTTCGGAGAATGAAATCTTGCGTAAAGATCTCACCTGACAAAAAAGTCTTTGTTTTAGTTGCTTCGTACTCTGCCTCCTCCCCTCCTACTTAGCGGTATAATGACTTGCCTTTGTGACGTTCACCTGTCTCTCATCCTACATTCTCCTGCTGTACTGCTAAATTCGGTTTTATAGTTCCGTCCTGTATGACTTCAGGTGAATTCGGGTACGGTTTGTTCAAGTAGGCCACTGTTCATTTCGTCACGTCGCATAATCTACTATTCGTTCTCTGTTGACTTTGAAATCAGTGTCACAAGAAAGTCAAACGTTTGGTTTTCTGAGGTATATAGGCCTTCTGCCTTACCCCAATATTTTCATATTGTTAAACAATAAGGTGGTTTGATGAGTAGAAAGGAGAGGACGGTTATTACCGCCGATAACGAGTCATTAAGGGCGAAGCGCAAAGTGTAATTGGTGAAAGACGTAGAGAAGAGTTGAGGGTATGCTTTCAGCGAAAGTAGAAAGCCATCCGCCTCAATCGTTGCACAAACTCGCTTTTACTGAGCAGTCTGGTAGCACCCATCTCATTAATCTACATGTGCATACGTGTTCCGCGAACATGTGCCAAGTTCACAGCGAAGAGTACTTGCAGTTTGATTGAGGTCGAAAGCACGGGACGAATGGTTGCTGAAATAGTTTAAAACTGGTTCTTGAATTTGTGAAAGCAGGATACGTTTTTTGAAGTATCTAGCAGCTAAGTTGTTTCAGCTTCTCCGACGCTTTCCGATGGGTCTGAAGTACCCGTGATTATTCGTGGTAACCGCTTTGTACACGTTCAGTATCCGCTTGTAGTCCTGTGTGGTGGAATATCGCACTTCAGCAGTTATTTAGGGAAAGATGGTTTTTTTGTATTATTTTTTTGTATTACTCTACCAGTGAAGCGAAGTCTGAACTGATGTTTCATCTCATATCGCTGCACACTGTTAAACTCAGGTATTTGCATGAGCCGACCGGTTACAATTGTTAGTCACTGATATTACAAGGTGCGTCTGAAAAGTTCGGTGAATTGTCCCATATTGGCGAAGATGAAGTGCCCTCGCATACACATTGAGGGACATGTCAAAAAAGCGCCCCCTATCGTGCGAAGCACTGCAGTGAAGAGGTGCTACACGTTGCGACCCAGCTAACAGGATCACTGCAACATGGAGCAACGCGTTAACGTGAAGCTTTGTTTCAAATTAGCCAAACCGGCGACGGAGACCCATGGGATGTTAGTACAAGTTTGTGTTTAAGCAGTGATAAAAAGTGTGTGTGTGTGTGTGTGTGTGTGTGTGAGAGAGAGAGAGAGAGAGAGAGAGAGAGAGAGAGAGAGAGAGAGAGAGAGAGAGGTTGCTTCGAGCAATTCCACAAGAAGCGTTTGCTGACAGTTTCCAATAGCTATACAACCAATGTCAGAAGTGTACTCGTATTGTAGCTATTGGCGATTACTTTGTAGCCCAGTAAAAGTATTTTGCTTAAAATTCTTGTTTTTTATATTTCCTAAGGCCAGTCACCGAACTATTCAGGCTTACATTTTTATGATACTACGTTTTTTCTTTTTCGTGAAGACTGCCGTTTCACAGTTCTGGACACCTAAAGAAAGTTGCCAATTATGGACCAGTTAGACATTTCATCAAGATTAAAGTCGATATTTGTGGAGACGTTTTTGTAACAGTGTGTTCGATTGTAGGGAAATGCATTATCTCTGAAGATCTTGGGAGATTAAAATTGTATGCCAAAAAATATTCAAATGTTTGTAGAGCTTATGGGACTTAACTACGGTGTCATGAGTCCCTAAACATACAAACTACTTATGAACTAGCGCCGCGGTGTAGTAGACGAGCGGTCTAAAGCGTCTCGCTGCGGAGCGCGCGGTTGCTCGCCGTGGAGGTTCGAGTCCTCTCTGGGGTATGGGTGTGTGTGTTTGTCCTTAGGTTAGTTGACCTAGGTTTAAGTAGTTTGTAAGCTACGGACTGATGACCACGCAGTTTGGTCCGATAGATTTACAAACATTTGAACATTTTATGAACTAGCTTATACTAAAGACAATACGAATATCCATGCCCGAGGGGGCACTCGAACCCCCGACTGTAGTGGCCGTGCAGACTGTGACTGACGCGCCGTAGAACACTCGTCCACCGCGGCCGGCGGACCGATGCCTTTCGCGGGAAAGCGCTGTACTGACTGAGCTATCCCAGAACGCTTCACGGTCCGTCTTCACAACTTTACTTCTGACAGTACCGCGCATCCTTTTTCCAAACTTGAAAGTAGTTCTCCTACGAGCCTTGCAGAAGTAGCACTCCTGAAAGAAAGGCTATGTTGGAGACATGGCTTAGGCATAGCCTAAGGGATGTTTCCAGATTTGATTGTAGAGAAGTGCATTATCTCTGCTTGCTATTGATGTTGACTGCCAGGTGGAGAGAATGTGAAGACAAACGCGTCCCGGAACCCTCTTGTTGGATACCCGCGCCCTCAGTGCAGGCTGTAGTGCGGCCGGTAGACGGCTCCAGCACGGCCAGGTGACGGTGACAGTCACCGCCGGCCTATTGATCCGCCGTGTAGGCCAGGCCAGGCCAGCCGACACTCTCCTTAAAGCCCGTCCCGCTCTCGCCAATGACTGACGCGCCGCACGCTGCCCGCCTCCCGCGCCGCCACAAGAAACCTCGTCCGCCGCGGCTGCCCGGCCGCTAGTGGCTGTTAGGAAGCTGTACGCGAGACGTGGCCGTTTATTTTGGCGGCCGGCGCTTCTTGCGCGGCGATTCGGCGCGGCTTTTAGCGGGATCGATGCGCTCTTCCGGAAAGAGATGAAAGCGCGGCCCGTCTGCTTTAATTTGCGCTGCAGACGCTGTCGAGTCCCGCCTCCGCCCGGCTTACGGTAGCTGCCGCGACGCGACACAGCCCATTCACCCTTCTGTCCAATACGTTGTACATTCATAAGCAACTGTTCGGGAACAGAGATACCGACCATTACCACAGTCGGAATTGAAACTGTCTTGGGAATCTTGGCATTCATCTCTCGAGATGCGTATAAGCCACAAAAACCTAAACCGGGACTTACACATCCCGGCAAATTAAAACTGTGTACTGAAGTGTTGCCCGCACGCGGAACTTTGCTTGTTTGCTGATCTAGCCGGTCACGCTTCGCTTCTCACTCTCTCATCTTCCGTTCCCCCAGCACCTCACGCTGGTAGCAGAACTTAAGCTCACCTGCTTACCTTGAAACGTTCCGTCCGTCTGCATGGTCTCGCCGGGATCGCACTCCGGTCCCGGTCACAAGACATCTCGTGCGAGTGATTCCTCCACAATTTTTATCGGAAATGCTGATAATTGCTTACTCTGGCACACATGTAAAATCACTCTAGATAACGTAACCAGCCTCGCAGGAAACTCATGCCTCTGCGCTGGAGTGACCGCGCCCTCTAAGGCGCCTTGATGCGGAGAGCGCGTCTGCTCCCCGTCCGATGTTCGACTCCTCCCAGGGTCATGGGTGTATGTCATGCCCTTAGCATAGTTTATAAGTCTAGGGAGTGATGACCACTGCAGTTTGGTCCCATAGCTTTACAAAACATTTGAACATTAGAAAGACATCCCTTTCAAGAAAGATACCGACATCCGTCACAGGACTGGAATACTTTTCGGCGGTAACAGTTCACTACGCCACATTCACTATTTTTTATTAATTATAATTGGCATAACCACTTAACAACAACCTCAAGAGAGTTGTCGCCGATTCATCGGTCACCAGATCTAGATAGCTCCACAAAATTAAACATTCAAGCCTTTCATCCAGTTAAAATCAAGATGGGAATATAAGCATCCTCATTCGCCATTTCGTACTCCTGCTTCAGTTTTACTGTAACGTGCAGGATCCACGTTTTGTGCAACAATATTGCGGACACCGAACGTCACTGCGAAAATAACTCTTTACAAGCCTTGTACGATCAAAATCTAGCAGTCGTTTGTGATTTCTTTAAAGAACCTTCATGTTGATGACTGTTTTCCATGTTAAATATCCAAAATTATATAACTGTGACCTATGAAATGTTTGTTGTACGTAATAATTGTGCGGTCATAATGCGTCGTAATTAGAGAAGTGGAGATTTAATTACCTCTGAATACTGTGTAAATGTTGGCGTTTCGACTAGCGTATTATGTGCTTCTGGTAAAACAATCGTTATGCGTTCGACAATTTTTTTTAAGTACATTCACGGAAAAAAATGAAAAATGACGGCTTACTATACCGCGAGTTCAATGAATGAGACACTAGAGGACAGGAACGCTTACTTGTTCTAAGGAAACAATCATACGTCATTTTAATGACCTGAACTATCGAGTCCAAGTAAGTGTATTTTGGTAATAGGAAAGGAAGATTACGGTGTAACGTCCCGTCGGCAGCGTGTTCATTAGAGACGGAGCTTACGCTCGGGTATATGGTTAAGGTTGAGGAAGAAAATCGGCCTTGCCCTTTGAAGGGAACCATCCCGGAAAATAACGGAAAATGTAAATGTGGATAGGTAGAGTTGGATTTGAACTACTGCCCGCCAAATTGGGAATTCAGTTCGTTACCACTGCGCCACGTCGCTCGGTTCTATCCAGGCTACCTTAGCTTCTGAATTGGCGGGTAGGTATTAAGAGAAGATTCACTGCACGCCTTTTTTAGAAGTATTACAGCATTTAGTAACAGAAGTTTCATATTCAAGTTATAGTTCACACGTCTCAACATGGGTTCTCCGTTGTTTCCCTGCTTCTGTCGTGCAAATGATATTGTTTCCCTCCTTGTGTATTTCAGACTTGTGTTCCGTTTCGTATAAGCTAAACCTGGACGACGCACCAGTGGCGAATCCAGAATTTTGGTCGCGGAGGGGGGGGGGGGCTGAGCTCATAGATATATTTTGTTGGGGATGTCACGATCCTTGTTTTGTTATGCCGTTTTCAGAAGAGGCATAAATTATTTTATGGAGCTGATTTCTGAAAGGAAGAAAGCTTATACTCATATTAGGCGGTTTTCCTCATGCTCAGAGGGGGAGGGGTGCAGCCGCATAACTCCGCCGCCACCCCCCCCCCCCCCTGGATGGCCACTGCGACGCATTGATGCATAACTTGGTTTGTTTTAGTTTGATGGTGATGAGTACACCGCACCAAATGGCGGCGTGATCTAAGGCGGCCGTTCCTGATGGAAGTTCGAGTCCTCCCTCGGGCAAGCGCGCGCACGTGTGTGTGTGTGTGTGTGTGTGTGTGTGTGTGTGTGTGTGTGTGTGTTTTGTCGTTAGTGTAAGTCGGATTAAGTAGGATTTTGGTCAAATAGGTGATGCGTACCCGAGCTGCAAGTCACCCAGAGATCAGTGCTGAAACGTGCGTTGGCTGTTGACAGGCAGGCGGCGGTGTTGACGTGGCGCGACTGCACGCACGCACGCAGGGCGGGCGGCAGGTGCGGCGCGGCGCTATATTGCGGCAGTGTTTGTGCTGCTGACCCGACCGTATCGTAGCTCACGACGGCCGCGCTCCATACACCCTCACACTAACTCACCTGACACCGAGTCACCTGCGGCCTCACGCAGTAACGCCATTGTATTACGCTGGTCAAATCATGTAGGACATCAGTTGAGATACGAAGGTTCTCGTGTATTGTTATCGTCGGAATGAACTAAAATGGTTCGACGCCTTTCTGTCGGTTCTAAGAGTAGAAACAACAACAGTACGGCAATCAAGACAGTGGTAATAACAGAAAGTTGGCTGACTTCAAGCCTATGAAACACCTGGGGAGCTACCACGGCTGCAGCTCCTCGCCTACGAACCCCTGTCCCGTGAATTACGGAAACTGCGTGACCTGGCTGACCCACATACCGAGGATACCTATATGGACCATCGTTTATGCTTGCCATGTAGGGTCATTGCTATATTGCGATCCAGAGGTGGCCAGTAGGTTGTTAAGCTGCTCTTCATGTTTTCTCTCAGAAGTGTTTATTTGCGCACTGGAGTCATTCCTACTATCGCAGCCTTCAGCACTGTAAATAATGATTTTACATGCAAAGGAGATCCCAGCAGAACGCTATTTGACGCTGCAAGGATATAAAAAGAAACATATAATCGATACACAATACGGCATAATGCAATGGGGACTCGAGGGAACTGAAGGAAATAACTGATAAAATTGTGTCGTCCTGCACAGAATAGTGTGTTTTTTTTTTTTCCTAGTTTGTTTTTGGAAATTCCGTGTGTAAGTTAGCACAACCCAGGTGAGACAGTGGACGGCCTGCCTTGATGCAAGTCTTTATAGGTGACGCCACTTGGGCAACTTACGCCTCGATGATGGTGAAATGATGTTGAGAATGTCACAACACCCAGTCCCCAAACGGAGAAATTCTCCGACCCAACCGGGACTCGAACCGAGGTCACCTGTGAGTAACCCATTACGCTGTCCACTTGACTATGGAGACAGACCAACATTTACTGACTCATATTGGTTTATAATTCCTATCTTTACAGTGCTTTGTTTTTGTACTACTGTACTCCACAAGGCACTCTACATCATGAGAAGACTAGTCATACTAGCCTCTTCAGGAAAATGGAAACAAAGGTATAGATATCTGTGTGGTGCGAGTAGACGTCTACTTACCTGAGAAACAGATACCCAATCTTCGCTGCATAATGTCGGCAGGTACAGTAAATGAATGACGTACCGCCCCGGCCGGAACGTGATGGCCTGAGCCGGGGGCAGCGGGCTGGAGGCGTGGTGTGGCAGCCGCAGCGTCGCCGCCAGCTGGCCGCTGTTTGTGCAGGGGTCAATACGGCCGCGGCCGCGCTCTTCATTTGCCGGCGCGTCCCGTGTTTGCCTTGCCGCGGTCCCTATCCTATCCTCCCCTCCCCTCACCACGCACGCACGCGGCTCTCGCATTCCAGACGCCTGCCGGTATTCACTGCCTCCTAGTCCGCACCCACTCCTCGTTTACACGCCATCCTGCCCGCACACACATCTCGCATTGTGCTGAAGGGACGGCCCTTCACTCGCAGATACCACCATAGAAGCACCTGCCCAAGTCTCGCGTAATGTATACCAATTCCCAGTTACAGAAACGGTAATACACGCCGGCCGCGGTGGCCGAAGAGACTAAGGCGCTCCAGTCACGGTCTGCACGGCCACTACGGTCGGGGGTTCGAATCACCCCTCGGGCATGGATATTTGTGCCGTCCTAGTTCGTAAGTAGTTCATAAGTAGTTTGTAAGTTTAGGGACTGATGACCCCCGTAGTTAAGTCCCATAGACTATACAAACATTTGAACATTTGGTAATACACGATTATTATTTTAAATGGTGCGAAACAAGGAAGCGATGGAAAAATGCATATTTCTTATTTATCGAGTTTACACGGGGCTACCCAAAACCATATTTCAGAAACAGATTTCGCAGTTGAAATTGATGAATGATATCTTCCAGAAAGTCATTAAGTGGTTCTCTACAAATGGATTCTCATTAAACTTTGATAAAACCCAGTATATACCGTTTCATACAGTAAATGGCATGACACCATTAATAAATTTAGACTTTGAACATAAATCTGTAGCTAAGGTAGAATATTCAAAATGTTCAGGTGTTTGCATTGACGAGGGACTGCATTGGAAGAAACATATTGGATCTCCTGAGCCGGCCGCGGTGGCCGAGGGGACTGAGGCGCTCCAGTCACGGTCTGCACGGCCAGTACGGTCGGAGGTTCGAATCCCCCCTCGGGCATGGATATTTGTGTCGTCCTTAGGATAAGCTAGTTCATAAGTAGTTTGTAGGTTTAGGGACTGATGACCCCGTAGTTAAGTCCCATAAGCTTAACAAACATTTGAACATTTTTTTGGATCTCCTGAATCGTCTGAGTTCAGCTACTTATGCTATCAGAGTCATTGCAAAATTTGGTGATATAAATCTCAGTAAATTAGCTTACTACGCCTATTTTTATTCACTGCTTTCATATGGGATCATATTCTGGGGCAATTCAACATTAAGTAAAAAAGTATTCATTGCACAAAAGCGTGTAATCAGAATAATTGCTGTAGCCCACCCAAGAGCATCCTGCAGACTTTTATTTAGGGATCTAGGGATACTCATGTAGCTACACAATATATATATATTCACTCATGTAATTTGTTATTAACAATCCGACCCAGTTCAGAAGTAATAGCAGTGTGCATATCTACAACACTAGGAGAAAGGATTATATTCACTATTCAAGGTTAAATCTAACTTTGGCTCAAAAAGGGTGTGAATTATGCTGCCACAAAAGTCTTTGGTCACTTACCAAGTAGCATCAAAAGTCTGACAGATAGCCAACTAGTATATAAAAAGAAATTAAAGGAATTTCTGAATGGCAACTCCTTCTACAATGTAGATGAATTTTTAGATAAAACATAAAGAAATTAAAAAACAAACAAAAAATCCTTAAAATATTGATTGTCAAGTATAGACAACATTTACTAAACTGACACGTTCCACATCATTACGAAATGTCGTATATATGATCTATGGAACAAGTATTAATCTAATCAGGTCATGTGGTTGGTCATGTAAACACTCGAAAATCTATTCTGGAAATACGCTTCTATTTGCTGTTTTCTACTTCAACAGACTATTTTCGTCTCCGTATAAACGAAACCGATTATGAAATGTGCCTTGATTGTTATGTTGTTGCGTTTTGTTGTTCAGAATATTTAGTTTATTTTAACTGAGTGACTTTTTATGCATTGAAGGAGGAGGAGACAGCCCTTGACATTTTCTAAGGAGCCAAAGCAGTAATGGTGTAGTGCAATTAAATGAAACCAAGGGAGATCAGAAAAGCGTGTCCTGGGCTGTAAGCACTGCTCCACTTGTTGAGCCAAAACGATTAAAAATTAGTCACGCGTTTGACAGTGACGTGAGTGAAACAACCACTCAAAGTAGGAAGCGTACGACTGAAAATTTCACTGCACGGTTGGGGAGCGCCAAAAAGGTGGTGAAAACAGCGGATATTGCATTTACTTGTACAAAATGATGACACTGTTTGCAAAAGAAGTGATCGTAGCCGCCTTCAGAGAGAATGTAAAAGCTGAAGAAACAAATCACGTTCAGAGCGTAGTACGGGAAAATAGCAGCACAGTCCATCAGAGATACAGCAGTGACGCGGGGAACGGCAGGAGTGGCTTGCACAGTGAAAGACGTCTCCTAACAGGAAAGGACATTTTTTCTCAGGTATGGGCTTCACTAGTTTGGTGCGCCCCGACACGTATTCCTCTCTTCCATCAATGGTCGCAAGCTTCCGCGCCAGCTTTAAATGTGCGCAAGACGCTTTTGATTAGCGTGTGTATTCATTCGAGTTAAGTCGCGAAAACAATATCACATTTAAATATATGACTACAGAATAGCTTCAGACTCTTTGAATACACAGCAAATATCGGTTGTGTTAAATTTTTTACACATACGGTGTAGAAATCGGCCAACAGCGTTTCTTCTTCAAAACTAAATCGAATTATAACATTTAGTTTTTTAGCGTTCTAACTGCAGCATAAGAACGGAATTTATCGTGAGACACGGTTTTATGACACTTCCTTAGTACATTCTACGATGGTGAAACTTTTGTACAAATTTTAATTTCGCAAGAGTTTCACAATATTTTACGTCTTTCTTTGGGTGCCTGTTGTTTTTACCAATATTTAGATATTTTATAGCATCCAAAAAATGAAAAAGAGCTGCTTGAAACAGCTAATTTTAATGAAAATTAAATATCTCATCAAATACATAACTGTAAAATATTTAACATTAGCATTAGGGTAACTAGCACGAATATTAGTATTTTTAACGCTCTAAGCCAAATACCTTACAGTAGCGTGAACTCTTCAAACGTCAACAACTATGGTCGCAGTGTTCAACTTCACCATGTGCATCTAGCGTGGCTATGTGTCATTCTATATAGAACTGTACACAATTCTGCAAACCCCTTTCAGTTGTTATACCTATATGTGAAGCAGATGACCTTTAAATTCTGTTGCTTATATTAATGTCATAAAGAAAAATTCGAATTGATATGAAGTAACTGATCTCGCGCCCTCAGTAGCTATTTTACACAATCATAAAAAAATGAACTTCCTGTCCACCAGTACTGCATAAAGTAGCTCTTTTTTAAGTACTACTAGTATTGTAAACAAAATGAATAATTCTTCCTGTAGGGTGAGTATTCCCTTTATTTTGTTGTTATGGTATGGAATATCCATGTGTGTTTTAATTGCAGGGTAAGGGTGATTTTCATTTATTTGATTTTTCGTTTATGTGCAGTGGGTACCTTCGTTTGTAAGCGCTCTTATATGTTTATTATACATTGTGTTAAAATTTCTTACATTTATTGAACCTATTCCGCGGAATATGCATGTATGTTCATGTTCGTGTTTCCAAATTTAGTGCATGGTGTTAGTTTATAAACCTGACCTGCCAAATTTTGCAAATTTTATTTACAATGATCTGATTTGTGGGAAATGTCCAAGTAGGTTGTCTAAATTCGTAAGTGTATTCGTTGTGTTAGCAGACGACGAAGAATGTGTAACAGCTAGGGCTCAGTATATGCATGAGACGTAACTGACGGATAACCTGTAAAATATGCAAGAAAATTTCCTTCTGGCTTTGCGGAGTTCGAGTTCTCATACACTATTCATATTGTGTGTGTGTGTGTGTGTGGTGTGCGTGTGTGTGTATGTGTGTGTGTGTTGCATATCGCCGTCGAAAAGGAAGAAGAAAAAACCTGTCATATGGTAATACACTTCCCTCGGACGTAGGTGGCTTCTGAGATTAAATTTCTTGAATATTTAAAATTTATTTGTTAGCTGATGTATAAACAGTCTTCCTGGCTTCAGCAGTTTTTGTTATGAATAATTCTTCTTAAAACATATTGCTTTCTCTTAAAACTCTCTGAAATTAAGCACAAAAGGTGTAAAGATGAATGCATATTAAATAAACTGAACTGCAAATTTGTTTGAACAAACATTACGTTAACATTTTTACGGTAAATCATAAGTCAAATATACTATTTCACGAAATAATCCCAGTCGAAGAATGGAAAGGAGAATTTGTACGTTGTGCAAACAGAAGATACAAACCAAACGGTTGTTATTAATGTATCTTACTGCAAATACTTAACGACGCTATGATCATTTTTAGCAAATTCGTTAATATATCTTTCGTGATTCTTTCATTTACGCAGAAGACTCAAGACATTCACCTTGTTGCGGGTTTACTTTTCTCTATTTCTATTCTTTCAGAAAGTACTTGTCACATTTCAAAGCTTTCATTCACTTTAGCACAATTTTTTAAATATATATAACAGTGAATTTTCATGCTTTTTAAATTGTAGAAAATTGTTTCGTGGAATTCGTTGAGCGTATGTCTCCATCTGCTTAATTTATATGTGTACATCTCTGAACCTTGTCTATCGAAAGCTGTTCTTCTGATTACCTCTCAAGCAAACTTATGTCTTACCTAGACATGTTTGAAGCTATTTAATTAAACTTGTATCCAAATATAAAAATGATAAAGGTGGCGAATTATACTGATAGTGAAAAATCTAAGTTTCAAAATTTTAACATCTCCACAGGTTGTAAATAAAACCGTAAAGCATGCAATTGTTACTGCAAACAGGCAGAGAATTTCAGAATAGTAACTATTTATATCATGATTGTTTAATTCCACGACATTATATTATGTGTCCTCCCGCTTGCTGAAGTACATTTACACCTTATATGGTTGCCGTTACTCGTCATCATTGGTGTCTGTGATTATAGTACCAACGTTTTGCTTTTAGTATTTTCACAGCCCATGTATATTTCTATACATGGTTGTAATTTTAGGGTCACTTGTGGCATTTTCCTCTTGCTTTAATTACACATATTTGTCTTTCGTTGCCGTAATTTAGAATAGTACTTTGCTTCTATAAGTAGTTCATCACTACATTTCACAGGCGAAATATGTACCATTCACTTGCCAATAATGTTCATAGTACAGTTTGTCCTTATCTATTATATTTACTTGTCATTTTTGTGATATTTACATATTTTTTGGGCTGTCCTAGCTTTTTATTGTTATGTGCCTATGCCGACAAGCATGTTAATGTTTTATTGCCCAAAAACGACTCTTTAGTCGTTCACTACCCTTTGTCAGCTTTGGGATTGCAATGTCTTATTTTACGATTATTAAAAAGGAAATAAATGTTATTGTTGACTACATTTGTACAGATTCTTTAGGTGGTATTGAATAGTAGTTTCATTCCTATATTGTAATATTGTATTTTCAGTGTGCTACCATTTTTTTTTTTTTCTTTTTTATGTTTTTGCTTTAGTCACTCGATTACGTTTGTTCAATATACAGGGACCTGAAGATGGCATAGTGGAATGCAGAAACTGGTTGTGATAGAATAAATATTTTATTACACATACGGCTGTTGGTATCTCAGTTCCTTCAGATTTATGCTAATAGTACTTTATATAGTAGTACGTATTTGTTTGAAAATTAAATTAATCATACCACAAATTAAAACACAGACGACAGACACAAACATGAAAGAGGCTGGCAGTTACAAATAACTGTCTCGTCGTCAATAGAGATTAATGATACCAAAAGAGTCCATGTACATTCTAGACGAAGAATTCTAAATGTAGTCCGCGAAAAAAGAAAATCGACTCGTGGAACTCCGCATTGCGAGACGATAAGGGCGGGCGTTGCCATAGAGAGCGCGTCAGACTGTGCCGCGGCATGGGTGTGGCCGCCCGCGGGCCGAGTCTGCAGCCTCTCTGCCAGTACTGACCAGCTGTGTTAATTATTATTTTAACTTACTTTACATATAGCAGCTCGAAAAAAGTAAGTGCTTGTGTGGGTTACAAACAGTCACGCCAGTAAGACCGAAATCTTACTGCACTCCACTAGACAAATATCCCCGAATCAGATTCATGCAAAGGACCTCTTACAGGCATGCGACTGCCAAGAGAAGTCTGAAGCCGCCCCGGCCACATGAGAACCACGCATAAAGGAAGCAGTAAAGTGGTGAAATGTAGCCTCATTTATTAATATCAACTTACAAGATGAAAAAGGTATCTGGAACAACTGAACGCGGTTCTCATTAAGGGCAACTGCAATAACGGTTTGTGGACACAGATCCATAATGGGAATGTGAAATTAAAAAAAGCCTCTAAACCTTCACTAACTGTAGTTACATACTACTTCGTTGAAACTGATGTTAGTTATTTATCATATTTTTGTGTTTTATATGCGCCATTTTTGAAGCAGTTTTCCATTCGCTAAATAAATAATAAGCATTGGAAAGAAGGGGATGCCAAGTGCCGTCAGCCTTTCTGATTATGTTTTTGCGTGATTTTCCTATAACGCTTCAGAGCAATGTTTGTTTTTAGGCCATCGTTCATCGTAATCCGACTGAACCACTACTGCACCTCTAACGGCATAGTCTTCTGATAATACAATAAATTACGAGGACTGGTCAAATGAAAAGGTGCGTATTAACAACCCAACCCGTTGAAATTTGAATATGCCGCTTTGGAATAACGTAGTTCAACATCTACGGACGCGAATGTAGTGTCGTAGCCTCCCTCTAAAATATTCAGGGCTATTGCCCTGAGCGGGCAAAGTGATGTTCATCGTGCTTTTCGACGTCCGAGGTCCGATACTCATTGAATTCCTTGAGCGTTGAGAAACCATTAATAGTGAGACACTCCGTAGACTAGACAAGTCCATCAAGATCAAACAGCCTGGTGTACTAACGGAGGGAGTCATTCTGTTGCATGATAACGCGCGTCCACACGTCTCCAGGGTCACAGAAAGTTTACTGGCCAACTTGAAGTGGGAGCAGCTTGAGTATTCGTCCTACAGCCAGGACATGTCGCTTGTGACATCTTAAAGGGTAGCGCTTCAACTCGGACAACTAACGGAAGGACACAGTAGAGGACTGTTCAAATGTTTGTAGAACTTATGGGACTTAACTACGGGGTCATCAGTCCCTAAACTTACAAACTACTTATGAACTAACTAAGACTAAGGACGGCACAAATATCCATGCCCGAGGGGGGATTCGAACCCCCGACCGTTGTGGCCGTGCAGACCGTGACTGGAGCGCCGCAGTCTCCTCGGCCACCGCGGCCGGCGTAGAGGACTGGATCTTATCACAGTCACAGGAATTCTGGGAACAGGGAATCCTTTGGCTCTTTTAACAGTTTGATACGAGTCCTGAACGAACTGAAAACAGAACCTTTACAAAAATTATCGAGAAGACGAGTTTGGATGTTCCCCACTGAAGGCGTGTGAAGACTGCACGAAGAGAACAAAACATAGAACACTTCAATAAAGAAATAAAAAAATAAATGATTGCAAATAACTCCTTCCCATTCCTATGTTTTCCTCCTATCACTTAGTGTATCTGGGTCAGTTTGATTTGGGATAGGTATAGACAGAAGCCAACGCCTGAAGAGCTACAGTTAATTTTGTTTGTTTTTTCTTAGGGCAAAAGTGGCGGTGGCACATAGGTCCCTTTATTTATTTATTTTTTTTTTTTGTAGTAAATTTTTTCCTGACCTTGGAAAAAAAAATTGTGAGGATAGAAAAAATAAAAAATAAAAATAAAAGTTAAAAAAAAAAGAAAAAAAAGGAAAAACAGTGGGATAGTTGTGCTCAGGCCTCTGGTGATTACTTCTGAATAAAGACTTCAATTATATCCACAGTGTCGGATGTACTTTTTCATTTGAACACCCCTTGTATCTTATACCCAGCCGTATTACAGAAAAAAATCAGTATGCATGCTGACTTGAGGTCATATCTTTCTGGAATTCGCGGGCAGTATTCACAATTGAGGTATCTCAGCAGTCCACCGGCATCTCAAGCCTTGTAAAATTCGTGCTTGAAAATGTTTCGTCAAGCTATTCGTATACTTGGATAGCGTGCGTCTCACAGTATTCCTCGTGAAAGCCAGACTATTGGTTCAAAACTACTGTAGCTCTGTTAGCAGTACTATCATGATAACCGCCGCTCAAAGAGGTGCCATTTGGCCATTCAGTTACATTTCGCCGCGTCTTGTCACGGATTACGCGGTCGCTCCCCGTCGGAGGCTTGACACGTACCCCAGACGTACGTGTGTGTGTGTGTGTGTGTGTGTGTGTGTGTGTGTGTGTGTGTGTGTGTGTGTCTGTGTGTTCTTTTTTAGTTTAAGCAGTTTGTAAGATTAGGGAACAATATCCTCGGCACTTTGGTCACTTAGGATTACTAACATTAGAACAGTTTGGAAGTTACATTTCTGTGGCGTTTATATTTTATACTCAAATTGTGTGCGACGTGTGAGATAGCGCAGTGATACGGCATAATTCACATTCAGCAGCGCCGGGTTCAGTCCCGTCATCCAGATTCAGATGACGTAACGCTCCTTTGAAGTGGAGACCTTCGATTTTCTCCTTCGTTATTGTCCTGCCGTGTCTTGTGATATATTTACGAAGACCTTTATTTTAACGGGACAGTAAAATTTGTGTTCCCCATGTTTCACAATCAAACGCAAGGTGCAGTTGCTCGCCGACTGTGAAGTGTGGCTTGTTAGAGTGTGTCGTTGGAGACAGGGTGTTGGCAGGACGGGCGCCTTCTGGCTGTATTTATATCTTCCGCTCACGGGAGGCCCGTCACGGTGTCAGCTGCCACCATGCGCTGCGAAAGTACGCCGAGCTGAGACAGCGAGGCCGCGCATTCATTGAAGCACTGTACGAAGGCCTTGAAGCGCATTCCGGCCAAGCAGATTTACCTTTTCAGTAATTCACTCAATTACTTATGCTGATGTTCTGAATCCCTGACGGTCAATTTCCAGTAACCTATGCTTGTGCTCCGGCTCTAACGACCTCGTTGTCAGCGGGACTTGAAAGACTAATGGGCCTACTTTCGTCCTTTTCCAGCGAACTGTTTTGATAAAAGTACACTGATGAATCAAAACATTGTGAACACCTATCTGCTGTCCAGACGGTAGAGTCACCTGACGAGGAGACTGACACACACACACACACACACACACACACACACACACACACACACACACACACACACACACACACGCGCGCGCGCGCGCGCGCGCGCGCGCGCGCGCGCGCGCGCGCGCGCGCGCGCGCGCGCGCGCGCGCGCGCGCGCGGCGGAGTGGCTCCGATGTGGAAGGCCGTTCCCTGTCGGGGATTACAATCCCCCCCCCCCCCTCGGGCATGGATGTTAGTTCATAAGTAGTATAGAAGTTTAGGGACTGACAACGCCGCAGTTGCAGTTGGGAGCTGCACGGCTTGTCGGGTGTCCTAGTAGTGCTGTTGTGTCTTCAACAAGTGTGCAACCAGATCTATTTGGTGCAACCAAGGTGAAACTAGGGACAAACGTCGAGGAGGTAGGCAGCCACCCGTCTTTACAGATGTCGGTTTTTGCTCATTACAGATTTCGAATGTCGTAGGTTGGGCAGACTGGTAAAAAAGAACAGGCGACATCTTCTTGATAATGCGGATGGGAGGGTGCAAAACTCGCCTGTTTCAGGGTTACAGGTCCTTCACGCCTGCAGTCCGGGACGAAGACGGCTGGCGGCGGCTCGCTTATGCTCTGGCGAAATTCGTGTAGGCATTCAGAGCGGCTCGTTTGAGGCAACACGACAGCCAAGAAGAATGGTGCACTGGATGCGTACCCCATACCTTCATGACGGTCCAGCGAGATTTTTCAACAAGAAAATCGGACAGGTCACAAGGCTAGATACAGTTGCTGGAGGAATACATTGGCGGAGTGCAATTGATGTGCTGTCCCCAACTTGGCACATCTGAACGCACTCGAACATGATTAAATGTTGCGTCAGAGGTGACTTATTTAAGCAAAGTGATCTGGTGCCGAGTCCCTCCAGCGACCTACCAACGCCTCATAATGCCAAGAGCATCGCAGCTGTTGCCAGGGGTGGACATACTGGCTATTAGGTTGATGGTTTTATTTTTCTGGCTTATAAGTGTTTGTCTCCATCTGTGTGATTTAAGAATGTTAATTAGTCGTGTACTTAAACTGCAACTTTTACTTACGCCTCGTACTATATCCATCGGTTTGTTGGTCATGTGATCTCTTCCGCCTCTTAGCTTGTTAACTTTTATTTTATATATATTTATAGTGCTACAAAATGCTTTATTTTCTTACCTTGGGTTTTATTTCATAAATGTTCTTCATTACAGTATTCTTACGTCACTGTCACGTCATATTACTCCCCAAAGAGTAAGAAATTCGTAGACAAAGTTAATAACATTTTTGTGCACAGCAAGAAATTGTTTGTCCTCATAATTGTGTGCCGCACTGGAATGGCGGTGCGGTCTGGGGCGTCACGTTCCGGATCGCACGTCTATTCGCGCCGGAGGTTCGAGCCCTCCTCGGGCATGGGTGTGTGTTTGTATAAGTTACTTTAAGGATTTCTTAAGTCAAGGGACCCCTGACCAGAATAGTTTGGTCGCTAAGAACATTGTATTTCAACCTTTTGGAATCTGTGAACCCCCTTGTAAGTAAAAATATTTTGGCGACTCTCCTCTCCGAACAGTAACAAATATATGTGTGATTTTAAAGGCAATGATTTTGATTTTCTTGTGTTGATACAACTTTCTTGTAGAAAGTTTACAGTATTAGCCTATACATAATAGGAAGACTTTTTTTTATTATTTGGAGTGGAACACATTATCTTATTTTTACATGAATTTGAACAGAAAAATATATGTTGCATAACGTATTTTAGTGTTGCATATAAGACTCAAAATCGATTTATGCTCGTTAAATGACATATATGTATAGTGCAATTATAACTTAGTATATATTTCTTTGTAATTTCTGTAAATTACTTATTACATATTGTTAATTTAGCTATCGATTGGTTTCTGAAAGTAGTTCTGAGGCTTTTCATTTATTCGGCGTAAAAACGGAATATTTATCATGGTGCTCTACGTAATTTTAATATAAATTTCAATTTCTTGGGGCTATCTTTTTGTATTACGTAATCCACATTATTCAGATGCACTGCAGCACACAGAACTCGCATTCGGAAGGATGGTGGTTCAAATCCACCTCCGGCCATCCAGATTTAGGTTTTCTGTGATTTCCCTAAATTACTCCAGGCAAATGCCGGGATGGTTCCTTTGAAAGGGCACGCCGATCTCCTTCCACATCCTTACCCAAACATCCGAGCGTTAGCTCCGTCTCTAATGACCACGCTGTCGATGGGACGTTAAACTCCAAGCTTCCTTCTTCCTTCCTTCAGAGATGAACTGGTCTGATTAGTTTATTGTGTAACCACTTCTTTCTCCCGACCTCCCGAGAAAAACTTTGCGACCCATCTCGGGGTCACGGTGGACAGTTTGAAAAACATTGCATTAGAGTTTTTAACATTTGAACTTCATTGCGCCAGGGTTATTTGCGGGTGAAATGATGATTTTAAATTTTTCTCTTCAGATGTTGAATGTTGAATCGGCGTCCTTTCCTGCTTGTAGTTTCTATTTGTACCTCGTCATGACAATGTTTTTCCGGATATTTCACGTCATCTGCGAAAGCGTTAAAAGGTATGAATGTAGTCCTATGACAGTGAATTACAATTTGTGTAAAATGGGTAACGTTCGCGCGCGCTCTTGGGTGGGTGGGTGAGTGTAGCTGCGTAATGTTTCAAATTGGTATTTATATGCAAAAGAGCGTATTGTCTGATATAGCAGAGGGGGTTTTCTACGTTAATTTGTCGTCCTTTGCTTTGTATACACATCGGTGACACTTTTTGGTGTTATTTTTGGATTGAATGCTGGGTTCGTGGCGGCTGATGGTAAGTGTTGGTGGCACCATCGGCAGGAATTAACAGTGAAGATGGTGTGCGCGGCTGTGGTGGCCGGTCGATACGGCAGCCCCGCTCGTTAACGTGTCGCAAAACGCCGCCTCTCGTCGCGTGCTCCACCGCCTCTCCAGCACGTGTGCAACGACAACTGCTGCGCCACGCGCCTCGCCTCTGCCAGGCGTCTTTCTGCTGATTGCCCGTCTCACCCGCTCTAGTTTTCTGCAAATTACCCTCTGCCAATCTACTGCTTATATGAACGAGCTGGTAGCTATCTACCGCGCTCTTGAGTATATCCGCTCCTGCTCTGGTGAGTCCTTCCTCATCTGTAGTGATTCCCTGAGCAGCTTACAAGCCATTGACAAGTGTTATCCTCACCATCCTTTGGTTATAACTATCCAGGAGTCCATCTACGCTCTGCACCGGTTTGGTCTGAAGGTGAATTTCGTTTGGACACCTGGACACGTCGGAATTCCGTGGAACGAACTGGTCGATAAGCTTGCGAAGCAGGCTACTATTAGACCGCTTCTGGACATTGGCATCCCAGTAGCTGATCTTCGATCGGTATTACGCTTAACCCTTTAGTAACCAGTGTTTGTTTTCGCTGCAAATTCAGTGGTAATACGTGTTATCACTTCTAACTTGTGCTACGATCTCTGTTAGAGTGTGATAACTACATATAGATTGTCAACAGACGTGCAAGTGGCTGTTTTTCTACATTGTTAGTCATTCAATGCAGAAAAGCAGTTTCAGAGAGAAAACAAGCCACTGTTTCGACTGTAACAGCGTTTTTTGTATAGTGTGCTTTCCTTTTGCGTGTGAACTGATTTGTGTTGTATTTGTTTACTTTTATATTTACGAGGGAGATAATATTAGTGTATATTTGCTGGATATCAATGAAAATTACATAAATATTACAAGGTAATTTAGTGGAAATTATGTTTCCCACTGAACGTGTGTGAAATGCAGTGTGTATGGCTGTGCAATCGGCATCGTAGTTATTTTTGTAGATTTGGCATTTGTCAATGCCAACTTTATGTGGAAGAGGAATGCCCGTTCATTTTCAGACACCGGAAAGAGGCCTGTCTGGAGTTCCAGATGAAATTCGTCTGGCGAAAGTTGAACACATTTGCCAACAAAAGGTACTACAGACAGAAGGTGCTGCCAATGTAGCACCAAAACAAAGAGAAGCGGACAAAAATAATGTGTAGCAACTGTCGTGTACCTTTGTGTGAAGCACCATGCTTCTCTAGGTTCCACAGTACGTCACCTTAGTGAACTCAATGGACAATATGAACTAATACAAAAGTAAATCAAATGTTTGATATAGTTTTTGTACTAAAAAATAAAGGATATACATTTTTTAATTATCAAGTCCAGTTACTCCAACGGTCGGTGGGAACAATAGTTACCACAAATTTTTTTATACCTGTAGGCTAAACTCTCACTTTCAAGATTTAAACTATGAATTTATGTACGGCTTCTTACCCCAATAAAGTATTCATAAAAAGTCTACAACTTCTGGAAATAATTTGGTCACTAAAGGGTTTAAAGTGTCTGGGATCTGGAACTCCGAATGGAAACAAGTGACTGCGCCAAGTCGGCCGCGGTGGCCGAGGGGACTGAGGCGCTCCAGTCACGGTCTGCACGGCCACTACGGTCGGGGGTTCGAATGGCCCCTCGGGCATGGATATTTGTGCCGTCCTTAGGATTAGCTAGTTCATAAGTAGTTTGTAAGTTTAGGGACTGATGACCCCGTAGTTAAGTACCATAAGGGGGGGGAAATCTGTGCCAAACAAGTTCCGTCTCTAATGACGACGCTGTCGACGGGACGTTAAACCCTAAGCTTCCTTCCTCCTCGCAAACAAGTAACGGGCCATCAAGGGGGATAAAAATGTATGGAGGTCTTCCAAGCGAGCCTGTCGCAGGGAATCTGTCGTCCTTTGCCGGCTCCACATGGGCCACACCTGGCTTACACACGGCCACCTTCTCCATCAAGAGGACCCTCCACAGTGCCGTTGCGGTTCACAACTGACAGTGGCACACGTATTGCTGGACTGTCCTGAACTGTCCCCCTGAGACGAAATTCTAACATCCCTGACACATTGCTTTGATACTTGCTGACAACGCCTCAACGGCTGATAAAGTTTTAAATTTTATTCGTGCAAGTGGTTTTTATTATTCTATTTAAATTTTGTGTTCGTCCTTCTCCTTTCCTCTTGCCCATTACTTTTAGGCAAGAGACTTTAACACGTACTTCAGTAGCTTGATCTTTTTATTACTGCGATGTTCCAGCTAAAACTCTGATAATTCGTTTTTAATATTCCAAAATTCAAATGTTCATTTTTTTCTGGAAACAGCCTTTTTGTTTTTCTGTCGGCGGTATCTACGTTGCCCTTAGTGACACATTCTTTAACAGAGTTGCTTCTGTCCTCTAGACTGTCCTATATAGCTTTTCTGCGCCTTTGACAACCTCAAATTTTTTTCGCCGCCTGTACTCCACTTAATCTGCTTCATTAATTCAGTAGCTCCTGTGACATCTAATAATTTTTTTCTAGGTCTTGCCTTTGTGCCTATATGTTCATCTACTTCCTACACTATTTCATCTGTCAAAGTTACTCTGTAGCCTTCTACTGAGCTAGTTCCCTCAATTTTCCTCAATTGTTGCCTAAAGCTTCCTTTGAAGCTTCAAGAATCTTAGGTTCTTTATTTTCCTACCTTTCTGCACTTTCTTGAATTTCGGTCTATAATTTATAACAAATAAAATCTCGTCAGGCACTATATCTGACCCTAGATATTCCTTACAGTTTAAAACATGGTTCCAAAATATATATCTTACCGTTATAAAATTATTCCGGTACCTTCCGATGTCACATAATCTCTTCCAAATATCCAATATTCATCTTGTGATTCATAAACCAAGTGTTTCTCACTATAAAGTTAAGTTACATGCGAAATTCTACCCGGCGGTTTCCTCTTTCAGTCATTTTCCCCAGCCCGTATTCACCTACTATTTTTCCGAATTCCATTCTCCCTCACAATCAAGTTTTCCGCTCCCTTAGGTGTCTTAATAATTTCCTTTAACTCCTCATAATTTTTTTTTTGTTTCAATCTCTCAATAATAATAATCATCATCATCAGCAGCAGCAGCAGCAGCTAGTTGACATATAAACTTGTACTGCTGTGGTCGATGATGCCTTCTTGTCTATCTTGACTACGATAATGCGATAATTGTGCTGTTCATAGTAGCTTGCCCGCATTTCTATTTTCTTGTTCATTATTATCCGTACTCCTGCATTACACCTAACTGTTTTGTATTTACTGCCGGTAATCCGCGTCCTACTAACAAGGTATTAGTCCGGCAAAAATCAGCAGAATACTTTTCAAGTATACTGTCAAGAGCGTATTCTGCCCACGTACTAATATTAAGGCTCTTTTACGGAGTGTAAAAGATGTTCTGGGCCTACAGAAACCTGTCAACATGGTATATCACATATTGGCCGGACCACCAAGGACGTCAACATGAGGTGTAAGGAGCGCCAACGGCACATCAGACTCAAACAAGCTTCCAAGTCGGATATAGCGGGACATTGTTTAAATAACCTGATGAATTAAGGTGATGTCAAGATTCTGACACAAACACGCAGATACTGGGATAGTGGTATTAAAGTATCGGTTTAAATAAAGGTGACGCAGAAACTTACCACCATATAGTGATAGAGTGTTAACCGAGCACATGTAACTCATGTTGCGCATAACGAACTGAATTAGACAACAAATTAACCACCTGAGGATGGTCACATACAGAACGAACGGCAGTTTCAACATCAGGCAGCCGCCTTTAGCGGGTGCGGACCTCAAACGGAGCTTTCGGCAGTGTCGGCTACTTTAACAAAACACAATTGTCGACATTAAAGCTTAAATGACGACAGTCAGAAGACTGAACACTCAGCCCAACTTGAAGGTGAAACGAAATTATTAACTGATAAGAGCCAGAAAATACGCGCACAACGGAACAGCTATTCATAGTAAATTCTAGGGTTAGCCTGCGCAGACGTCAGACAGACCTCCTGAGGCAGCATGGACAATGAGAAAAGGTCTAGCCACCACACATAGGCACAAATGTTGGTCCACTTCCACTCTGGATTCAATCTAAGGAAGCACCTTATGAAGATCGCGAGTAACGCGATCGAAATATCGTGCTTGTTCAAAATGTTCAAATATTTGTATAGCTTATGGGACTTAACTACGGGGTCATTAGTCCCTAAACTTACAAACTACTTATGAACTACTTACGAACTAGGACGGCACAAATATCCATGCCCGAGGGGGGATTCGAACCCCCGACCGTAGTGGCCGTGCAGACCGTGACTGGAGCGCCTTAGTCCCCTCGGCCACCGCGGCCGGCCGTGCTTGTTCGACGCAAATTGCCGGCAGAAGACCCGATTCTCCAAAATGACATCGACAAAGCTCTCTATATAACTTGTCCCAGAAAATCAATTGATATTTCCTGGGCCAATAACGGCCCAATGGAGGCGAATAAAATGACTGCGCATATGACATTAGTACAGCTATTTCTTCATACAAGGACCACTACACAGCGTATGTTTTTAGTAACCATATTGTAACTCTAAAGGCACTCTTTGTTCTCCATATGGAGAACCTATAGGAAGAGATGTCCCGATTCTAAGATCGCCATTCACTCATTTAATGATACATGAACGTAATTACATTACTTCACCTTTCCATTCAGTGTCGTGTTCCTAATACGTTCTAAGCATATTTTTGTTAATGTTTTCATCAAATATACTTTCTAATTAATTCATTCGAAACAACCTCTTTCTAGTGCAACACATCGAAAATGTAGCACCGACGAAAGATAGGCAGCTGGGAGAGAGCGTTTCACTAGTGCGCAGAAGGCATTGCTCGTAATTTTCGATTTGGTGCTCTCTCCCCTTACGAGAAAATCTAATATTACAGACGTCCCCTGCAGGAAATTTAATGCACTTTCACGTGGTATAGGGGTTTTGTTGATATCGCGTATATTTCTTGAGTTGTAGCGAGTGCAGCAAGCTCTAGCTCCGATACCGCTCGTCAGGAAATCAAGCCTGAGTAGTGAATTTTGTAGGAAATATTGTCTATTTTAATTTTGTGGAGAATAAACATCTTCGCCGGCCGCAGTGGCCTATCGGTCTGCGGCGCATCAGTCGCAGTCTGCACGGCTGCTACGGTCGGGGGTTCGAATCCCCCATCGGGCATGGATATTTGTGCCGTCCGTAGTTAGTTCATAAGTAGTTTCTAACTTTAGGGACTGATGACCCCGTAGTTAAGTCCCATAAGCTTAACAAACATTTGATCTGAACTGAATATATTTGTATAAAAAGCCATGATAAATTAAACTATAATTCTGTAACTATATTTCGACGGCGGCAGTATATTTGAACAGTGAAGACGCCACGCTTAATAGCTAGCTGAGCAAAGAGCTTAAGTCTCAACCTATATTAGTATTGTTAAATGTAAGCAACATTTGTAGGGAGGTGGTCAAATCATTTAATTCTGTGATATTCAAATGTATAAAAATTTGGAAGGAAAATTGTAGTTTAAAGATGAGGCGTTTGGAAGCGCGGAAGGGTACAGCTTGGGAGGAGGGAGAGCGTGTTTTTGAACACTTAGGAAAGGACTCGTAACTTAGTCGTGTCGGTGAAAGGTTGTGACGCTGTGCTGGGCTTCGCAATCACACCAGAAGCAGTAGACCTTGGGACGTTTAGGAAGGAAGGAAGGAAGCTTAGGGTTTAACGTCGCATTGACAGCTTGGTCATTGGAGACGGAGGTAGCGCTCTGGGTTTTGGGTATGGATGGGGAGGGAAATTGGCCGTGCCCTTCTGAAACGAGCCATCCCAGCATTTGCCTGGCGTGAATTAGGGAAATCACAGAAAACCTAAATCAGGATGGCCGGAGGTGAATTTGAACCACCATCCTCCCGAATGCGAGTCCAGTGTCTTACCACTGAGCCACCTCGTTCGATGGATGTTTAGGAGTGTGGAAATCTCGCGTACAGAGTTCTGATACAAATGACACCGAATCACCTATGTCCGTGAGTTCCGCGGAGCGCCCCATTCTGTTCTCTCACGATGTCTAATAACTAATGCGGTCGTGGAGTACCTTTCAGTAGGTGGCAGCACAATGCACCTAATATGAAGAACGTATGGTTTTTTTTGTTTTTGTTTTTTTGTTTTGTTTTTTTGTTTTTTGTTTTTTTTTTTGGGGGGGGGGGGTGTTGGGTCCGGATACGTTTGATCACATAATGCAACTCCTGTCTACGGGCGCATCCAGTCTCTACGTATTTCTGCGCTGGTTCCATGTAACGGACTGGCAGATATGGACCCGTTAATGTCCGTGGCTGACGTTAGTGGTGGCAGATCACACGCCCGGTACGTTCTGTGCAGTTTACACAGCGCTAAAGCGCAGTTAGCGCGCTTGTAAGCTGTCACCTGTACAAGGGCCTTTACAGTTTTGAGTCTCATATTGTGCCTGCCTCAACAGCAAACAAGAGGCGTGTTTCCACGGCGCGCGCCCAGGTGGCTGGCTAGCGCCGCCGACGGACGCCTCGCCGTAAATTGCGGACTCTGCGGGCGCATTGTCCCGCCGCCCGCGTCGCAAATTGCCGTTTGCTCTGCAGCCATTCAGCGGCGCCACAATGGCGCGCGATTGGATTCAAATCATTGATTCTTCACGAGCCGCGCCTGCCGGCTCCTAATTGTAACAGTCGGCCGCGCCTCCCGCCAGCGCCAGCGACGTGCCTGCATTCTTAAAAGCCCCCCCACCACCACTTCCTATCTGACGCTCTCTCGCCAGGTTCAAATGTTCAGAACCGGGCCGCACTGTGTCGTGCTCAGGCAGGCAGACACCCTATACGTGTCCAGTGAAGCAAATCCGTCACCGATAACGATCGCGTTTTAGCACACTAGGTGAAAGGGACAAACTCTGTTCATCAGTACGTATTAAGTCAAAACAAATTCATTTCGACAGATGACCTACTATTTAAGTTCAGTTTGGTATATTTTCGTGTACTACATATTTTACCAGTAATCGCACTGCACAAAACAATTAGGGAATCACGTGAGATATCGTACAAAATGGTCAAATGTTCGTTAAGCTCATGGGACTTAACTGCGGTGTCATCAGTACCTAAACTTACAAACTACTTATGAAATAACATACTAAAGACAATACAAACATCCATGCCCGAGGAAAATTCGAACCGCCGACGGGGAACGCCCTCGCGCGTTGGAGCATAGCGCCTCAATGCGCTCGGCCATTCCGCAGCGGCAGATATCGTACAAAATATACATATGGTAACGTATTTTATTCAGATATTGCTTACAGTAGTAATTTGTGAATGATACAGTGCAATATACAGTCTAGTCTCTAAGTGACGTTTACATGTCGTTCACGTAGAGCGAGCCATCGTAGGGCTACCAAAACAGTGAAAAAATCTCGTTGCCGTCTAATAAGATATGTGATAGCCTCGGGCGGCCAGTACAGTTGCACGCCTGCGTGGCATGGACAATATGAGGTCATCAATCGATTCTTGAGATATATTTGGTCTTTCTTCCATGAGTGCAATATCCAGCTCTGCAACCGTTGTACGAGGTGCTGGTCTGCCTCCGATCCGTCTGCCAAGTACATCCCAGACATGCCCAATCGGGTTTGAGTCCGGTGAACAAGCTGGCTACTCCATTAGTTCAATTCTCTCAGCTTCAAGCATGTTGTCCATCAGTGCACCTCGGTAGGGGAAGAGCGTTAACGTGTACCAGAACGTATCCATCTCCTATGGCACCAATATAGAGCACAACAATAGGTGAAAGGAAATCATCTCTACACCTGTGAGCAGTGAAAGCCCCGTTGTGAACGACATAGAGGTTCGTACGTCCGCCAGTACACTGACTCCTGCCCACACCATTCGTTCACCAGCATGATCTGGTTATGTTTCCTGAAACAGGATTGTTCTGAGTTCCATGTTCTTCCCAGATGAAAGAACAACGATTGTCCAGCTGAACACAAAATCTTGACTCAGCTGTGAACAGAACCATTCGTTAAGATTCCAATCCTGATGTTCCTTCGCCCGGTTTTTGCGGACTAAACGGTGTCTGGTTGTTAATGGGACACACACCATAGGCACCCTTGCATAGAGGCCACATTGCAAAAGGCGATTTCGGACTTTATGTTGATATTACGCGTCCTGTTGCTGCCTGGAGGGTGTGTTGCAGCTGAGTCGCATTCACCCTCTTGTTTCTGGAGATAAAGGTCGTCTCTTGCTGATGTTACCCGTGTACGACCTTGGCTTTGCTTTCTTTTTAGCGGTTCCTGAAGTCCAAAATGGCGTTCAGGTCAGGGAAATGACACATAGCTGCAGCCACCTCCCTCTGTATCTGTCCCGCTTCAACCTTCCTATGACTTTCCATACCATAGCTTCGGGTACGTCACGTTGTAGTTGCATAGCTGTACCTGCTCACTACACTGTATGAACCCAACCGCTTGTGTAATTAGTTTGGTATTGTATACCCAACTCAATACCATTCCCTTCTGCAGCAACATTCTGTTATTATCACTATCTCGGTTGCCGTAATGTTGTTGTCCCCACCTCGACAGAAATACGTCGAACCATTTTAGTTCACTGTGCCGATGACAATACTTCAGAACCTAGATATCTCAACTGATTCTCTAATTGTTTTGACCAGTGTAGATTCTCATTACGTGCGTTAGAAAGATGTTCGAGTGAACAGGATATAGAATGTAAGGCGTTTGAATAATCATCGGACAGGCGTTCAAATAAACATAGGTAAGTTGACTATTTTATTCTTTATGAATATGTGAAATTTCGCATCGAACTGTTGCAAGATCGCTCGCCTGACACACTACTGTTACTTGTCACAGAGTGACACTCGACGTCCATCTGCTATTACCTTGTAACAAGCACCGGTTGGTTCACAAATAGAGGGTTTATTTCCTCAGTTACCGTTCGATTTAACTTCCAATCAATAACAAATTCAGTGAATTAAAATTGTAACAAAACAGAAAGACTCACTACAGCTCTGTGTCTCTTAGTTACTAACATCCTTGAATACGGAACTTCGCCATTACTGGGCTCTAAGTACACCGTATTGCTCTGGTTTCAGTGACAGCAGTCCAAAAACCGTAACATTTGAAACGTAAATCACCGATACCAACAGTATCTGGTTTTCTTTTACCTATGCCCTTTATTTAATGTACATAATATTCCACGACTCAATCGCCTTAATTTAGTTTAAGCGATTCATATTATCAAACGTTATTACAAATATGCGTCCTTGTATACTAACACCGTGGGGTGCATAACGCTGCTCAGCATTGTTAATTGGGTGTTTCTTGTGCATTTTTATCTTCCAAGCACGAATTTCTAAATACTTCGTTACATAAGATTGATTATAAAAAGCAGATAGGTAGATTTCTTAAGAATTGCAACTTATTAAGGCCGCCACATCACGCAACTACCGGAAGGTTTCGTTAAAATTAATATTTTACAACATGGTGACAGTGCATGTGACTCGTTGTCTGTGGTTCCTGAGCACCATGTGCATATCTGTCGCGTGGAAATTCTTCCTCCGTTTGGCAGTGCATTCACGAATGCGTGTTGTGCGATGTAGACGTACCTTATGCTGCGTCTTTCGTTTTGTTTTACTGCTATAGTTGTATTGGTGTTTGTACGGTGTCAGAGGTATGTTCAAATCACACAAATAACTTTTGCTTTATCTTTTTGGGGTACACTATTAAATCATGCAGACAATTTTTTGCACCCGCAGTGATTTTTATGACCTCTATTTCGGGAGTAAATTATGTGAGCAATACCGAAAATGGACACCACATATTCATGTTTTAAGTGTTCGTCTCGATTTAATGGTCGGATGAAATGAAAAAAAAAGTATTCCCATGACGTGGAGGAACCGACCAGTCACGTAGATGATTATTTTTTGACTTGCTTCGGCTGACCTAAGCTGCCATCGCCAGTCTTGTATATTGTTAACAGAACATGATCTCGTGTTAACAATTGGTTTTGGGTATTCCGTCCACCTCAGCAACTGTAGTTTATATTCGCTTAAATGAGAGAGCAACGAGTTGCAGGGTCGTGGTTTTTATTTACGACCTGTTTGGAGCAACTATTACACTTTTTCAGGTGTCTGTACAGGAAAACATATACCATTTTTGCTGATGTCCCACAGTCTGCTGCACTTAATAACACCATGGTGACCATTTACAATATACAAGATCTGATGTGAGCAGTTTATATCTGTCGAAACTGGTGAAAAAATGAGGATTTTTAAAGTGATCTTTAGCAACCAATGCTATTTTGTATTTTTTAAAGAATAGATTGACCCCCACTGCATAAATATCAGAAATATAGAAATAATTGTTTAAACACAAAATCGGAATACTTAGTAAATATTACAATTACCGCAAAACTGTGGATGCTGTTGAAAAACTAATGCCAAATTCGTGTTCAGCATGACAGAATAGATAAGGTTAGCTTTGGTGCCTAAAATTTTACGAAGTTGATTTTTGTAGATGAGTGTAATGGCAGTACGTAGAAATTTATCTCGTCGGTTAAGATTTCTGGTGCAGTGCTGATCTTGAGGGCTCAGCCGTGTTAAGAAGGATGCTTGTGCGATGATACTATCGAATGGAGGCAGTAAATCACTATAGTGATATCATGGAATGAAAAATGCTTGGCTGCACGGGAATGGCCATGCGCTCTAAGACGCTGTGCTGCATAGTGTGCTGCTGCTCCCCGTCTGAGCTTCGGTCCTCCCTCGGTTAGGATGTGTGTGTGTGTTGTCCTTAGCATTAGTTAAAGTAGTTTGTAATTTAGGGACAGATGACCACTGCCATTTGGTTCCATGGCTTTACAAACATTTGAGGCCGGCCGCGGTGGGCGAGCTGGCTGCGGCGCGCCAGTCACAGTCTGCACGGCCACTACGGTCGGGGGTTCGAATCCCCCCCTCGGGCATGGATATTTGTGGCGTCCTTAGTATTAGCTAGTTCATAAGTAGTTTGTAAGTTTAGGGACTGATGACCCCTAGTTCAGTCCCATGAGCTCTACAAACGTTTGAACGTTTTGAACAAACATTTGACTGAAAAATGCCTGATGCTTGCTGTACTGTAGTTCTAAGTATTCAGAGTTAAGGTCCGCGTCTGAAGCTAAGATTCTTATAGTGCGCATATCATATCGCATATGCCTTGAGGTCGTCACAAATTCGCCTTTTATGGCGCAAAGATAAGTGTAATTTGTATCTGTTTTGAAAGGATGGTTCTATTTCTAATTCAAACTGTGGATTTCCATCTATAATTCCAGTTAAAATTATCAGCAATGACTGCCGACGGATATCTTGTTTCGGTCATAGATAAACTATATTAACAAGTTGACTGCCGTGTGGCCACAGCACGCGGCTCTGGCCAACACCAGCTAGAGACAAGGCCTCACAACAGCTATTGCTCCGTCACACTGACCAGGCCGCTGCCGCCAGCTTACTTGCTGCCCGCTACGAGGCAGGGGGCGTGCCCCACCAGACAGCCATTCCGCTGGCGGCCGTGGCCTGGTCAGTGTGACGTAGCACTTGCCTTGCCTCTAGGTGGTGTTGCTCTGGCGCGCCTCTGACGTCATCACGACAGTCAACGTGTTAAATACCACCCAGCTTGCAGGATGACGACCGCCTGGCTCTGGTTTCCGGGTTGCCGCGACGTGTCGGCCTGAACTCACAGCTTACTGACCATCTGAAGTCAGCACTCCAACTCACGCCACTGTCCAGCGTCCTGTTTCGCGTTAGGACGGAAATTTCACTCCTTTACAGTTGCGATACTACTTTACCATATCATCTCCGTTTTCCAAAAAAAAATGAAAGAAAGAAAAAACTACTCAAAATAGTTTCTTATTATTTAACCTTTTTATTTCCCTCAAATCAAATGTTTGTTAAGCTTATGGGACTTAACTACGGGGTTATCAGTCCCTAAACTTACAAACTACTTATGAGCTACTTACTAACTAGGACGACACAAATATCCATGCCCGAGGGGGGATTCGAACCCCCGACCGTAGTGGCCGTGCAGACCGTGACTGAAGAGCCTCAGTCTCCTCGGCCACCGCGGCCGGCTTTATTTCTCTTATCTTTCGTCGTTTAATGGTGTGTAGGACAGTTACAATCGTTGGCGTCACAACGTTAAATGACATCAGAATAGTAGGATTTACTTTCGCAGTTTGTTATCCTGCTCCTCCTTCCTCTTGTTGTACCATTTCTGTCTCCTCCTATTTATTCTTTTCCTTCCTTTATTCAAATGTTCGCGAAACTTATGGGACTTAACTTGGGGGGGGGGGTCATAAGTCCCTAAACTTACGAACTACTTATGAACTACCTTATACTAAAGACAGTACGATCATCCATACCCAAGGGGGGATTCGAACCCCCGACGGGGAACGGCTTCGCGCATCGCAGCATAGCGCCTCAATGCGCTCGGCCGCTCCGCACTGACCTTCCTTTATTCTTAGGCTGTATTTAAAATTAATTACAACGTACACATGTCTTTGATCTATGGTCTTGTCATATCTAGAACTAATTACCAGACGGACGTCTGTGTTTGACCATCAAAATCTGCGGTGTGGTCCCTGATTATGACCTTCCCTTATCATTTTCATTACTCTATTGCGTAACTGAACCGTTCTCTGCAACAATACAAGCTTAAAGTTTGGGGGCAATGGATTAGATCGTGGACATTGACATTCGCTATTTTGTCTGCATTCCGCGTTTAATAACCATTTTAACTTAGGTCCACGGAAAATGATAAATTAACGAAAAATATAAATTTCTGTACGTTGAACTTACATCACTTCTATACTGTGAATAGTATCCTGTACTTAGAAAGATTTTTTCTACTTTTTTATTTCTTTTGTATACAGTATTTCCAGGTTAAATTTTTATTATTATTATTTTAGAAAAGATTTACCATCGATACATAATCTGGCCAAATAGTGTTTTTAAAAAATACGATTGTGAATGTGAACATTCAATGTCTGTAATACCTCATGCGATATCTGTATAAGGTTGTTGGTGTCGTAACGGATTGGGCGTATTTTATTAGGCAAAGGCTTCTTACAGGGTACTGCACCGTGAGAGACTATCGCCTCCAAACAACCCTCCGCAGTCTATTCACCGTCGCCGTTTGCCATTGTGTAGTACAAGGGACGAGTAATGTACTTCATCGTTTGCAGAATGGCATTGAAAAAAGCTAACAGGCACCCTCGTTTTCGTATAATTATAGTTTACAATTTATGTTATTGACTTGTATCGGCCGATCCTTTAACGTGCTATCTACATACGCTGTAAAACGTGCCTTGTTTCAGTGATATATTGTTCGTTGTAATATATCTATTTTATGTGTAATATTTCGCTATGTAATAGGAAAACAGGTGGCTATACATTTCGAAAGCGTACAGACCTGTGCGCTGTTGTCATATCGGGAAGAAGCTATCGTGTTAATTTAGTAGTTTTATGATCGCTGCTGTCATTTAAGCTGATCGCCCTCGTACAGCGCGGTAAATGAATTGTTTGTCGGGTTGTGGTGCGCAAAAGAGTAACGAATTCCAATACCAGTAGTGTAATTAGTTTTTATCTCTCCCGCCGTTTGCGTTGGCACTTGAGCGACCACGGCCGCAAACAAGCGAATGGAATTTCCGCGCCGGACGTGGAGAGGTGGCAGCTGCAGAGAGCGGCGGTTCCACGCGCCACTCGCCGCTGGTTCAGCGGTTTGTACGTCGTTTCTACACGTAATATTTACAAGCTGAAGGAATCAAGCGCATGTGTGCAATAGGTCGTGTTTTTCGTGATATGATTCGTAGAAGTTCCGCGTGTGTGTCACAAATAGTGAATATCGTATCCTTTATATTCACAATTAGCATTCTAATTATTCACCCGCCAGCACTGAGTGAATGGATCTGTTTGAAGATATCTTCAAAAATCTGTAATGGATTGACATTAAATAGCAGGAAACCGCATCCAACATGTAACTTTCATCTTCTTTTACACTTAAAGGCTTAGGCAATATGCTTGTTCCGACTACGCATGATTTGCTCCATTCGTTCATGTCTTCTTCCTGAGGGTTTGGACTTGTTTACAACGTCTGGAATTATTATTCATCTATCCTTGTCATGCGGTGTCTCCATTCATCGACGTATTCTTCGAACTTTCCATTTAAATTCTAAATTTTCGAAATTTCTACTGGGATATCATTTTTTACGCAATCCCTCCCAAGCAACGTTTGACTGTTCTTAAAAATAGCATTTTTAGCTTACTATATGTTATTTTTCTCTCTTTTTCTTACAGTTGTGGATTCGATGCCGAAAGGTACACAGACTCTACCATAATTTTATACAATTTTAATTTTGTGCATTTTTTTAACTTAAAAAAAGAAAAATAAAGGTTTGTTTTTAGTTAACATTTGTTGGTTTTCTTTTCTGATCCTTTGTTTCTGTCCAGACTTACGCCGTTACCTAAAAATCTGAAACTGGAGACTCGTTGAAGTACCTTGCTGTCATAATAATTTTCCTTAGTGTGCCATAATGCTTGTGTTTTGTAATACTAGTTTCATCGTCTTGTTGTAGGATAACATTTCATCTTTCTTTTTCAGCTGTACGTCCTTTTTCAAGTTTCTTATGACGTTTTCAATTTAGGCGTCAAAAGGAATATGTGACTTGTTACATCCCAGCCTCACATCTGTATTTATTATTTAGCTAATTCTCCCCAGAAATGTCAAACGGTTAGCGAATAGGCTTAACTCGATAAAATTTCCTTGAATTGTTCTTGTTCTTACAACAGGTTGTCATTATTTCCGAAAAGGATTGTTTACGCTCATCCCACCGCTTTCGTCTGTACTGTTTTAATTTTGGTTGCTCTATTACAACTTCCCATTTGTCTAGTTAGTGTCTGAAGGCGTGTCTTCCTGAAATGTCGGCAGGTCGTATGTTTGCAGTCTTGAAGACTTGAAGACTTCTATCCAAGATTGGAATTCTTAGGTGATGTTACATAATCTATTATTTTCTTCTTCAATCTATTTTGGTGATGCTCTGTTTCTATTCTTTTTTGATCTCTTAAACTTAGTTTTCTGTTAAGGGCTAGTGTTTCGCCTGCGTAGTGAATTGTTGGTTTTATGACCAAATTATAGTGTCGGTTTTTGCCCCCTCTTGACAGTGTTTTTTTATTATAGAGCTTTTGAGTTAATTCTATTTTTTTTTTAATTTCATGGGGGCGATGTTAACCTACTTTTCCCGCACATTCTTTCAGTACTTCAATCTGTTCATCCTCTGTTAGTATCGCCAGCTCATATTCGAACGCAAGGTGTAGTATGTACAGGTTGTTATTGCAACGCCCAGTTGGGTTGGCTTCCAAACTCCATATTTCTTGAAGTCTTTCCAACATTCTTCCATAACTTTATCTAGAACTACAGAGAATAGAATAGGAGAGACTCCATCACCTTGTTTCACAACTGTTTGAATGTCGAAAGGTTCTGAGAGCTCACCCATAAATTTTATTTTAGATTTCGTGCCAGTTAGGGTTTACTTAATGGTTTCTCATGTTTTCGGATCTAATACTCTCTCTTCTAAAATTTGGAATAGTGAGGGCCTGTCTATTGAACCGTATACTTTTTCGACATCTATAAATGTGCATTCTGCAGGTTTTTGTCTGAAAGTTCGAATTTTGAGTATGGTTTTGAGATTTAACAATTGCTCTGGACACCATCTGTTTGGTCTGAATCTTGCTTGATTTTCTACTATTTTGGTTTCTAATTTCCGTCGTGTACTATTCAAGAGCCAAGCTGATAGAATTTTGTATGTGATTGGTAACAGATCCCTCTATAGTTGTTTGTATTGATTTCTTACCTTTTATGTAGTGGTTGATTCAGGCAATTGTACAGTCAAACGGAATTTTTTTCAGTTTGCCAGATGTTTTGGATTATTTGTGTAATTTCTTTGATTGAATTGGGGCCTAAATTTTTCAAGAGTTTGATACAATTATTTTCTCCTCTGATACTTTATTGCTTTTAAGTTTCTTGATGTGTGCTTGAATTTCTTCTTGTGTTGGTGGCGATGAGTTATATGGTGAGATTTCGAACTTCACTTTCGAGATTCTCTCTTTGGGTTCAGGACAAAAGCTGTGAAAAATATGTGAATAGTACTTGGCAATTTTCTTTTTCAGTGGCAATTTACCATCTTATTTCCGAAAGCAAAGGTTTGTGGTGGGTACCCTTTGATCTGAGTTGCGAAGCTCTTATATTATAGAAATCATATATATTGTAGTTTTTGAAGTCGTCTTCATTTGATTGCAGTTGCCCATGAAAAAATTTTTGTCTGTTTTAAAATCCCATTGGTCTGTTTGCGAAGCTCGAAAAATGTCTTCTGATTTATTGCAGTTGTAATTTTGAAATGCCTTTCTTCTAGTACATTCTCACATTCTTGATTCCAAGAAAGGTGTTTTGGTCTTTTGTGAGGAGGGATCAGATCTTTTTCTGTTTTGATGATTTTGTTATGGAATTCCTCCATCCCTTCTTAGGCCATCGGTCTCTAGACTTACTAACTACCTAAATTAACTTAGGATAAGGACAACACATATACACGCACGCCCGATAGAGGACACGAATCTCCGGCGGGATCGGGCGCGCAGTCCGTATCATGACGCCCCAGATCAAACGGTCATTCCCGCGCGGTATGTCGACCAGCTCTAGAAGTAACTGACACTGATAGTTGGCAGTCATTAATGATAATGGCCGGGATCGAAGACAGTTCGTCACAGTCATCTGAAAATATGTAATTCCCTTTTTTTTATTTATTTTTTTCATGAAAAAAGATATTCACAAATAAACATGTACTACATAATTATTTTACCGTGCATTTTTTTTCGATTGTTCTACTGAAATCTATTGCGCCATTTAGTTAGAATAGATTACAGCTGAAGAAGGAAAATAAATAGTGTTTAACTTGTAACTAAAAATGAGGAAGGCAGGAAGGAAGATAAGGGTTTAATGACCCGTCGACAGCGATGTCGTTAGAGTTGGAGCACGCGTTCGAATCGATTTTCGCTAAGGATGGGGAAGAAAATAGTTCGTGTCCTTTAAAAGGAACCATCTCGGTATTTACTTGGAGAGATTTAAGCAAATCAAGGAAAACGTAAATCAGGGTGGCCGGAGGCGTGTTTCACACGCTTTCCCCCGCGTGAGAGTCCATCGTGGTACCACTGCGTCACCTCGATCGTTACCTACAGTGAGATACTGAAGGGCAGAATATAGTCTAATATTTGGAAAGAAATCGGATTTATCAGTATTTGCCTTAATCAGTTCAGGAAAACATAAAACCTACATCTGGAAATCATGACACGAGTTTTAGACTATTTCCTCCCAAATGCCAATTCCCTGCGCCGAGTTGAAGAATTTTCTTCAACAAATTCTTTTCATATCTTTTGGGTTAATCATCAGATTGAAGGACAGATTTTTTAACCAAATTTGGAGGTGCTATAAGAGAATAGGCTGATAATTTTCTATTTAGGTTGCATGACAACTCTATCATTATTCAGCCTATTGTTTTCAGTGATTGACGTGTATTGTTAAGTAATATGAGCAGTTCTAAATGCATATGTAAAAATTATTTAAAAGTACTCAACATTATTTAAAACTAATACAACAGGAATATAGATGAGTAATGTGAGGCAACGTTTTTTATGTAGACTGGCCATTTAGAAGGAAGGGGCGTTCACTTGAATTGATATTAAAGTTTAGGTTCAGTACCTAAAAAAATTGACGTTTGAGTGTTATCCGTAGTCGTTCATTGTTTTCCAGTTATGGGGCAGTATCTTGGCTAACAGTAGCATTCGTTTCAAATCTAAAGCGATAAGGTAAAGTAAATAGGCTGCTCTGTGGTAAAACTTTGACTTCATGCTCTGAGATGATGATGGTAATAATAATTCACTTAGAGAAGAAATAGTAATGGCTCTTATAGAGGTAGGCTAGATCTTGTTTTTGTATGAGAGAATTTTTCTTACAAATGCTAGGTTATAATTTAAAGTTGCATTAAAAAGCACTTACATTTCAGAGTCCTGTATATCATGAATATTCGAAGGCTATTTAGAGGTGATAATATTCTTCTCGTGTTTCCTGCCGGATAAATACGTCACCTGGCTGTCCACCTGGCCGCCATCCTCAGGTGACAGAGCTGGTATACCGACTCGCCGAGACTGAGTACAAGCCGCGAGCGGAGGCCCCTATATACGTCGCGGAAGGTCGAGGGCGCGTGCGCAAGAATGGACAGTTCTGCCCTCTACGTTTCATCGCCGCCAGTGGTAGAAGCCGGCGTAAACGAGAGATCGCTATTCAGCAGGTCTAAAGAGAGGCCGTCGTTTTTTTTATGTCAAACAATACAGGATTCCACATTTTACTCAAGGGAAAACCCTGGTGTCTGTTTATAATATTGTCAGAAAGACGAATTGCGATCGATTCTTTTAAAATGCAGTCCCAATAGCGAGACGCAGAGGCAACCATTTGTGTCTCTTCATACTTCATTTTATGTCCCTCAGTAAGACAGTACTCAGATACCGCAGATTTATCTGGTTGAAGCAGTCTTGTGTGTCTATGGTGATCAGTACATCGATCTTGAATTGTTCCGATTGTCTGGCCGATGTAACCTTTCCTACAGCGACAAGGTGTTTTGTATAAGCGGGTTTCTCAGTCCTAAGTCATTCTTTACTGACCCCAGGAGCGCTCTAACCTTGGCAGGTGGACGAGGCAATTAAAATGGTCCAAGAAACGGTTAGAGCATCTCTCCCATGTGGCCATACCATAAAAGTATCGTCAACGTAGTTTTAAAAACGACGTTTTCAACGCCGTGTCCTCAAAATTTTCCATAAATAAATTGGCGACTATGGGGGATAATGGCCTGCCCATAGCCACTCTGTCAGATTGTTCAAAATATTGGTCGTTAAATAAAAAGTATGTTGACGTCAGCACATGGCGACATATCTCCGTTGTCTCCTTGTCCAGAATTTCACCAATTCTTCCAGAGGAACCCGGGTAAGAAGCGACACCACTTCGAAGCTAACCAGCAAATCACGACGACTCAGACTCAGAGATTTCAGCCGCTGAAGTCTGAAACGTAGAGGGCAGAACTGTCCATTCTTGCGCACGCGCCCTCATCCTTTCGCGGCGTATATAGGGGCCTCCGCTCGCGGCTTATACCCAGTTCCGGCGAGTCGGTGTACCAGCACTGAAGATGGCGGCCAGGTGGACCGTCGAAATATTGTGTCCAACTGACGTATTTATCCGACAGGAAACCCGAGAAGAATATTATCAACCATTACGCCGAGACAGCCTACGTAGTCACGCTATTTAGAGGTGTTTGAATTTTGAAGGAAAACTTCTGAGTTTCGCAACTATTAGTTCTTACTAAAGGAATTTGTCTCCGAAACTGTGCACTGCTCTAAGCTAGGTTCTGAACAAAAATTCAGTGTATTTTTGCGTGAAAATTTCATGTTATTTTTCTGATACTGGCCCTAAACTGAAAGGAAGGTTACAAATGGAAGTGTACTTTCCACATATAGTTCAGTTAATCAGGAGCAGAGTTATACATGGCCGAGGGGACTGAGGCGCTCCAGTCACGGTCTGCACGGCCGGTACGGACGGGGGTTCGAATCCCCCCTCGGGCATGGATATTTGTGCCGTCCTTAGGATTAGCTAGTTCATAAATAGTTTGTAAGTTTAGGGACTGATGACCCCGTAGTTAAGTCCCATAAGCTATACAAACATTTGAACATTGAGAATTATACATAATAAGTAGATTATTCTGTAGCTGAGGATTACACCATAAGGAAATTTAACAGCGACTTTAGATTGCAAAGGAAGAACGCAGTTATAACTCAAGGCCGTAAACAAATAATTTAGATATGAAGATCTAATTACAATTCAGAGATGTAAATCCAACCTATTATGGTTCATTTACAAAGAATTCTGTTGTATGAATATATATTTCTACAAACATTCGTCACTTAGACAAAGTTGTTTGTCGTTAAAAAAATAAAGTAGAAATATAGTGCTTCTAAGCAAACAGTTTAGCTTGCAAATAGTATTTGGGTGTCTTATTAGAGGAAAAGGTGAACCGGTTTCATATTTTGAAGTGTAGTCCAAACGAGATACAGAATTACACCAGGGGCGATATTCTAAAGAACTTACTGATGTCAGAATTTCTCTACTAAACTGAACAAAATATGTGCCGTTAAAAATTGTATACTAACTGTCAAGAAACAATAATTGGTTGCATATCCGATTGGTATTAAGGATTTAAGTCTCAACTCTCACCAGAATAGTTGTCTCTTAGGCGTAATATTTTAGCAGGATATATCATTTAGGTACCGAGAAATCGATATAATGCGTTCACTAGTGGGTCTGAATACCACTGTTCTACAACAGTATCAGTGCCCCTGCTCATATCGTAGCCACTATATTGGCTCCGAATTCAAAGACTACCGTTTAAGTGTAGGAGCACGTGGCGGCTAACCCTCGCTCGATACTTGATGTGCGGCGTACCGTCCTCTTCTGTCCAACGCTTAGAAGTTAGGTTCGGTGCTGTTCCTCCGAGGCAGGGCGGAAAGGCTGAAGGCCGCTAGCAGCTGCGCCCCTGCGAGCATGGTAATGGGACTGCTGGCTGCGCCACTATTTTAATTAAGAAGCCCCGCAGCTGCCACGCCTTTCCGATAACTTCGGCAATTCCCGAAGCGAAAGCAGCCGGAGAGGGTGGCTCCTTTTGCCGGGGATATGAGCCAAGTTCGACGCGCGCTGCCTCGCATCAGGTGCTAAGGCGAGCAGCGCTGACGTAGGCCTACCTGCTACCTGCTGCCTACTCTGCCCATCCGCCTCTACGCTGTGCGCTCTCATAAACATCCACTGACCCGAGTGCACCTGTACGTCGTCTGTCATTACATAAATATTTCTGCACCCGAACGTGTTTGCAATTACTTCAACGAATAATGAGTTCAGAGAAGACGTGTGCGTTTGTACCCCGCAGAAGACACTGGATTACTAGTTCTTTCGGGTAGATACTAAGCATCCGTGAAAGGCTCATATTTAAGATCTGCAGAGGCTGATAGAATGTTGCTACTTTGCTTTCATCCATTTCTTTGTGTTAAAATGCATATAATTTGAGGTACTGGTTTTATATTGAAAGAATATTTTAAGTCTGTTTGTAAAGACCGGAAAGTCTCTTCAACTGTTTTCTTTTCAGTTATTATCTAATTCATTATAATATTTTTATTATTGCAGAAGTGAGCTATCATCAAACTTCCAGTCAGAAGTTTAATTCCGTAATTTGCAGTAGTTTCATTTGTTAATTGGTCAAGTACAGCACACTCATTGAAGAAATACTCGTGAATGTCAGAGAGCCAGTCTGTCTGATAGAATTCAAGTACACAGCTCCCTTTCTGATGCGGCCCTGAATGTTGCAGTGAGGTATCTTAACGTGAACGCAAAGCGTACAGGCATAAAATGGTGCATAAATATACTTAAAATAGGTAAACACAGACTTTTTACTACACTGTTAATTCTATTTGCTGCATCATTCCTCTTTGTATAAATACCTTAACGATGTAGTCTTAGTTTAATGTTGTCTGGCGATTATTTGTATGCTTGGCCCTCGTTGTCGTTGCCGATGTCAAACGCCGGTTCAGCATAGACGAGAAACATAGCTCTCGCTGCCCTATTAAATGCGTATGTATGTGTGTCAGAGACAATTAAGTAGTGTGAAATAGTTTCATATGTGCTACACTCTTCGTAACGATAAAAAAAGGCATGTACAGCAACTTCACTTTTCCCTGGTATTGAAAAGCGACCACTGATATGTCATAGTTCATGCAGAAGGTTTACATGTTGGGCTTGCTGAAATAAACGCGCGGTGCTTTAATTAAGACAGTTGACTCCTTATTATATTCATAGGAAGGTCTTTTTAAAACTTTCAGGATAGAGGCCTAATGTTTGAGAATTTTTTAGTATTAAACCATATTTTGCACGGTATTTCGTAACAAATACGTGAAACGTTATTCAGGAAGATATGTGCAGGAGTCCTATTCAAAATCCTGCGACAAATTACGGAAGTCACCCAAAATACACGACTTACACAGTGCGCCATAATGATGACAGTTACATTGTTCTAATATTCTGACAGATCAAATAAATTATCTCTCTAAGGAACTTTAAATAAAAAGTATTGACAAAATATTCCACGAGTTCTTTGCTATCACAGTAGAAGACGTAAATTTGGAAAACAAGTCAGTTAACTTGTTCGGACGGATACTGAGGCTGAAATTGTAGCTTATCAGTCAGGGAATCATTAACAACAAGAACTGAATCACTGTAACAGAAGTTTTTTGGACATTCTACTGAGGAAATACAACGGTCTTAACTACAACCATCACAATCGCGAATGACGTGAAGAAATGTCATCGTGTTATGCTAATTTCTACCGCAGTGATATTCATTGCAGTGTTGCAGTAAAAGAGGTAATAGCAAGTATTCCATTAACGACGGAACCATCCTTATTGGAACGATATTGGCCAAATATATTTCGGGCAGCAGTCTCTGCACCGAATTCAACGTCAGGGCTAGCTCGAAAAATAATTGTTATGTGGGATTTAGTTTAAAAGGTTGCCAAAATAAGACGTGTGGTTACAAATTAACATGAGGACACATTTTCATAAAGGGCATCGTACTACATTAGATTCTTAATGGAGAATAGAAGCAAAGGAGCCTTTTGTTTACTTACGTGAATCTGATTCACACACTTTAAATCAAAAGTTGTTGGCAAAGTGATGGTGTGCAAGGAGTATTGGCGAATAAAACCACAGGTCAGAGTTTTATCGTTGTGCAAGAAGGCAATTTTTAATTTAACTCTCTTTAACTTAGTTAAAAAATTTCTGTTGCTCTAAACGTTCATTACCATAAAAGACGGATGATGTCAATGATTGCATTGAATATACTGCTGAGAAATATCCAATCTGTTATTGAAAAAGGAATTTTTCGAGACGAATCCTGAAACAAAAAAAGTGAAAAAAAAATATGTTTAGCGGTAGTTGACGCGTATCTACCAACTTTGGTTTCGCAGTGCACGATGCTACCGACTGTGCTTAACCTCTGGGATAGAATCGTTGCCTTGGTAGACGTATACATTTTTAAAAATCTCTACCTACGAACGTCATCGTAATACCTGGCAAACACTAGGAAGATCACGCGCTTTTGATTGATCATCAGTGTGACGTTGCATTAAAACGACTTCCTTTCATAGCTCACAGGCTACAACGCTAAATGTAATAGTGCGAGAAGCCTTTAACTAGTGATATATAGTTTTCCGACATATATATTGTAATAACAAATCATACGTAAAAGGACACGGCTTCTACAGATCGTTAATTTTCTGATGCTCTGGAGCAGGCTGTATTCGTGCCACGTACTCAGTGGACGACTACAAGAAAATCCCTGCATTAATTTTGTTGTATGCTGCGTAATTTGATCAATCCGTGCGTTATCGTCGAGTCAGAGTAGCGCAAAGTAGGTAAAGGTAGTCCCGAAACATTTCGTACTGATAAAAAAAATACGCACCTGATGTGTGATTTGCTCAACACTTTATTGTGGCACAACTGTACGATGGCTTCAAAACAGATTAGCCAAGTAGCATTGGTGCGAATGCCGATATAACTAGCGGCGATTCTATTAACCACTCCCACCTGCTGGAACTCAATGATAGCCTATCAGAAAAGAAATTGAATCTTGGCATAGCGTTCTATTTGAACGACTTTTCTCAATATACAGATATTGTGAAAATGTTCAGTAAATGATCCAACCCGAGAAAGGAACGAAGAATAATTGTTTAAATGCATACATTTTTAAATAGCACAACTTTTTCTTTCTCTGTTGGAAAGAGCACTGGAAACCTCGGATCCGCTGATATTCTCACTTCACAAAGTTCACTAAATAGGAACTAAGATTTACAAAACTCATCCGTAACAAGAAACACTCAAAAACCGATGTTTAATCGGGCTAGTAAAACGGTGCCAGTTCTCGCATGTAAACACGTCAGGCAAGTTAGCATTCGTCTTCCACAAAGTGTCGCGTATAAACAAGGTGATAGGCGGGCGGCGTGTGGCAGCGCGTTACTTGTAGCAGTAAGTGCCGGGGTGTCCGCTTCTCCGCCATAAACACGAGGCTACCGACGCCGCGGCGACATCATCGCTACACTTTGCTACCCAGCAACTCATTTAGTCTCATCAGACAAGAACACACAAATCACTCTTGGGTAGCTTAGTTAAGAAGGGACTTTGGTTTGTCTAGTTATCAAAGTAATGTATTACAAATTTTGTTCTAATGAAGCGCCAAAGCCGGCTGCGAAGGCCGAGGGGACTAAGGCGCTCCAGACACGGTCTGCACGGCCACTACGGTCAGGGGTTCAAATCCCCCCTCGGGCATGGATATTTGTACCGTCCTAGTTCGTAAGTAGTTCATAAGTAGTTTGTATGTTTAGGGACTGATGACCCCGTAGTTAAGTCCCATAGACTATACAAACATTTGAACATTTTTGAAGCGCCAAAAATTTAAGAAAAAGTTCATCTACATTTTTAATACGCTCACGGACAGTAAAGAATAAATTTGACTCACAGCTCTTAGTTTTTCTTCTCCTGAAGTATATTTCTATCTGAAAGAGGAATTTATTATTAAAACGAATCGAATGATACTACAAAATACTAGAAGTAATACTGGATTAGATTCTTTTGGTGAAATTGTAGCATTTGCATTGAAATGTTCAGTGTTTTCTGTAGAATTCACTGCAAATACATGCCGCAAATTTAATTATAGATAAAAGCAAAGCACTCCAGTTTTAAACGCTGTTGCTTACATTATCTGTTTCCTTTCCTCAATAGAATAGATATGCCGATCTAGATCTGTAGTAAGTTCGCCAAACTGAATTTCTAATGCCACCCATCCCTCTAAGAAATGTAGCTCAATCTGTATGAAATAAATTATAATAATTTGCATTTTTGTATATAACATATATTGCTACCTGTATATTTATAAATACATAAAATATGTTAATTAAGTTGTATTATAAGTTTTTACGTAAACAATGAAATCGTAATCAATTGTGTTTCGCTTTAGTGCTGTTACATTTTTAATGTTTTTTTTTTTTTTTTACATTATTGGTCTGTGTGTCATGTATGTGTGATTATATCATTGTCGTAAATAAGGTTTGTTTTTAAATTTTATCTTTGACGTAAATGGATTTATATCACACAAGCTGAAAATCGATGTTGCCCGGGTATTTAGTTATTCGAGTGTTGGGTTAGTACTTCTCCATTTCTTCTCTCTCTCTCTCTCTCTCTCTCTCTCTCTCTCTCTCTCTCTCTCTCTCTCTGTCCATCTCCTAAATTTTGGGTTCATCTCCGCCACCCCAGCATCTGAGCCAATCTTTTCCCCTATTTCTTCGCCGCTAACCCTTCTTATAGATACCTGTTATCCGTGAAAACGTGTCAAAGGGTACCCCAGGCATCAAACATATGGAATATTATGCAAACAGTGATGTTCCTATTGATTTGAATGTCACGTGTGAATTTCATATAGATCGGGTTACAGTAGACTGCTGTCAAAGTCTGGTAAGTAAAGTACCCTCCAGCATGCACTGTAAGACATTTGGCATAACTGAAGACCGCGATACAGGGCGTCGGCTTTGACCAAGGACGTCATATCTGAGTCTCACAAGATACGCTACGTGGATATACCAACTAGCAAAACTAACACCACCAACGAATATTCGTAATGATAGGAATAATATCGTAATACTTATGGATTGTAGATAATAAATAATTTGTGATTATCCTCGTAAATTACAGATTACCACAACAGAATATACCATCGATCACAGGTCTCAGCCCAAAAGTTCGGGCCTTCGGCTGCGAAAAAGCCTCTCTGTTAAGCTATACTTAACTATAAGAGAGAAGCTACAGATCAGCTCTTAAACACAAAATCGTTATGTCCATTAAAATCATTCGGGCTGTTGTGCCGTGGTCGGTTGAATTTCTTGTCAAAACCCAACAATAAATTCAACCGACCACGACATAACAGACCGAATAATTTTAAGGGACATGACTTTTCCGGCCGTGAAAGTCTACATTTTACTAACAAAATCGTAATCTGTAATGTGTGTTCTGCTTGTAAACAAACTAACGTCCTTAACTCAGATATGACGTCATTGGTGAAAGCTGAAGGGTCGTATAGCGGACTTAAATTGACCACGAAATTTTGTGTAGCCAGTGACATTTCTCTTGTTTTGAAGGTCAGCAGTGTGCAAAATTTCATCAAAATTGGAAGAAAAGAATATATTTGTATGCAGTAAACACATGAAAACACTGTTATATATGTAGCCGGCCGCGGTGGCCGAGCGTACTGCGGCGCCTTAGTCACAGTCTGCACGGCCAGTACGGTCTGGGGTTCGAATCCCTCCTCGGGCATGGATATTTGTGCCGTAGTTAGTATTAGCTAGTTCATATGTAGTTTGTAAGTTTAGGGACTGATGACCCCGTAGTTAAGTCCCATAAGGTCTTTAAAAAAATAAATAAAGTAACTTTTAGAATGGTCTATTTATGACTCACAATAGCAGCCAATAAAATTATACCTTAGACACTGCTCTTTTGGTCACGACGCGTTTCAGCAATTTGTAGCCATGGAAGAGCACACAAGAGAAATTGCTCGATTCATTATTCATTTTCTTTGTTGAAATACATTCTACTGTTCTTAGCAACGACTTACATCTTTATATGTAACGATTATTTTCTGTCTTCCGAAAAGTAGGTTTCTATTCACAGAGAATTTGAATTTCTGTAAGTTGTTTAGCATTGTGTAAGACAAACTATTTACATTTGTAATATTACATATAGCAATGAGTCTGCATAAGTGATAAATATTTTATCATTCCGAGGAAATCTAAGAACTTAGTCAATCCTGCCCTTTCCTGTCACTTGCTCGGAAATAAATGTGCACTTCGCGAGTGGTGGGAGCAGTGCGCCACGCCACATTTTGCTGGCAGAGGCGGCTGGAATTTCAGCGGCCTGCTGAGTGCGGCGGGCGCTTTAATTAAAAGGCGGCCGCAGGTAGGCGCAGCGCCGCCCTCGTCTCGGCTCGCCGCGACACTGCCGATGCCAGACCGACAGCCGTCCCAAGACAAAACCACTTGACGCATCCTTCCAATAAACTGCCATTACCTGTCCGCTGATGCAACTAACACGGTGCTACGTAAAGCATACTACAGGGACCTGCAAGAGGCAAAAGTACCATGTGTACGAAACCACTGCCTGGTAATACCTCTGTGCGTACATGCCGAAGATAATGGGCTACTTAACAGTAAATGTTATCTCTACTAGACCAAGCTGATGATCAAAATATGACGAACTATTTTATTCCGCTTGTGCTACATGTTTTCTTTCATCGCAAGTAGGCTACGTTTCCGTTAGTATGCCTTTCTGAAGTGTTACAATTGGTATAATTTACTTTACTTTAATTTCGTTTACTATGGTGTAATTCCTAACAACTCTATTTTTCTCTGTTGTATCACTGAATGATCAACATTCCCGCTGTGGAGTAGCCGAGTGGTCTAAAGCGTCTCGCTGCGGAGCGCCTGGTTGCTCGCCGTGGAGGTTCAAGTCCTCCCTGGGGCATGGGTGTGTGTGTTTGTCCTTAGGTTAGTTTACCTAGGTTTAAGTAGTTTGTAAGCTACCGACTGATGACGACGCAGTTTGGTCCGATAGATGTACAAACATTTGAACATTTTTGAGACCTTGACTTTTGTGTAGTTACATATAAAATTTTTACACAGATTTGTTTCATAGGTTTACGTTCAGTTGGATATTGCTTCTTGGAGCGAGTATGAATTAGCTGACGAATAGCGTAAGCTACGATATTTCGTCGATACAGCTTTTTAAGCTGAGAGTTCCCGATCCTATGATGCTTTATGAACACAAACTGTACTGCATCTTTCAGTGTGCTGATAGTGTTCTCGTGTATCATAGAAACTAGAAATTTATTGGCTGCTTTCAAAGGTTCTCTTATGCTTTGGTGTGTCATGCGGTTTTTATCCGTCTTCTTTTGCAAATAATTCAATAAAGCTCTAATATACATACAGCGTGGTCCTAAAATTTATGTTTAAAAAGAAACGCCGAGTATAGGGGACATAAATATCCAGATTTCGTATAGGAATGTGTGGTCGGTAATGACATAGTACAGAGCTAGGGTGTACAGAATTACGAAAGAAAGGAAACTGGAAGAAGAATTAAAGACAAAAGATTTGTTTATTCATAGTTTACAAGAGGTGCTCAAAAGAGCGTGGATTTCTTCCTTTGGGGGCACATTAAAATCCCGTCACATCCGAAGAATATCTTGTAGCCCGTGTGTCTGTTGCTGCTGGATTTGTGGTCGACATACCTGACGTCTTTGCTAATTACGCCGATCCATGTGCCATCGTTGTGAATCTTGTTTTGCTGTTGGTGGCCGCTCTTTCGAGCACCTCTAGTAAACTATCAGTAAATAAATTTTTGTCTCCGTTTTTCACTTTCCTTTCTTTCATACTTAAGCACACGCTATCGCTGTTACCGACCACACATTCTTATACGAAATCTGAATATTTCGGTTCCCTCTACTCGCCGTTTCATTTTAGACATAAATTTTAGGACGAATATATGTATATATATTGTGTGTCAAAGGTAATTCTCAGTACTCGTGCCTGTATGTATGGTCCTGTATTCAACTATGCCAAAAATAAATGAAGAAATATATTTCCTTCAATGCGCAGCACAGTTTAAAATTAATGACTGTATAAAATGCGTACATACTAGTCACTAATTTACGCAAGAAGCGTGCTGTTTGTTATTGCGCGTTGCTTCTTAGTGTGTCACAATTAAAAATATTAAAAAAAAAAAAACTTTCTTTGCGACTAATATCGGAGGGAACTAAATTTTCGCGCGCACCGTGTGCGCAAGCTCCCTGAAGTGGCCCAAATCCCTCAGAAAGCCGGAAAGAACTAATGACAGATTCATTCATGCCTTGAGTCCAGGGCTTTGGTATCCGCCTCAACACTACTGCACTGTCCTTGCAACCCTTACGCATTGTAATATATCCATAAGAAACACACATACACATGCACACACATTGTACATCATACTGAAAATTCAAAGGAATAGATGAAAAATAAAGAAACTTTTTAAAAAATCGGGATATTTCTGTACGGAGACTGCTAAACAGGAAATCGGGCCTCTTCCGAAATCGAGTTCATTGTTTTAACCAATGCCCCATATTATTCAACAAGAACACTGAAACAGAACCAGGACGACAGATAACTAAATTTATTGATACATATTCTAATTTCAGCATTTTCTGGACGTTCAAAAACAATTTCTGAAGGTGCTCTTATCAGTCTGAGATTCACGATAGATAACGCTTACAACATTGTATGCCGCTCCGGAATAGCTGTGCGCACTCGGGCGCATTGCTGCGGCGCGTGCTGTCGTTCGTCGTCGGAGGTTCGAGTCCTCCTCGGGCGTGTGTGTGTGTGTGTGTGTGTGTGTGTGTGTGTGTGTGTGTGTGTGTGTGTTTCTTAGGATACGTTAAGTAGTATGTAAGTGTAGGGACAGATGACCACTTTACAAACATTTGAACGTTACGAGATTGTGCTACTGTGACGCACAGGTGTACTGTTTTGAATACAGACCATAAACCCTGATGGAATAGAAAGGCGAAAGTAAAACTACCGAATCTTTTTTAAACGTAATATCCAGCTTTCACCTTAACAGTTTCATACCAATAGATTACTAAATTAAAATGAAAAGAATAGCTGTATAGCAGCAGATACGACACCACCGAAGTATTTTTTCACATAAATGTCTCCCACCGTACAGGCTGATAACACACAATAATGTGCACAAACAGTAGTTCATTCGACGATATAACATTCACATTATTAATTCTCATGATTGCATTTTAAAAAAGTCAGAAATCGGTTATGTGAAAAATTTGTATTTTCAACTATATTCTGATTGGGTAAGTATTTCTCTATTTCGTATGAACTATAAAAATATCACCCATCTTTTTCTTCTGATTCGGTGTTATCAAGGTGGAGTCACTAAGTTGGTATACATATCTCATCAAGAGCTATAAACATGTTTTAAAATAATTGTGGTCTATAAATGGCAATTCAGCAAATGCAGTTTCTCTTGGATCGTTTCTGGTCAGTCAGAAGTATTTCGAGCATTTCGGGAACAGCCAGTGATTGCAGCGGTATTTGTGTGACGGCCTCTCATAAATGCCGACTACCTGTGCTAATATCTCTTCCGATTTCAGCGCTAATTTGGGCCACATAACGGCGGTGCGATAACTTTGCGTCGCAATTAAATCCAGCACACGTTTTGATCATCGCCCATTACGGTTTGTGTGCCTTTATTGTAGGCCCATAAATAAGAGAAGGTAATCGACAACCCTCCAAGTATAAAATTTATGGCATGGAATTTACAGTTGCAAACATACATTTATTCGATGATGAATACATTCCCATCCATGATGTGCGCTTTCTTTTCTATTAAGCATCAGGGAGTAGAAAATCGGAAATTATAATTATAAACTTTCTACGCTGCGAGAGTCTTCGAAATTGTCATTTTTAACTGGTGATTTTCCTAATCACTGTACAAAAGGCAGGACGACATTGTTCCAAGCCTGGTGCAGCTTAGGTTTAGGAGGGGAGAGCGAGCAGTCTGGTATCTTGAGACAGTAGTGGACAACGGCGAACCGCCGGAAGTGGGTAAACCAATGCTGCTAGGGGATGAGGCGCCGGGTAAATCTCTTAATGGACGCTCTGGCAGATACTTAACTGAGAAATAAACAATAAATCCCTGTGTTACATTCCTGTCAGTTACGGAGGCGTGTACGATGTCAGGAAAATTTGAACCAACAATAAGTTTAATATCTTCAAAACTACAAAAGGTTCAAAATATTTTAATAGAGCAAAACTAATTTGAATGCGTCATGCCATTTCAATAGCTTCAATATGTGATAGCTTATTACTTGAAACTGTTATCTTAAAAGCAACACAATCGTATCTATTTCATTTAGTACACTTGTATCAATTTACTATGCAAGTTATCAGATCATTGTATCCTCGACAGAAACCGAGCAATTGCAAATAGCATGGTATGCATCTCTTGATCTCATGTTTGTGTGACTACTTAATGAATAGTTCTGTACTTTGCCAGTAACTTACGTAAATATTGTGTAGTACGAGCGGTGAAGCTCAAGAAGGCTGGCTTGTTTATTTCATATATCTACTACTGATAAAATTCCGACGGTGATTGTATTTAATATTCTCAAAATGTCAAGTCCAGTGTGGAAATGATCAAAATTAAGTCAGGACAGATCTTTACTGTTAAGAACGGTGCTAATCTTGGGGGGGGGGGCGGCGGCCGCGGTGGCCGAGGGGGCTGAGGCGCTCCAGTCACGGCCGGGGGTTCGAACCCCCCCTCGGGCATGGATATTTGTGCCGTCCTTAGTAAAAGGTAGTTGCTAAGTAGTTTGTAAGTTTAGGGATTGATGACCCCGTAGTTAAGTCCCATAAGCTTAACAAACATTTGAACATATGAATCTTGGGGGGGGGGGGGGGATGCTGATCTGGCAATGAAAGCGGTTATGGGAGTAAGCAGCTGTAATCAAGTAGTATACTTGGAGTATGCGTGTGGAGAGTTCCTTGGGGCTGCAGGAACACGAGATACTTCGTTTGCGACAGTGTTAGCATCTGTGCAGCATACGACTGCTTTCTCGGGCCTTTCGAATTTGGCAAGGGTTGACGAATGCCAGTTGAAGAACTTTAACTTTTTCGCTTTCATTAGGGAATTGTAACTGAACATTGTATATTTTTCTACGAGATATTTTACGTGTCTTGGTGTGCTTGAACATAATGGATGATTGATTAGTTAGGGATTTTGCCACCATTCGCATAACGCAGATAATGCTTGCCTTTTGATAATTTCATAAGAGTTAATTTCAATTTATAATATTATTTATATAGATTGAAACTTACTTATCTGGCGTTGGCTAATAATTTGCAAACGTTACAATAAAAGTTGTGTTAATTAGTAATTTATATTTCACTATTGTTTCATATATGATTGTCGATGTTATAAGAGTGTTTGTCTGTAGGACAACAGGTACAAGGTATTATTCGTAGCTATTGTAGTTGTTGGGCGTGAAAGCAGACGTGTATGGTTCGACCCAGAGAGTGCATCGAGTCACATTTTTGAACATAGCTGTACAAAGCCAAAACGTGTCAGCTGTGTTTAGCCAGTTTATTGTAGTTTGGTCAACATATACAGATTATTGTTAATTGTTAATCGCCGGCCGCGGTGGCCGAGGGGACTACGGCGCGTCAGTCACGGTCTGTACGGCCACTACGGTCGGGGGTTCGAATACCCCCTCGGGCATGGATATTTGTGCCGTCCTTAGTGTAATCTAGTTCATAAGTAATTTGTAAGTTTAGGGACTGATGACCCCGTAGTTAAGTCGCATAAGCTATACAAACAGTTGAGCAGTTGAATTGTTAATCTAAGTAATGCCAAAATGCTGCTCTACTTTATAGATGTTAAAAACTGTTTATTATTATAGCAACAGGCCTATTTCGGCTCTGTGGTCACCATCAGGGTATCTGCGGACAAATATTTAAGGTTAAAATGAGTAAAATAAAGATACTTACAATTTTGATACATTTTTCGTGACATATTATTCAGACTTACGTACATATGGCATCGTGGAGGTATAATTTATTATGATAACTGCATATAATTGTAGTATAAATGCTCTTTAGATGGTATATATATTTTATTTTATGCTTATAAGGAATTAGTTCATTACTGCTATTCTGTCAGTTTGACATATCCTCCAGCGATACTCTACGGTTACAGTTTGTTTATTACTGCATGTAGTGGGATCTTTGGTACTGTGGTGTGATCTTCATTATTATGTTATGGTATTACGATACATATCTTTGTTTTACTCGATTCGAAAATTTTAATAACGTTGTCTATATAATGTTTGTGTTTTAGACAACTTTATTAAAATTTTCGAATCGAGTAAAACAAAGATATGTATCGTAATACCATAACATAATAATGATCACACCACAGTACCAAAGATCCCACTACATGCAGTAATAAAAAAAAAAAAAAATAATAAAATAAAAAAAATACTATAGAGAATCGCTGGAGGATATGTCCAACTGACAGAATAGCAGTAATGAATTCCTGATATGCATAAAATAATATATATACCATCGAAAGAGCATTTATACCACAATTATATGCAGTTATTATAATGAATTATACCTCCACGATGCCATATGGACGTAAGTCTGGAATAATATTTCACGAAAAATGTATCAAAATTGTAAGTATCTTTATTTTACTCATTTTAACCTTAACTATTTGTCCGCAGATAGCCTGATGCTGGCCACAGTACCGAAATAGGCCTATTGCTATAATAATAAACAGTTTTTAGCATCTATAAAGTAAAGCAGCATCTTGGCATTTCTTAGATTAACAATATGTCCTTAAAAGACATACACAAAGCTGCGGGCGCAAATGAAATGAAATATACAGATTACGTAAAGTGGCACGGCTCATAACACATTTTCGGTTACGTTGCATACGCATCGTTTGTCAGGCAAATGGTGGTCCGTGGTGAGGCAGCGCAGGCGGCGGCCGCGGCTGGGCGCCCATCTTCCCCGGCAGCGCCGAGAATAGCTTGCCGCTTCATATTGTTGTGAGGCGCGCATATTTATAGCGCCGGCCGCCGGCTTCAGTTTCACTGGCCTTGCCGGGGCGCGCCGAGGCAAGGCCCACCTGCACACGCCGGAAATGCGCCTCTCGCGGGAACACCGGGGCTGCCTCCTCACCCTGTCCTAGCAGCCTCGAGAACCGAACATCGGTCTGTGGTACCGTCATAGTGGACATTAGCGAGCAGGCATACGAGTTTCTTCAGCTCTTTAGAGTAGTTTAAAACAATTTATAGCCAACATCAATCAGTGACGAATACACTGTGCCAAAAAGTCGAAAAGGGGGAAAAAAAGCACTTGACGTTCCACTCAGACCGACTGCTACGAAGACGACCATTCGAAATCGTGTGGAAACTCTCCCTGGCATACGAAATCTTGCTTCATGTATTTGGTGATTTTCTTATTATAACTCAGGCGTTGTTATTTCAAAGCAATACCTCACTGAACAATTATCGGAAACATTTGCATTCGATGACAGGATGGTTGGGGCTTGCACTGCTAAGGTTTTGAAGAAAACAATTTTCTTTTCATTTTGGCTCCTAACTAAATGGTTTTCGGGCACCCTTAAATAAAGCCATGTTCTGTGATACTGAGAGCTGTGCATAAGTAAGAGCCCACCCTCTTAAATGAACGTTTGTTTTATTTCGTGAACATTTAATGAAATACGTGCCAACGAATTGCAAACGTGCACAAGCACATAAACTGAGCAGATACTGTGAAAATGAATATTGTAAACAACGTGCTGATACTAGTGTTTTTATATATAAAGTACTAGATTTCTGTGGTAACTCTTTCTTAATGATAATGAAATGTATACATTGCAACAAATTGCCTTGGTTTTTTTCTTTCTTTCTCTTTTTTTCTATGCAATATGTTGAAAGTTAGCAATTAGAATCAATGCGTCTACTGAAATATTTTTCTTTCGCATGGTTTCTGTGGACGTTTGCAATGTAATTTACCTTTTCTGTAGTTAAGGTACGATTGCGTTTATGTAACTTAAATAAAGTCCAAACATTCCGTTTCAGACTGTGACAGCGTTTCTTTTTATAACTAAAATAACGAGAGAATAAATGTCCAAATACCAAATTCCACGTAACTCTAGTATTTAATCTACATACGAAATTACTAGTATCGTGACTCGTTTATAACATCCATTGTTAAGGTATCTCTCCATTCGTTACTTTAAAAAAAATTAAAATATATAAAACGTAAGAGGTGTGTCGCGAACTACCGCCCATCGTATTTACTTCAAAATCTAACATGCTATCCAATAACGATAGCGCGGACAGCCTGGGGTGACGTCTCCAAACTCTGACATCATTAAGGGCAAATGTATTTTGCTAATGTGGCACTTCTCAAGGCCAGATTATAATTATTTGTATTAAGAATGGCATGTTTTTGATAATCCTTCAGTGCGCTATTGCTTTGAAATAACAATGCTTGACATAATAAGAAAATCAAATTTTTGTTAAGGTTATGAAACTTAACTGCGGTGTCATCAACCCCTAAACCTACAAACTACTTATAAACTTACACTAAAGACAGCACAGACATCCAACCCCGAGGGAGGATTTGAACCCCCGACGGGAAACGGCCTCGCAGCATTGCGCCTCAATGCGCTCGACCACTCCGCCGCGGCTAAGAAAATCATCAAGGACGCAAAGCAAGATCGCGTATGCCAGGGAAAGTTTCCACCCGATCTCGAATCGTCGGCTTCGCAGCAGTTCGGTAACCTTCGTTAATATTCGGAGGTGGAGCCGTAGTAGCCGGTCTGTGTGTAACGTCGAGTAAAAATACATTTTAAAACTCCTAGCAGTCTATGAGACCCAGTGTTCCGTATAAAAGATGTTCCGGTTAGACGACTATATTTGTCGTTAGTCCCCAGATTTGCGTGCCTCTGACTGTTCTCTCCTCAGCTCATTCGGCGGCTTTACTTCATCTTAAAGGTTATCCGCTTTATAACCCAATGTTTTACAAAGATGAAAACGTATTTCTTTTCGGATACAAATAAACAAAAAATACACGGATCCTGGCACGAATACAAAATGGTAATACTCAGAAATATTTTTATTCTTGTGAAGAAAACCTTTGTTTTTTTCTCTCTCTTTTTCTAACAATCATATATGTCCACTGACTTGTATTCCGGAGAGATACAGCAGTCTGCAGTGTTGAAGCGACATCAAATCGTGCAGGTGGTTTGGAGCTGGCCAGCATCGTCTCCTAGTAGGTTTTTTCTTAACAGCACGCATGCATTCGCAGCATAATTAGTACCTAATTATTCATATAATTCATAACACCCCGTACGTAACTCCCAATTTAGACGCCTATTTACGTCTTGTGGTATCTAAATAACTTTGGCACCAGCATTTAAAGAAAACTTACGTCTGACGAAAATTGTTCTCCACAGAAAAATGATGAAGTGAGGCTGAAACTTGTCACTGTCTCTTCTGCAACAATAAAAGAAAAATACGGGGAATCTATAGGGTAGTAACAGGAGGTAAAAACTATCAAATTGAAATTAGACTAACATTGCCATTTCAGGGAACTTTACATGAGCAAAACACTCAGAGTGCAAAACCGAAACAAATATTTCTTCAGTGGAATTAAGTTATTGTCATTTCAATATTATTGTGACGTGATCTATTTTATTATTATTATTTTTCTTCTTTTATAATTTAACTTATAATATTGTGCTGTCATGCAAGATCTTTATCAAGTTACGGACTTTGACATTTATTTGACAGCTCTACAGAGATGTAATTTCTGTAAAGCTGTCAAATAAATGTCAAAGTCCGTAACTTGATAAAGATCTTGCATGATAGCACAATATTATAAGTTACGTGATATTATTTTTCTTCCGTCACAATAATATTGAAATGTACAGCATAACAGAATGTGGCATAACACCTGAAGATGACTAATAAGTCGAAATAAGCTTACAGTGTACTAATACGAATTAAGAATATACAGTGTTGAAATTATATAATTCTTATTAATTTATTGTCGTTTTAGTGACCGAAAACTGTTGACAATTTATGATGCTGAATATCATGGATAATTCCGCCAGATCTAACGCTTAACCATCGAAAAATTACGGCTTTTGCTAAAAGAGCGCCTTCCTTTTTAAAGAAAGAGTTAAATAGAAAGCTCTGGATCATTGTATAAAGTGGAAGTTAGGCAACTCGTATGCATCTTCAAAATAATAGTTACAAGTAAAAAATTATCGTATTCAATTTTTGTGGATTAATGAAATTATTTACACGTTGTATGTAAAGCTGCAGAAGAGACTGGCTATAAGCGACGTGGCTTTCGGTTCCATCATCTCGTGAGATGTGCCGCTACCCCGCTTAATTGATTATTGAAAAATGAAAATATCTTCACAACTTAGGTACCTGTTTTTTGATAATTTTCAAGGGGTCCCCCCTCCGCCCCGAAATAATAAATATAAATAAAAAAATAACTACGATATCTGAATTATTTTAATGAATGATGCGTGAAGGCATACTTCCCTGTATTGGTGAGGGGAGTGGGGTGTTAGTGGTGTGAAGTTCATGCAGTTTTTTTTTTCTTTTTTCAATAGTTGTCTTTTTCTGATTTTATGACAACAAGTTACAGCGTTACCAGTGTCGAAGCCATTATATCACATTGAAAGCCGCATTCAGTTTACGGTGTGGATGCGCAGTTCGCTGGTTCCCTAGGTGTGTCAAAATTTCCTTGGTGTGCTGGTGTAATACCTCAAGGAACGGTATCATAAAACGGATGTTTTATTTTAATTAGAACTAACAGAGAATTAAATTTAGAGACTGGCAATAAAAGAGTCCTTTTCTGATACATCATTTTTCGCTGTGCAGCACTATTACTTCAAGGAACATAAGACGCAATTAAAAACAGCGAATGATTGCACGGGACTGGCCGTGCGGTCTGGAGCGCCACGTTACGGTTTGCGCGACCTCTCCCGTCGGAGGTTAGAGTCCTCCTTTAGACGTGCGTGCGTGTGTGTGTGTGTGTGTGTGTGTGTGTGTGTGTGTGTGTGTGTTGTGCTTACTATAAAATTAAGTAGTTTGTAGGTCGAGGAACCGATGACGTCAGCAGGGGTCCCTTAGTTTACAAACATTTGAATGAACAAAGCGCGTACAACAAGCAAAAGCCATGTGAAGTTTTAAACATGTGCAGTCGTTTGGTGATAAACGCTTTCGGTAAGAAAGTAAAGTACGTCATATCGCTCCTTCACTGAGTGGTAAACGCAGTAGCAAACGCAATATCTCAATGCTGCAAAAGCGGATAATTGCGAATAACGATTATGTTGACCAGTGTCCGTGCGCCATTTTTCATTCAAATGTTCAAATAGCTTATGCGACTTAACTACGGGGTCATCAGTCCCTAAACTTACAAACTACTTATGAACTATCTAATCCTAAGGACGGCACAAATATCCATGCCCGAGGGGGGGGGGGGGATTCGAACCCCCGACCGCAGTGGCTGTGCAGACCGTGACTGGAGCGCCTCAGTCCCCTCGGCCACCGCGGCCGGCCATTTTTCATTACCTTTACGCAGTTGCGATAATTAAGCTTACTAGAATAAAGGTAGTTAACTTCTTGGAATGTGAATCTATAGCGCGAGTAAATTTTTAAGTGACGTTATTTTTTGCGTATGGCTGTATAGTTGCTTGTTCTGCTGTTGCAGTTTCGGCGTTACGTAATTGTAAAATGTAAATATTCGGTGCCATCCGATAACACAGATAAACGTTACAAGTGTCGGTTTTCGTACAGTGTGTTGCCCAAGTAGAGAAAACGGCGCAAACTTGGTGATTTAACGTGTGTTATTCACCTGTACTTTGAAAGATATTTGTTGCGTTTCGTTAGCCATAATCAGGCTGGTGCTACTGCTCGTGCAGGCTGCGTGCAGATGCCAGTGACAGGCGCTCTCCCTGCGCGGTGCACGCACCGTGGTCTGGGTGCCCTGCCTCGTCACCCCATCCGCCTGCGCCATCTGATTCCCTTCCATTTATACCATAGGCGTGGCCGTCGGCCGCTTAAAAATACCCTCCCAGATATAGCGCAGCCTCACAAGGCTGCCCGCAACGTTTGCACACACTTTTTTGTTCTCCGACCGCCGCTTGTCGTCTAAACTGTCTCTCTCTCTTCTTTGTGTCATCTCTAGCCTCGCGGATAGCGCAGCCATGTAACTGCAGCAATCACAGCCGTGTTTCAATTCCCTATCCAATTCTCGTTACGCCGTAAATCTAAGAACCGCTTCGGTGGTAGTGGTCCAGAATGCGGCTTAGAGCAGTCTAACACACGGGACTCACATTAGGAAGGACGTAGGTTCAAATCCGCTTCTCGGTATCCGTAATTAAGTTCACCGTGATTTCGCTAAATCGCTCCAAGAAAATGCCGGAATGGTTCCTTTGAGGAGAGGCGGCGGATTACCTTCCCCATCCTCGATAAATGTTCCGTCTCTAATGATGTCGTTGGCAAGTTAAAACTTTAATCTTCTTTCCTTCTGCACTTTTAACACTGACAACCTATGGCTTTTGATTAATAATGCAGTTGATACCTAAATGAAGGAACCTTCATATGCGCAAACAACGTACGTTTACACAAGTTTTTTGACACTTATTTTTGCCTACCTTACATTTAGTACATTTAAATGTCAATTAAAATACATTTTCTTCCTGTTACCACAGTAATAAAGGACGTCATTTGCCTCTTTCTCATATATAAGAAACTACCGATTTGTTTGAAATATGCGCATCATAATAATACTTACCTGTCGGAAGTGCTAATGATCAGTCTTGGCTGAAACAGATTTGATAGGAATGTCACGTATGTATGTTCTCTTGAGATTGTAAAATTTTTGTTATAAATAATTCGTGCAGTATGTTACTTTGACTACATATTTGGTTTTAACTTACAACGGCGGGTTGCGTTAATGTGGAAATGATTTTTTTGAAGTGCAAGTCATAAATTTATGGAGTGACATGAAGTATTGAGTAAATATAGCAATCATTATTTGTAGAGACACTGTATGGCTAGAGCACAAATGACATTTTTTATTCGTTTTATTATTGTAAATCATCAAGTTTATCAAAGAGATACGAAATGTAAGATTTCAGGAAATGTAATTTATTTTTGGATTTCTATGACGCTACGTAATCTGTGGCAGTTACGTGGAGTTGTTACCATCATTTAAGTATTGGGATGTTCCTGTTGAGTATACTGACAGAAATGTTGCCGACGAACGTGACACCGTAGAAGCGGATAATTTATATGTGTGTTGTGAAGTTACTTGACAGATTTCAATGGTAGAACATACGTCCACAGTATTCGCCGTAGAAATATCACAAGGGAAGTTCCAAGTCGCTTTCCTCGAGTTGCGTATCTCCCCTGCACCTCTGTACTACCCCCCCCCCTCTCTCTCTCTCTCTCTCTCTCTCTCTCTCTCTCTCTCTCTCTCTCTCTCTCTCTCTCTGTGTGTGTGTGTGTGTGTGTGTGTGTGTGTGTGTGTGTTCTCTCCCCTCTCTTTCCCCCCCTCGTGGAGTCCCTTCTCCTTCCCCCTTCGATCATCCTCTCCCTCCCCTTCCTGCCTCCGTACAGTGTCACGCGCACGCGCATGCGCATGACCACACACACACACAACACACACACACACACACACACACACACACACACACACACACTTTTGTGAAATACGTCGTAAAATTAACAAAAACTGGGTACAATGCACTCAGTCAAATTTAGTCTTCGTGTGAAAGTTATTATAGTTCCAGTACGTCACCGTTTGGGGCAGAACCAAACGTCATCGTGCGGTGTAACTTGTCAAGTTAACCTTCGTACACCATTCGGAAATGAAACAGCTGTTTGCATTAAAATAGGGCAAAACGGCAATCAGTGGGGAAAGTGTCAGTGGCAGCAGTGCATACAAATGGACTAACAGGTGTTGGCGGTCTACGAGGCTGGCGAGTTTGTTTACAAGCGGGTACTCACTGTGTGCGGCGGCGCGGTATCCTGTCGGACCGGAAGCGCGAGGCGGCGCGGCCGCGGCCCCCGTCGCCGGCCCCGGCGTGTGCGGCGCTGCGCTGCGCGGCTTCCCGCCGCCTCGCCGCTGCCTCCGCCGCGCCGGCCGCGGCCGGTATCCCCTTTCCCGCTAACTTTAGCGCTGCTAAATATGGCGGCGCTCCGCTCAGTGTCAAGGTTGGGCCCTGACTGACGGCGCGCGGCGCGCGCATCCGACCCGCGCGCCCTCTGCCGACGCCCCCGCCGAACCGCGCCGCACGCAGCCGCCGCCGCTACGCGCCCACCCGCCGGGACTCGAACCGGCGACCCGCCGGCTGCTCGCCGGCTGCACTGTCGCTTCGTGCACGTTCTTCACTGCCCAATACCGCATGTTGGTAACTAAACATAACGCGTTATAACACGTCCTTCCGCCCTAAACGAGCTGATGAAGTCGACCTCACTTGTCTCCGAATAGGACATTGCCCTCTGACACACGGTTTCCTTTTACGCAGTGAAGAACCGCCAGAATGTGACCGATGTAGGACACGATTGTCAATACCACATATTTTAACAGAATGCGTTTTATTTGCTGGTACCAGGGCAAATTTGGGTCTCTCACAGGACCTGTCTTGTGTGTCTGTCATTTACCTCTTCTCCGCTTGTCTAAGTCTATTAGGCAGGTGTTTTAGTGTACAGAGTGGCTGGATGTGATACTTATATTTATGTACTCACCCAGCAAAAACACTCTTGTCCTGTCCCAGTACTTTTATCCCTTCTTTATATTTATGTCAACCCTTCGTCTTTTACATGTTCCTTTTAAGCTTTGACGTGTTAAAGCATATACATCGTAACGCTTAACACAATGTTTTAGCTCTAAGACTGGAACAAGGGACTGATAACCGCTGATGTTTAGTCCCTTTCAAAAACTACAAACCAAACCAAACCAAACCAATCACAGGACCTGAAATCTATTTTAGCTGACGATGAGGCGTATGTGGATCGTGTCCTACGATTTCTGTACTATGTCTGGACTACTTCCGAAAATATTGGGTGTGCGATTTTAATGTGTGTTCGAGTGGCTCGGCCACCCTTTATTTTTAAGTAGTCGCCGGGCCACATACATGTCACTGTTTTATCCTTTAGTCCTTTTAAGAGTTGTTTTAAGCTATCCCTACAGCTGTAGGTGTGCTTTTATGTTTCACGAGTCCATCCAACATGCGTCCTTTTTTCCATCCGTTCATGTTTGAGCACGGGCGCTGATGACCTCGATGTTGAGCGCCCTATATCACTAAGCAATCAATCAAAAACGGAAACTAATCACAGTACGAGTATAAAACTTGGTAGCATTAAGAGGTTCGTTCCAGCAGCTGCCAGACTGCTTGACGCGCATGCGCAACGCTGAAATTTGTGTTCCAACAGCGCCTTCTCCCGCTTCTGGCTACTTGGAGTGTGGCTGTTTGGTGTTAGAGCAGTTGCCGCCAAGCAGCCAGACGCTACCCGAAAAAATATTTCTGGCGCGGTCAAGCTGCCAATTTGCGCGTGCGCAGAAAGGTCTGAGTTAAGAGTGCGGGGTAGCCCTCACGTGATACGTGTGTGATTGTAGCGTGTTTTTCGATTATTTCGAAGTCTCTGCAATCCCACTTGAGATCAGATATTTCTCGTTTACACTTCTTTGTTATTAGGAAGGGAAGTATTTTAATTATTCCTTTAAACTTACCTTCGCCTGCAGCCAGAAACTGTGCGATAACCGTTCCAGCAGTGCAAGTATCAAACAAGGGTTTTTACGTCATAGTAGCTGTGCATGCGCAGTAACACCTGTTTCTTAGCGCTTGAAAGTACCCGTATGGCAGCTGCTGGAACGAACGTCATGTAAGACGGTAAGCTGAATTTTTTCAAAACAATCAATTTTCAGATTTTTAGATACTATGTTCTTTCGTAAACATTTATATATATTTTTTATTCCTGTCCACCACTTACAGCTGCATTTTTTTAAATTTTGTGACTTCTGTTACTCTGTAATAATTTACGCCCCTCTTCGTAAAAAAGATTGTACCTCCACACTTTCACTCTTAGAGTGCTACAATTTTTCTATTTTGTACAGAAATGTACGGTTCATATGTTGCTTAACCTCATAAAGCTTATTTTGATAATCAAATGTCTGCAGGCGCGCTTCGAAACAAAAGTTCTTTTGTAAAAAGTCTGTGAAGTATAGGTTGACAGATAATAAAATCAATGAGTTGCACGAATAATATGGGAATTCCATTAGGAAGAATTCTGGAGATCTGGAGGCAATGAAGAAAGCAGTGTTGGCCACTTTCTTTCACCGTATATCCTCTGACGAGAAATCAACACATTTTCTATGACCGCCACCTCCTGATACGTGGTGGAAATTTAGGAAGACACAGGCAGCTGGTGACCTCAACACATACCTACACAAGCATTCTATCCCTTAATCAATTACGGATCAAATCAAACCAATCTACAGAGACCTTAGCCAGCCTGATATACTGAGGAAGTGTTGCATGCAAAAACTCAAAACGTAAATGAGGCCTTCAAGAACTTCGTGTGGGCCCGCATACCCAAAAATGAGTTTGTTGGTTACAGAATTTTACAAACTAGGAGTGCGAGATGCTGTAATAGCGTGGAACTACAGAAACATAGCCAGACTAAAACTTTTAGAACAGTTAGGCATATGACCTGGACAGAATACTGTAACTATTCTAAGATATCTCCACAGCTTCGGTATTGCCAAGTTAGATTTTGCTGCTTCTCTTTTTTCTAAAGAGTCAAGAAGCAGGAAAAGGAAGCAGGCAAATGAACACAAAGATAATGTGGACTCTGATTATGGTGCTGGCTGCTTCTGACTACTTCTTGGGGACAGATCTGTAAGTTTTTCCTAGAATGACATAAAGTCTGAAGCATTTGCCCCGTTTTCTCAGATTCTTTAATGAAAAATTCACAGATTGTAAACAACACTGCATTACACCTGTGGAACCGCAGTCATATTGATTGCACCAGTAATTCTGCTGTAATAAAAATAGTTATGACTTTTTTCCACAAAAAATTTAATGCACCGCAATAAAATAAGAAGTGTTTTATAAATTACAATACCACAGTGATTACAGTTCAGTGAGTTGCACAAAGATAATTTAGTTTTCAGTGAAAAATTCAGACAAATCTGTTTCTTAGTTTCTGAGAAAATGGGGCATGAATTGCCGGTATAGAGCCTACCATTTCACCTTAATGTCGCAGTCTTTCCTCGCGCATTGTTGTGTGTATTGTCCTTAGTTCAAGTTAACCTTCAGCCCGTACACCCCGTTATGGTACACAAAGCGTACACTGGGACTTTAAGACCGGGGTGTCATTTCTTTCAGTTTCTTTCGGCATTTTTACCATCTAATTGTCTTAAAATCCATTTAGTGCACAAGTCGCTCTCCCCCTTCCCCACCATACACCGCTTCCATAGTTTTCGCACACACTCGATACGTAGATTTTTTTCAATTTTACAGATTTCCAGTTGACTGTGGAAGGAAAAACACACAACTTGAGGGTACCGGGGGTATATTGGACTGGGGGAAATAGGGACATTCAGCTTACACCTCTGTCTTTTTTTACCTGTAGCAGAGAGTGCAATTCGTTAATTACAGAACTTCAGACAGATGCGCAACGAAGAAAAGACTTACTTCGACTTCCTCTTCAACGGCCTTGAGGCTACTGTGGAGGGCAGAGCTCTGATACACACCCAGAGGGACGGGGAGGGCAGAGAAGGGGGCGCCCCGGTCCAAAAGACCGGTGTACGGGCTAAAGGTTAAAGTAATTTGCTAGTCTAGGGACTGATGACCATAGCAGTTTGTTCCAATATGTTTACAAACATTTTAATATTTTTTTGCCAAGCAGGGGCGTTGCTCTGTCACGACAGTTTAAGATCCCGTGGTTAGCTGTATTGAAGGTGCTTCGAACTATTCTCAAATGATGTCTGTATAAGATCACTATCTTACAACAGCTTGCAACACAAGACGCAAAACGACGTTCACTTCGTTCTCCACAAGGACTGAAGCTAATGACGACTGGACTTGGATCATCATACGGACAGACAAAGCTCATTTTTCTCCAACGGGTAGTTTTCAGGCTATTTTGGAGAGTGATGGGCGCTATATTGATCCCCTTTTGAAGCATTAATGGTACCGGTATGTCATGGTATGATCTACCGTAGCAGTACATTAAAAGTATTTCAATTTAATTGATTCTGCAACATTTCTCGTCCCCAGGACCTTGACATAGGTACAGTTTCATTATAACAAACGTCGCACAGAAACAAAATGAAAAATGTATCTGGTAAATGTAAATATCGTTTAGTACGATACGCCTTTTTTTATATTGGTCCATGCTTTTAACTCTCACAGTACCAGGTGGACGCCAAGAGCACTAAAGACCAGATGGCGTCATACCGACTCCATTCCCTTTCTTTCAGCAAATCATCCGTCCTCACTGACAGCTGTACCGGTACTGGAAGACATTTCAGCTACAGGGCTTTCCTGGATTCATTAGAGAAGAACCAGTGCCGACAGCCGCCATATCGATCCCACCCCGTTAATTCCGCAGTTCACTCATTCTCCTCAAAACCTTCTTAAAACGTATCACGAAAATATCTTCGACATAAACGTGACGTTATTAAAAACAGAACACGAAAGTCACTTTGACTCGACTGTAGTAGTAGAGGCACAAGTAGCAGAGGTAATGTAACTCTTTCAGTTGGTGCACTTGACAGAAAATAAATGCAAACACACTGACATGCACATAGATCATTCAATAAACCGCCTTCAGTTTAATGTTAAGAGTCAGTAGGGCGTACTTTACTTGAGGCACTACGTGCTGTTTTGTGTTAACATGGAATCACATTGTGAAACAGTTTCGATCAGTTTTTTGCGGATAGTAATTTGTTCTTCGAATGAAAAATGCAGAACTCTGTTTAATTAAAATGCAACGCTTCACATTTTCGTGATGAAGAAAGTTACAACAAAGGTAATCATGCAAGTTAATGTCCCTCTGGTCGACGAAAAACTTTTGCTTGATACATCTTTTATTCACCTGTGCTCGGAAGTTATTTAGAGGGATTACTGTGCATGCAGGCGAAATGAACATACATAGGATGTCACCTGCCAGCGCTCCTGAAACACGGAGACTTGTTTAATACTGTACTCCTGGACAGGATCAACCAGCAGTACAACCATCATCTGTCTTATTGAAAATGTTGCTGCAGGTAGATAGTGAGTGTGTGTAGCTATCAGAAATCCATAGTTAATTTCATTCATATAAGGACTGTGGGTTTCCTTTTCTCACTGTATTGGTATGGCATTGCTGTCGATAGGACGTTATATTTACTCTGTACATTACGTTGCATAGATTACATTAAGTTATCATATCTAGCTCGATGTTTCTTTTTAACGTAAAATAACAGTTGTGTGCCAGTAGAAGAGCGATAAATTGTGAACAGAAATTAAAGTGTCTAAGATAGATCAATTGGGAATTTTGCGTCGTACAAAATGTTGCCGTGGCTATCTTGGGTAAACAGAGAGAGAAGACCTGTTTTAAAAGCTACGAAGATGCTTTTGCAAATCAACAGTGTTAGTACACTTAGTAGAGTTGACGTATGCGTAGCCTGCGTGAGACGCGTGTCGCTGAAGCGGCCAGCAGGGCGTGTACCGAGCGCGTTGATCGTTGACCGGCGAGGGCGAGGGCGCCGCGGGTGACGTGCGCATGCGCGCCGCGGCCTCAATGAGAGCGTGGTCGCCATGGCAACCGGCGGCGTCCCGCGCCTCCATTCAGCGCGGCGCGCTACTCACGGTCGTTTCGATCGCTGTCGGCTGGAGCGCACGTGGCCGAGTCGGTCGGGGGGGGGGGGGGGGGAGGGGAGGCGGGGCGCGCCTACGCCCTCCCTCCCTCCCTCCCGCCGTTCGCCGAGGCACACTTCCGCTGTCATTAACGAGGCATCTCCTGTCGCTGCGACCGTTACCCTGTCCCACTGTGTCTAGGATCTACACAGAGATACACTAAATTCCTCCCTGCCACTTCTTCCTTGCTTACAACTTCTGTTTCAAACCATATAGCAAGAGTTGTGGGCTTGATTCCTTGGGCAAATAATTTGTTGTATTTCTGACAGTGAATGCGTAATTGCTTTACGCACACATCATATTTCTTAGCTTAAAAAAAGAAAAAAAAAGGTCTAAAGATTTTAACACTAACAGAAAACCACATGATAAATACGGAGTAAGGCTGTTTGATGAGGATCTCCTATTAAGTAGAAAAGCTTCTAACGAATCGTGCAAACGTAAGACTACTACTTCGGAACTATTGGCGTAGTTACTGTAGATCCAGAACACTGGAATGTTTGGCGTAGCGAAAGGGCTGGGAATCGCAACGTCTTACATCTAACCTGGAATTAGTCTTGCTGCGAAGTGCGCGTTTGCTCCCCGAGTGCTTCCTTGGGCATATATATATTTGTGTGTGTGTGTGTGTGTGTGTGTGTGTGTGTGTGTGTGTGTGTGTGTGTGTGTGTGTGTGTGTTCTCCGTTGTATAAGTTAGCTTAAGTAGTTTGTAAGTCTAGGGACTGATGACCGTAGCACTTTGGTCCAATAGGTATACAAACATTTGATTTTTGAATTACTCTTATTTTATCACGAGATTGATGTGTCATGTTTATCTTGTACTTATTTTCTTCATTATTAAGTTCACAGTCTCTACGTATAATTCCAAAGTAGCCTTTTCTACCTCGAACAGCCTTAATCTCATCCAATATTTGAAATCTTATGAGCCCCCTTCAAAAAATCCAGTGTCTATAAAATTACTTTAAATACATTATCTAAATTTTGTTGATATATTTAAGACCGTACTGGTAATGGGTGAGTAAATGGATTATTCCATACTGGATCTGAAAGACCCACAGAATTTATCATTTTTGCTGCTGAAGAGATTACATCACAATGTGGTACACAATCTCAGATACAGTACACGCCTGTAACTCACTGCAGAACCACGTGAACATTTACATGTACAGAATGGCGATTGCAAATTGAACGCCGCTAGTCCGATTTTGCCTGAATCTCATCAAACCTTCCCAATACCACACCCCAACTATATGTTACCAATTGTATACCGAAAATTGCAGCTACAATACAAGCTATCCTGGAACCCGATGTGTCTTGAGACATATACAGGTTGAATCACCTAACACTTGCACCGCAAATATTGCGGATACAGAAAGTGCGATTGATGTGCGGTTTTCACAGAATGGATTGGTAGTCAGGGGCACGTATTTTTAGCCAACAAACAGATTGTAATATTACTTAGAAAGTGTATTTTTTATGCAAACATACAGTTTTAAATGGAACAATGGTTGTTTCTATTTCTCACTGGAATTTTCGACACGAGCTGTGTACAAAGAATTTTGAATGACATTTTTATCACGTTTAGTTTGGCAGCAACAACCGTTCAAAGCTTCGGGGGCGGAGGCTGCGATAGCGTAGCTAACTGGCCGAGTGGCGCGCCCCTGGGGCTAGCCCCATGACCACCAGCCAGTCAGCTATGCTGTCGAACCTCCGCCCCCAAAACTTAGAATGGTTGTAGCTGCGAAACTAAACGTGGTTTTGAGTCGGTTCCTGTTGATTCAGTAGAGACAGTATTGGTATTTTTCCGATTTTCTGTAGTACTTTGTTCCTAAAAGTATTACAGAATCACGTTTTTGGTTTTTACCAGTATAGGAAAGTGTTATAAGATCGACAGAAACAAACTTAAAATTTATTACATGGGGGCGGAAAGCGGTAATCGTGTATTAATTTCAGCAATGGATATCCAGACAGAAAAATCTGAAATAGCTTTAGTTTCTTTGAGATACATAACATGAAATACCTTTCTTATTAATCAACTTTCAACTGTCGAAGTTATCAAAACATCATGAAATATGGTATTAACATTCGGCAGACATACAAACAAACTGCTTCACGAGACTTATTTGTTTACAAATTGATTAGTCCTATATAAACCTTAATTAATGGAATTTGTTTTATCATGTACTGATTAGTAAGCTAGAAGATGTGCTTCGGTCTCATCATGGACGGAACCGGTGCCTTATTTCAATCGTTAAGCGGCTGCATTTCAGCCTGGGTCACTATCTAACTGCACATCATGCGCGCAATCTCGTAAAAACATGGCTACCACCGGCTGATTGGCCGCTCTATATATAGGCTATCTGTATCCTGTGTGGTTGAGGTGCCATCTACTAACTACACTACCACCTACAGTGCAGACCCCCCGTTTTCTTGGGCGTAGATTCCTCAGTTGAATAGTTGGTGTGCCAGAGTCGACAGCAACCATAGTGCCAGGGGCATCACTTCGCTGATAGGTCAGCCTCGCTAAGGTTGCGGTACATTTAGGTGTCACTCCTTTCACACGTCTTCCCACCTCCAAGAGCGCGACATTTCCAAAATCAAGAGCGAATTCAAACAGTGCGTAAAAATGCAAAGCCCAAACAACGTAACAACGAGACTCGTCTGCTTGAGATAGGTACTGCAATTGTGTACGCTTTCATCCAATAATCAGACCCCTTCGTACAAAGCGTCTATCAGTGGAAAGATTAGCAAACAAGTTACATCCCCCATCTTCGAAAATTTTCTGTTTGCATCCCCGCGAACATAGAAATGGGGGCTTAAATTTTTCCCCAGGCTTTTTTGCCAGACTGACGCCTTCTTCCATACAAAACAGAACACGAATCATTCTAACGCAACGTAGCAAGATGCTAGCTCGTTGAAAAAATTCTGAGCGAGCACTCCGAGAACATGCCCTTTTGATGAAAACCTGCTTCCGCGTTTTCCAAATTGTAGAGCGTGCTGTGAAGGACAGTAGATGGCACGACTGAAACGCACGTCCACGTTGGTTGAGTAAGCCCCGTGTCCAGAGGTAGCGGCCAGCCCCTGTACAAACGCGGCGCCCGCGCTGCCGGCAGGCATCCGCTCTGCGCTGGGTCTCCCCTTTGAGACGGCCGCTGTGTAAACCGCAACCCACCTGCCCCCTTCCCGCAGCTCACACACGACCTCCAAACGCTTGTCTATAAACCGGCACAATACCCACTTGAAACTAAAACAGATCTAAAGTAAAAGATACATGGAAACTGCGGATTAATGACGTAACTACTCGGCTGTCACTTTATTATCACAAGCATGGTTTAACTAGTCTAATTAGCAGATCAACACGGAGAATTGGTGTGGCATCGGCAGATAAGAGTTTCTTTTAACCTATGATCCCACTGAAATAAATGATCAGGAAAACAGAGGACGGGGTCTTATCGATATCAGATGAGTCAATCGTACCTCAGCCGTGGCACTTGAACCGTACGTTCATTGACATTCAGTGCTGGTGACTCTTGTCAATAGTTCCGTCTTATTCACCGTACAAAAAATGGAGATTAGCTTTGGCGCACCTGATAAAATCTACTATAGAACGCTGACTGTACACACATTAACTTTAAAATCCTGAACCTCTGGTTGTAGCAACCTTAATACTTCCATTTTAGTTATGGCTCCTTGTTTACCATATTAGCGTAAATTGTGATTGTAATTAAACGCATTCAAGTATTATTTAACAATACTTATTTGCTTCTAACTAGTAGGATTAACACAAATATTTACACACACCTACCGAAAATCTCGATTTCTTAATATAAAGAACCAACATCTACCAATCGTAATCAGAATTTTAACACAAAGAATAAAAATAATATGGGCCAACCATACGCCCGGGAAACGGATTCGTCCCGCGTTCGATTTCAATCTGGCCCGCGGAAATCAATTGTGGTAGTGAGAGAGCTATAATAAAACGTCACAAGATAAAAAATAGTGTTCAGTACGCACAAATAAATATATGAAATGGAATGAAAATAAAATGAATTTAATCTAAAAACCGTTGTTTTGCGGTTTTTATTTGCTGGCGTGGCTTCTCGGAAAAGTGTGTGATTCATTGATGTGTTGCTCCAGCATACAAGTAAACCACAAGCTTAAGTACGTGCGTGAATCCGACCCGCGGGTTATGAAAGTTTCCCCGGGCCTCAGTGACACAAACTAAAGGAAAATTAATCAAATTCAAATGTTCAAATGTTTAAGCTTAAGGGACTTAAATACAGGGTCATCAGTCCCTAAACTTACAAACTACTTATGAACTACCTACAACTAAGGACGGCACAAATATCCATGCCCGAGGGGGGATTCGAACCCCCGACCGCAGTGGCCGTGCAGACCGTGACTGAAGCGCCTCAGTCCCCTCGGCCACCGCGGCCGGCGAAAATTAATCCAGAGGAGGTTGCTACCATGAACGTGGAAGTACAGTTCTAGATCTACAGAAGTAGGTATATCCCCCTAAGAACTGTGAACCAATGCCCGTAATATGTAATATAACGCATTAGCTGAATAACGCGTATAAAATAAATAAATAAAAACTTGCTAGCGAACAGAACAAAACATAACCTAACAAATTTGTGCGACGTCCGTCCTACTGAGGATGAGATTTAAATTTTTAAGAAAACGTAAGTATTTTATGATTTGCTAAGACACTTAGTAACATTATGAATTACCTTGAATCCATGCTCAAACAGCAAGTAACAAGGTAGCCCTGTATCACACTCTTAACGTGAAATATATCAACGTAAAATACATACAAAGCGTGGACTCCACCATTTTCATCTAAAAAATTACGCAATGTTTTGCTACAAGACAACGAAACAGAGATTTTAGCACCGACCACTTTGTGTGTGACAGCGAGTACACTTGAAGGTTTTAAGGATGATAGATGTATACGTTCTCGGGTTCTGACACAAAACTATACAGACAAAAGAAAACGATATCGTAGACGTGAATTCAATACGACCGTGTTTGTGTCACGTCCCACTGGCATCAGGTTTAGAGTCAGGCTGTAGGCACCAGGTATCACGACGCTACTACCGTTTTTTATCGTAGTCACATCCACTGGAGCTCCGTCTGTTGCCAGTAAGAGCTGCTGGATCCCGTCAGTGAGCGCACAAGCTGCAGAGACGATCCAATGTGTCCACTGTGAGTGCCCTAACTCCAGGAAAATAGTCGGCACGTATGGCGTGTAAGACAGTGTACACTGATTCAGGACAAAATGTGCATCGTTTGAGTAAAGCACATGGATTCAGCAGAGCGCGCGTGGCTTCGGTGAAGAGTTTCCTCTCCGCGCATCGTGTTCCGCAGTGCCTGAACATTTATTGCTATGGACTCAAGAGTGTAAGTCGCTTTGAAATATCACTCATTGTCTCCCATTTAAATTTTCTTACATGAAAATATGTAGTTTCTCGGACGCCCAAAGATGATTATTTGTTTTAGTAAATATCACATGTAGTGCTGTAGAGATATAGTTTCTGTTAAGTGTACCTACGTCGCCTTACCAAACCCCCTCTCCCCACAACACAGTGTTCTTTAAAGGACTTTCATCTGGAGATTTGGGAATCACGGGTGAGTGTGGCTGTTTTTCTACAGCGACTGACGTCGTTGTGAGCGAAGTAAGATGGGGCTCACACTCGTTTGGTTACTGTACGAAAACAGATACATTCTTATAAAGCATGACGTGTACATTCTGTAAATGGGTAGCAGTAAGGTAACAAGGTGAGAAAATCATCGAACAAAGTATCATTATTGTCATTGTCTGCACGGACACGGATTCTCTGGTGGAAAAAATGAGTCGACATTATCTGTGTATTACTATTTTGCGTGATAAAATACCGCGTGAGTGTTTGAAGAACAGATTTTCTATTTCAACCAGGAACTTTAAAATGAGTCTAAGATATATTTGTTCAAGGCGTGAGACTTGGAAAGATTCCAACTGAATTACACCATAGTAGACAGACAACCTAAAATCAGACATTGGTGCACCTAGCAGCAGATGTAGACTCGTATCTCAGTGTAGTAATTCTGGAGAGTGGACTGCCGGCCGCGGTGGCCGCGGGGACTGAGGCGCTTCAGTCACGGTCTGCACGGCCACTACGGACGGGGGTTCGAATCCCCCCTCGGGCATGGATATCTGTGCCGTCCTTAGTCTTAGTTAGTTCATAAGTAGTTTGTAAGTTTAGGGACTGATGACCCCGTAGTTAAGTCCCATAGACTTTACAAACATTTGAGAGTGGACTAACGTTTAAAAGATTCGAGCTGAAAAATCACCATAGAAAGAAGTGTGATACAAAACACGGAAAAAGTTTAGTTCTGTTTGAAGATCTCCGAGACTATAAGTACTACGATCATACGCACCCCAGTAATCAGCTCAGATGAAGAGGACTGGGCCAGAGTAAAAGGAGGAGTAGCAAAATTTGTACTGACAATATAGGTACCAGGAACGTAACTGCAAATAAACCTTGGTTAACAGAAAAAATACAATAGATTAGTTTATAAATAACAATTCTGCTATCAGTCAGAATTTATATATTTTAGAACGAAATGATTCCCATTTCCAAGTTCTTTTTTATGCTATCCTAGTTTAGTTGTGGTGTTTCTGATGTGCGAGGTTCTACATTATTTTGTTGTCTTTACTGCAAAGATTAAATGCACAAATTTTAGTTATTAGTCGGTCTTCATACATATTACATGAATAAATCTTTGAATAGCTTCTACTTAAGAGTTACCTAACTGTCCTTGTGTGTAGAATATCACACAGATCAAACATCACAACTAACATTTTTTGCACTGTATACATTGTTTACAAAACAAATGTACATATATAAGCAACTACTTTATCTTTGTTAACTCCATGTAAGAACGTCCTTGCAACTGTTTATATCTACATTTGTTTTGTAAACATTTATGTATACTAAGGTGAAGCAATGAATTAAAATTTGTGATGCGGCCGGGAATCGAACCCGGATCTCCATGCTTCTAGGCAGACGTCTTACCGTTAGACCACCGCACCACTAACGATTAAGGCGCCTCGACGGGAAGTCGTACTTAGACTATTCCGAGGAGCCTTAATCGTTAGTGGTGCGGAGGTCTAACGGTAACACGTCTGCCTAGTAAACATTGGAACTCCGGGTTCGATTCCCGGCCGCATGAGTGCATAAGAACATTTGTGGCTGCTATTATTAGCTGCGCGGGAGTGACCGTTTGCACTTGCTACGGCGTGCGCGGCTGCTCCCCGTGAGAGTTTAGAGTCCTCCCTCGGGCTTGGGTCTGTGTGTTGGCCGTAGCATAAATTTAAGTACTTTAGGGACTGATGATTATATTTTTGTACACATTTGATTTTGCTGTATCTTGTTTGTACGATCCGTAAGCGAGGGGAAGCCAGGTTCTTGAAACTTCGTAAATTTACTTTAGTGGAATAACTGGTGTCTGTTTTCGGTAGTCTCCAATACAGATTTTTCTAAATTTCAGTAACACTCGTCCAAGTAATAACATACCTGTAAATATTCCAGGTGCCCTACCTTGAATAAGTTCAGTGCCCCTGTAAGTCGTATCTGATACGGGTCGCAAACATTACGTAGTATTCTACGGCAGGAAACACAAGTGTTTTGTATGGAATCTCATTTCTGGATTGACTGCGTTTCACAATATCCTAGTAACTTTCCTACCTGCAGTAAATACATTTATGTCATCATTCCATTTGATATCCATACATATTTCTACTTTCATATATATTTATTCTAAAGCGTCTCGCTGCGGAGCGCGCGGTTGCTCGCCGTGGAGGTTCGAGTCCTCCCTGGAGCATGGGTGTGTTTGTTGTCCTTCTGTTAGTTTACCTAGGTTTAAGTAGTTTGTAAGCTACGGACGATGACCACGCAGTTTGGTCCGATAGATATACAAACATTTGAACATATGTTTATTACCTGACTTTCATTCAGTCATTGATCTTGCAGTCCTAAGATACTTCTATTCTCTATTTTCTGAAGTGCGCCGGCCGCGGTGGCCGAGGGGACTGAGGCGCTCCAGTCACGGTCTGCACGGCCACTACGGTCGGGGGTTCGAATTCCCCTCGGGCATGGAAATTTGTGCCGTCTTTAGTTGTAGCTAGTTCATAAGTAGTTTGTAAGTTTAGGGACTGATGACCCCGTAGTATAGTCCCATAGACCCCGTTGTATAGTCCCATAGACTATACAAACATTTTTGAAGTGCAGAAGTTTATATTTCTGCACACGTAAACAAATTGCTAACCTCTGCTTCACTTTGAAATCTTACCATAATCTGTCTGGATATTTGTGCCGGTGTTTTCAGGGAGTAAATCATTATAAATAAGTGCATCATCTGCAGAAAGTCTCAGGTTACCGATAAAGATTGTCAACCATTTAATGTGAATTTGATAGGTAATAACTATAAGCGTCTTATAACTCCACGATAGCAGTGACTACATGCTATTGTCGCCCGACTACTTCCTTGGAGGGCCTGTTAGTAGGAGCTGTACAGCCTGCAGGATCGAAACTTTCCGGAACAAGGCTGGTGTAATAAACAGTCGGGAGCGCACATCTGAATATAAAAGGAGCCTGCGTTAATTAACATAGGTATCATTAGCGGCTGCGGCGGTGGAGCAGCGGGCGCTGGCTCCGTCTTTGTTTTGAATTGCAAATAAAGCGGCGCAAACGCGAAACCGATAGCGCCGCTGCAGACGCGCACGGCCGCTATCGAGGCTGCGGAAATGGCTCTGGTCTAGGTGTGGGGGTCGACCGAGCCGTTTCCGATGTCCTCCCGATACATCTGAACGCCGTCTCTTCTAATGTTAAGTCATCTGGGCATCGCAGTCAAAATGAAGGCAACAGTGCGCATTTACCATCTCTCTGCTACTTGAATTCCACGTATAACTTCTCCGACATTCCACATCGAATAAAAAATCCGAACTATCGCAAGAACTTGCAAGTGGCACGTCGGTGGCTTCCAGAAGAGTAACTTTTCGATGGGAGGGAAATTCCTGAAGGCATTACTTCTTAGAAAGTGTGCGAGGAATGCCCCTCTCAAAGAGTACCCGCCACTTACACGCTTCTTGGCACAAAAATTCTTCGTTTCCTGGGTAAGCTACCAGTAAGATAGTGTTGTCTCTGTCTTTTAAAATTATTCAACAAATTACCTTGGATGAATACTTTTCTGCGATGTAGAAGTAACTTCCTCCTCCCTCCCTCCCTTCTTCTCTTGCTGTTCCATTTGAATCTGGTGGTGAGCTGCACCGTTTTGAAAATATGAGTTTTGATAGCATATTCGTTGTTGCTCATTTGTAGCTTTTAACAGTGCTCTAAACCGAATTCTTCCTTCCATATTCATACTCACTTCATCTAAATTTGAATGGAATTTACTTGCAGCTGCTTAGTCCCTAAGTGCCTGGTAGAAAAAGATCAACAGTTACTGTTTTATACATCGTCAAATACAACTTTGTTATGGAGCGTCATGCAGTACTACATATAGGTCGAGCAAGTCCGATTTGTTGAGTCAGTAACTTTGAACTAGTTACTTCGCTTGAGGCAGGACACGGATATTTATTACGATAGCCGGTCGCAGTGGCCGAGCGGGCTGCGGCGTGACAGTCACGGTCTGCACGGCCGCTGTGGTCGGGAGTTCGAATCCCCCCTCGAGCATGGATGTTTGTACCGTCTTTAGTATAAGATAGTTCATAAGTAGTTTATAAGTTTAGGGACTGATAACCCCGTAGTTAAGTCCCATAAGCTCTACCAACATTTGAACATTTTATTACGATAATGATAACTTATTTATTTTATTATTTTTTTTTTATTTACGTCCTTAAATTTTTGAGGTGCATATATTACACCATAGATGTTGGACATGCATACAACACAGTACCGTAAACTTGTTAAAGTATGGTACTTTAACACAGTCATATTTTTACATGCTTAGCTTACAATACAATAGACACAAAAAACAATAATCCTGATGCAATTTTACACACTTAATTACCATGTATACACAATACAATAAACTTGGTACAATTTGGAACTTTTAAACTCATTGTTACATGCTTTACATACAATAAATACAATTAATAGGATCAGCCATTCTTTCACTCTCACTTTAACAGTTCTTTTCGTTTTATATACTTATTATTCGGGAGATGTTCTGAATATTTGCAACATTTAGTTTTCGAGATTCTGTGGTATTGAGTAAATGCAGTTTTCCAAAAGATATGAAGTTACAGATTTTTTAAATATGTGTACCTTACTTATATTTTTTAAGTGACTGGGCAATTTATTAAATAGTTTTGGCCCTGAGTGGTATGCACCTTTTTTTGCACAGGGTGCTATGGCAATGTTGTCTGTGTACGTCACTACATGACCTCGTATGGTGTTCATGTACTGTTTTGTTTTGAATGAATACATCTTTTTTTTAGCATGTTCTTTTTCACATACACGACTCCCTCAAATATGTAGATACATGGCACGGGTAGAATCCTAAGTTCTTTAAAAGCGATTTGCATGATTTATTACTGTTCACATTTTCATTATTCTGACTATATATTTTTGCTTCCTGAAAGTTGTAATACTGTGAGGGGAATTTCCCCAAAATATGATGCCATATCTCACATGGGAGTGTACGCGAGCAAAATAAACTGCTTTAACTGTTTCAGCACTTGTGTTGTTCCATATGATTCTCATTGCATACGTCATTTTTGATAGTCTGGTATTTAAGAAGGTGATGTGGGATCACTTACAAATCAAATGTAAACATAAGGCACTAAACTGCTGAGCTCATCAGTCTTTACACTTACAGAATACTTAAACTAACTTATTCTAAGGACAACACAGAAATCCATACCTGAGGAAGGATTCGAACCTCCGATGGGAGCGGCCGTGCAATCCGTAACATAGCGCACCAGTTCGCGTGGCAATTCCCGAGCAAATATTATGTGAAGTGTTCACTGTGACTAGCGTAGGTTAACAGCTCGCTCGTATTGTAAGGCACTACCATTTGTAGTTTTGATTGCTATTTAACTTCCACGATTTTTTTCGTGAGTATGTGCGTGGTGAGTACGGGGCCCCCGGCCCTAGTGCAGTCTTTCTTCCTTCTTTTCTCCCTGCACTGCATTTACTTTCCCTTCCCCTCCTTTCCACCTCAGAAGTGTGATCCCCCAGTGCCAAACCACCAATCAATCAGCTATTTAACTTGACCTATAGCACGTTCACAGTTTCAAAAAGCTTTACACACACTGTTCACTTCGTACTGTATATAATCACAGTCTAACATAAACAGTCACGACACTCCTACTGAATTTTGTTATACGCCACGACAGCAGTGCTCCAAGCAGCTAGCGAAGTACATTTCTGAATGCGATATGTAAGTGTGAATGGTACCGTTTAAATAGTGTATAGTGCCATAAAAATCAGTAATAATTACAAAATAACTCCACATTTGTCTATATTAGCTTCCCTACGAACCAATGAATGGTATGAATCGGTACTTCGAATGGCAATTTATTTAAGACGATCTTCAAATCTACGACTTTCTAAAATTTTATTTTCTATTAAGGGAAAAAAAGGCTAACAAACAACAGAAGACCCATCCTTCTGCAGAAATACGTCAGTTTTATACTCAGAAACGTCAAGATCTCTTCACAACAGTTCCATTCAAATCAATAAGTGCTGAACGTAAAAAACACATACGGAATGCAATACCTGCAGTATTTAATGTACCAGATTAGCAACTACATCTGTAGCTGTAGGAAAATCCTCACAGAAAACATAGAAAGCAAAAAAATTATTTTCCCGCCACACTGAAACCATTTACATAATTGTTGCTACATTTGAACCACAAATGGCAAGGATCTTCTAGACTTTCGTTTTAAAAACAAAAGTAATTACACTCAAAAGTATACGCGTTTATAACAAAGACGACTGAAGTGGAAAAATGTTCGAATCACTGTACTCTATATCGACTTTTTACATTTCAGAGAAAGTGTCTGTCATATAAGAACAGACCATAACTGGTATTAATGTTTCTCGTCTGTTTATATTTTCTTATTTTCAGAGGAGTAAGCTGCAAAAGTATGCACATATACCTAAGTATTTCCTCATGAATAACTTGTTTATATCACTAAATAGGGAAAATCGGCTGTTTTTACATTTGTTTCTCGATTATTGCCTGTGACGGACAACAAAGCGATAAGCGATATCGTTTCTGGCTATAGATCTGTTCTATATTTCCTGAGTTATTTGTCTGGTAAACGAGATGGTAATCTTGTTCCTGTGGCATCATGAACCTAATATTAATCATGAAATCTAGAGAACATACTGTTGTATAGTGGTGAATAAAGGCTCACCGCGTATTCTTGGTCTCTGTACTGAACTTTCACCTGATTTTAGTGGCTATTAATGGCCTAGCAGCAGCACTTCAATATCTGCCTCATTATGTGCTGACGATTTCTGCATATATTTTAGTTCGTTTAATATGTGTGTCGCTGAAAGGCAGCTGCAGGAAGCCATACACAAGGCGCAGTCATGGGTTCGCGCACATTTCTCTGCCGCCAAGACTTCTATCGGCGTCGGACACTCCACTCACATCCAGAACGTTTTTATTGACGGCCAGTTGATTCTTTCTCATATTCGCCAGCTTAAGCATAACTGCTGGCAGTACCTAACGCCTCCGCTGCCTTAGCAATATCACTTGGAGAGCAGACCGCATATACTGCTGCATTGCTACAAAACCCTTGTGCTATCACGACTCTAATAGGGGACTGTAATACATGGTTCAGCATCGCCCTCAGCGTTGCAGATCCTAGACTCATTCCACTACTGTAGAGTTAAGCTCGCGACAGGAGCTTTCAAAAGCAGCCTTGTGGACAGTCTCCTTGTGGAGGCTATGGTTCCTCCACTACGAATGAGGCGACAACTGCCGAGGAATTAGTCTGCTTACGTCCGTGGTTTGTGTAATCATCCTAACCACCGCCTCCTTTTCCCAAAAACGACACTTCACATTCCACAGCGGCGATCGATATTGGGTTTGACTGTTGGTGTACGTGTCCGATCACTTCTCAGTAAACTGTTTTTGCCTACCATCCCTTTTCCTATTCGAATCGCGTACACCAACATGCTGTATGCGTCGACCACAGTTTCGACTGGAATTGCGCAGTGCTCCAAAAACTCTGATCACCCTGAGACAATTCGCCGCCAATTCCTGTCAATTCTTGACGTGTCACAGAGCTCTAAAGTCAATTACACAGATGGCTCGAATGGTGATGGTCGTGCCGGATTTGGTTATAGGCATGCAGGACATAATGAATTGCACTCCTTGTAGGATGGCTGCAGTTTCTTCACTACAGAGCTAGTAGCCAGCTTTCACGCACTGGGTCATATCAGTTCCTGCACTGGGGAATCCTCCCTCATCTGCAGCGGCTCCCTGAACGGTCTACAAGCCATCCTCTGATAATGGCCATCCAAATGTCCACATACGCGTGGGCGATCAGTGGTATTTCTCTGGACTCCAGGGCACATCGGAATAGAAGTAAACGAACTAGTTGACAGTTTAGAAAAATAGACTACCCATAAACTTACTCTAGAGATCGGTATAGCAGCTACTGACCTCCGTTCGGTGGTACGCAGTCGAGTTCTCGTTCTGTAGAATACTGAACGGCGTACCCTACAAACGTCCAACAAATTGAGGTCAATAAAGGAGACGACAGACGTGTGGATGTCCTCGCAGGGGCTCTGTCGTCCTCTGCCTACTACGTATCGGTCATACTAGGCTGACTCATGTTCACTTCTCCGTCGCGAGGATCCTCCTCAGTGTCGATGTGGTGCGCATTTGACAGTCGCCCACATCTTACTAGAATGCCCCATTAATCTCTCAGACGTCTTAACCCTTGGTTTAGCTGGCAATTCCTCTATGGCCGATTTAGTTTTAAAATTTAACGTGACAGTGAACTGTATCATTCCATATGAGGTTCGTGAGTGTCCATTATCTATCTGTTATGCAGTTGCGTTAATTCTTAAAGGTAAAAGATTTTAATGTGTTACAGAGTGGCTGGAAGTTCTAATTTTATTTCTGTGGGCGGACACCTTAGGCATTCTGGTATTCTCTTAAAATCTTTCTCACCTTTGTTCCATTTTATTTGCTTCCTTTTCTTTTTACGTGTTGCATCCTGAATTGATGTAGTTCGGCACATTGTTTTATGTACCATTTTAGCCACTTTTAATGTAATCTCTCTGACTGGAAATAGGGATTGAGGACCGTTACAGTTTAGTCCCTTTCAAAATCCATCCAGCTATCCATCCATCCGTATTCTTGGAAATAAAACCGCTATTCAATGCCGGCACTTCGTTGAGGAAGGTACGATAGTATCAGCTATAGATCTTTCAAACAGCTTGATAATAGTAATCAGAGAGAAGCGAGAGGCAGAATAGCTATGAAAACGAGATACGAAGTGAAAGATTTGGCCAAAATTGCGCCAGTATTAGTGATTAATTTCTGACAGGATAAAGAGAAAGTAAACCATAACACGCTTCTTTGGTTGGACCTGGGGTCTAGAGGTAAAACATGTGACAGGAAACGAGAGGTCGCGGGATCAAATCGTCGGACTACAGAAGTTTCGGCCTACTTTTTTTATTCACCCCTCAAAAATGTGAGGAGACGCCGGAAACGACTCACGGTTCGTACTCCGCGGTAAGTTTTAGATCCCTTTTCCGTACTTGGATAACTCGGATCTCTTAGGACCAAGTTATTCGATGTAGTGACTGCCATTTGAGAGCCTTGCATCAGGACATTGAATTATTAAAGAACAGAAAATTCGCAGTAAGTTTACAGTGGTTTGTGCGAGCGCGTGTCAGTGGTTTCATTCGTGAAGCACCGGGTGTGCGGGGGTTTTTGCGGGTGCCTGGTGCCTGTGGCTGTGCGCGCAGCACGTCGCGGGCATCGATCAAACTGCCCGCCTGCGGCGGCGGCGGCGGCGGCTCGCGTGCTGAGGTGCGTCCAGCCGCCCCACGAATTCCGATGTGGTCATTTCCATACATTTTGTCGCCGCCGCCACGCAACGCCCTCCCTGCAGGCCTCGCTTTCACCTGCAAACCCAAAACCGCATTTCTAACTTCGCTGTGTAGCGTTCAATACTATTTACTTGCCCTAGCAGACAGATATTTGGATCCAAGTTCGACATCATTGCGTTAAATTATTTTTTAGTATAGGATATTCTGATGACCGTATGAATTTAGTGAGCAGGAATGATGGCTTTTGGTTCGTTCACTACCATTATAGAAGTTCTGTCTCGAAAGTCAAAAGTAAATATACGAGGATAAGTCATTTATTATCCGCAAAGCAGTTATAAAATTTTATTGTAATCAAATACGAAATTTAAGAGAACATCATTTTTCGACATAGTCTTCTTGTGTTTCAACGCATTTGCTCCATTGTTGTAAAAGCTTCCTGGTGCCCTCATAAAAGAAGGTTCTCGGTTGAGCTGCTAGACAGGAATGCACCGCTTCTTTCACTGCAGCCGGCCGCGGTGGCCGAGAAGACTGCGGCGCCTCAGTCACGGTCTGCACGGCCACTACCGTCGGGGGTTCGAATCCCCCCCCCCTCGGGCATGGATATTTGTGCCGTCCTTAGTGTTAGTTAGTTCATATGTAGTTTGTACGTTTAGGGTCTAATGACCCTGTACAAACATTTGAACTTTCACTGCTTCGTCCGAGGCAAATCGACGGCCTCTTAATACCTGTCTGAGTTGACCAAACATGTGATAGTCAGAAGGGGCAAAACACTTCCCTTACTGTTCCTTAAGTCTTCGATGCATATCGGCCCCTGATACGCCTTCTGGCCACACAAAACGGATCACTGAACGTTGCTCTTCTTTAGTGCAAATAGACAGAGGAGCAGCCATGATTAAAAGCACAGCAGCGAAACTAAAGTAACTTAGCAGCTTGAAAATTGCAAAGGTGCGCCGCGGTTGCACAGTGGAAGAGTGGCAGACTATGAATCCGAAGGTCGCGGGTTCGATCCCCGCCAGGTCCTAGGATTTTTGTCTGTCACTTTCCACTTATTTCACTTCTGGCAATATTTCCACGTGAAAAACACTGTGTAGCACCGTGGTTCAGAACCCACGTCAAACTGTAGGTCCCCCTATAACTGGCTGGGTAAGTCGGTTCGACGGTCGGAGGAAGGCAACGGCATACCACCTCCAAACAGGACCATGCCTAGTAAAGCACATTGTGGTGTTCAAAGCAATATTTGGACTGTTGACTGCTGTACCTTACCTTACCTTACCAACAAATAAACAAAGCATGCGTCATCAACTTAAAACGACATTACTATCAACATAAACAAAAATATAACTAAAATGCGGGTAATGATAATTTCGAGTAGCTCATTGGCCTAGTGCAAGTCTTTCAATTGGACGCCAGTTCGGCAACTTCTGTGACCATAGCATACCCCAGTTACCCAACCGGGGAAAGGGAACCTACAGCTTAACGTGGAATCCGAACCACGTGTCGTTTTTGGCGACACCTCACATCTTTAAGAGGTGAACGATGGGTTAAAATGCAGACTGAAAAATCCGAGGTCCGACCGGGTTTCGAATCCGTGATCCTTCGGTTTCCAGTCGATCTCTTTACCTCAAGACCACTGGGCCCGTTGACTTACCCTCGTGTTTAAAAAGATTCATAAACAATTACAAAATGTTAATGCAGTGTGTTCGCAAAGTCTCTTCGCAGTGGCGATCTTCGCGTGTCTCGTCTTGCGCAGCGTGTAAGGTTGGCAGCACAGACAAAGCGCACCTGCATCTGTTCCGTGGACCTGCAGAGGTAGTGGGGTGGGGGTAGTGTTGGTTATACGATGACATGAATGTGCTGCCACCTTTACGCGTTCCGCGATGCGAGACAAACGGAGCTTGTCGGTGTGGAGAGCCTTTGCGGACACACTGTATTTTTAAAGAACTGTAAATTGGCTCCTATACAATTTTTGTCATGGACTCTCTCATTTGTGGTAAATACCTACGAAGGCCTTGGTGAGAATATTCTAAAAACTGTTGCCACAGCTGTTGTGATATCATGAGCGAGGTCGTCACTGTAGTTTGCAACTGTGTGATGCAACGTTTTGTTTGGCCGTGAGTTCATGGATGTTGTGAGGGTGTTATTTGGTCAGACGATGTAGGTACACTTTAACAAAAAGGTCTTTCAACTTTAGTTACACATGTGTAATTGATTGCAAATACATCAGTTTTCAACTTTTGGCGTTGTAGATGTACAATGGTAAAGTAAAAACACCGTGCATTAAAACATCAAAGTTCCATTGCTGTTCATAAGAATTTCTAAGTGTCGATATGTGTATAAGTTTTGAAGCAGTGTTCCACGTAGCGTAACACTTTGTCCTGAATCGTAGAATTCGTAGCACTGCTCAGTCAACGCACTCAATTAATGAATACGATGCAAAGCATGCCTTACAGACAATACGTTCCAACTAGATAACTATGCTTTAAGCATTCAGGTATCACGCAACCATACTGTTCATACTTGCTTGCCCTCTCACGGAAATGAAGAAACGATTGTTCGCGTCATGTAGGAGGGCGCTTCCGCACATAGACGCGAAGCGATAGGGGAAGTGTGGAGGGGAGGAGCTACGGCCAAGAGCCAACAGTGGAGCCTGTGGGAGGAACATTGTCGTAACTCATAGCTGGCCACGAGCCTGGAGAATGAATGTTATTGGCTGTCATTGCGGTAATGGAGGGGTATGCGGAGAACGGGTGAAAAATGGGACACCTTACAATGTGAAGCGGACTACATTAGTACCGACAGTCTGTGTTCTCATGACCCTATATAAGCGCCATAGTAGTCACTGATTGCCTCCCAATACACGATTGTACATTGGACGCAGAGCGACGAGTGGGTGGATGCGTTGTGATACGGCAGTCAGGCGTTAACCATGTGTTTTCCCATGCGGATGACAATTTCCCTACGTAGTGTGCAACGTTAAAGGTCAGCGTTCAACAATCATGCACAAGACTCATGTTTTCATCTGTTTGGCTTATGGACGTCCAGGGTGGGGGTCATCATCCATCTCTTTCTGGCACTACTTAAATATCTGTAGCCACTTAGTAACTTGCACTTGCGGAAGAACAAAGATGCTTCATCAATTTCTACAGCTAATTTGTCAATTTTGATGCATAATCTGATCGCACAATATTGTTCGGCAGTAGGACGTGATCTCAAAACAGAGATTCATTAAATCAAACGATCCTAATACAACCAAAGCTCGGAGCAGACTTGCCTAGTGTGTGCCGGAAAACTGCAGGTCCTCTCCATCTGAGTTCGGGCTTTGCATGAATTGCTTTTGGGACACACCTTGTGATCTTGTTTCTTATCTACCACTTCCGAAAAACGAAAACTTCTTAGTGATGTATACTTCTTTTTGTGTTTTGGGTCATCAGTCTCGTGTGTAGTTTGTAGTACTTGTATCCACTGTCTTCAGTGATTCTTTTCGTGAATTGTAATCATAGTCTTCGCCACTGCAGCTGCTCTATTGACACGGAAGCTATTTCCTCGTGTCATAACGTATATCCTATAATGCTCTCCCTTGTTCTTGTCACTATTTTCCACATATTTCCTTCCTAATCGCTTACAAGGGAACTAACGCAATTTTTACCAGTCCCCAAATCTTCAACATTGTTCAGCACAACGTCCACAAATGATTCTGTACTTTTTTCCGTTTTTCTTTTGTTTATTTTTCTTTTAGCTTCTCCATAGTTAATGATGACTTCCAAACTACGCTGTGCTCCAGATGTACCTTCTTAGAAATGTCTCTCTCAAATTAAGGGCTGCATTCGATACTAGTAGCCCACTTCTAAGCCGCGCGGAATGGCCGCTTGGTAAAAGACGTCAGGCTACGGACTTGGGCGGCCGTTCCCGCCACAGATTCGAGTCCTTCCTCGGGCATAGGTGTGAATGTTGTCCTCAGTTAAAGTCAGTTTGTTTTGTAAAAGCAAAGTCGCGGTGGAGTAGGCGAGCGGTCTAAGGCGCCTCGCTGCAGAGCGCGCGGTTGCTCGCCGTCGGAGGATCGAGTCCTCCCTGGGCATGCGTGTGTTTGTTGTCCTTACGTTAGTTTACCTTAGTTTAAGTAGTTTGTAAGCTACGGACTGATGACCACGCAGTTTGGTCCGATAGATTTACAAACCAGAATGAAACTTCCACTCTGCAGCGGAGTGTGCGGTGATATGAAACTATCTGGCAGATTAAAATTGCGTGCCGAAATCGAAACTCGAACCAGGGACCTTTGCCTTTCGCGGGAAAGCGCTCTACTGACTGAGCTATCCCGACACGACTCACTATCCCACCTCACAACTTTACTTCCGCCAGTACCTCGCCTCCTACTTTCCAAACTTCACAGAAGCTCTCCTGAGAAACTTGCAAGACTAGCACTCCTGGAAGAAAGGATATGGTGGAGACATGGATTAGCCACAGCTGTTCGAGTCCCGGTTCCGGCACGCAATTTTAATCTGCCACAAAGTTTCAGATTTACAAACATTTGAACATTTATAAAATCAAGGGACTAATTATAAACAGTTTGGTGCAATAGGTTTACAAGCATTTGAAGTTCTTTTTATCCGGTACTAGCGTGCTCCTCGCTTTGTTCATCATATGCTATGTTGTTTCCAAAGTAGTAGAATTCCTTCAGTTTGATTCGAAGTTTCATATCACTGTCATATTGTATTTATGTGTTTCTAACAAGGGCATTATATGTTCATGAAACCGTCATTATCAACTCGAGTGTTTGTTGTCTTTCTGTGTGTGTTGCTGTGTGTGCAAACAGTACGTTGTAATTGATGGAAATTCATCGAGTAGAACAGAAATGATATCTGGTGTTCCACGGGGAAGTGTTTTAGGGCTCCTACTGCTCCTTATTTTCATAAACAATTTAGGAGACAATCTGAGTAGCTGTCATAGACTGTTCGTGGATGATGCTGTCATATATCGTTTAGTAAAGTTGCCAGAAGATCATAAGAAACTGCAAAATGATTTAGCTATCTGCATTGTGCAAAAAATTGGCAATTGACCCTTAATAATGAGAAGTGTAAGGTTATTCATATAACCACTAAAAGAAATCCGGTCAACTTCAGTTACACGATAAATCAGTCAAACCTTGATGCTGTAAATTCAACTAAATGCCTAGTAGCAACACTTACGAACAACTTAAATTGAAAAAAAAAAAAAAAAAAAAAAAAAAAAAAAAAAAAAAAAAAAAAACTCACAGAAAATATTGTAGGGAAGGTGAGTCAAGGCTTTGTTTCATTGGCAGAACACTTGGAAGATGCATCAGTTATACTAAAGAAACTGCCTACACGACACTTGTGCGTACTGCATCAGTTATACTAAAGAAACTGCCTACACGACACTTGTGCGTACTATGTTGGAGTGTTGCTGCGCATTGTGGGATGCACACCAGGTGGTACTGACGGACGATTTAGAAAAAGTAGAAGGGCACCTTGTTTTGTATTATCGCGATATAGGGGAGAGAGTGTCACGGAAATGATGCACGATATGGGACGGAAATCATTGAAAGAAAGGCGTTATTTGTTGTGGCGAGATCTGTTTGCAAAATTCCTTTCATCAGCTTTCTCTTTAGGGAGACATGACCATCATAATAATATAAGAGAAATCAAATCGAAAACAGAAAGATTAGGGTGTTCCTTTTTCCCGCGAGCTATTAGAGAATGTAACTACAGAGAAATATGCACTTCATTGTTATTTGCTGAGTATCCACGTAGATGTACATGAAGGAATGGAAGAAACGCGGTTACGAATAGTGCGGTTGCCCTTGTACATTTTGTGATTCGTGAGTCGTACGAATTTTCAGTGCGTTGCGCAACTTGTTGTATCGCCTGTTTAACAGCGTATGTCGAGATAACAAAATTATACACTTGGTTGCCCTTTGTTACCTTACTAAACGTTTCATTTGACTGTCATCAGAGAGAGAGAGATAAGTTGTGCGAAGCCTTTGATGTCGGCTAGCAGACAGCTCTGCAGTGAGATGCGAGATAGGCGGACGCAGCGGCGCGGCGCTGGGCGGCTCGGCTTTAGGCTGGTGGATCAAACATTGAGGGTGTTTGCTCTCGTGTTTCAGGTGAGTAGCGAGCGTGCGCGCCAGACACGCTGCCGCCGCTGCTGTTGCTGTTGCTGCCTGCTGGCTGTCCAGACACTGAAGGTAAGTCACCATCCTGCTGCAGCTCTCCACATTACTTCCTGAGTCACCAGCACTACGTGCATATCTAGCCTCTACGTCATTCACTCACTCTATTCCGAGATAATGGCTATTTCTGATGTCACTAGATGTTCCAAATAGAAAATTTCACTCTGCAGCAGAGCGTACGCTGTTATGAAACTTCTTGACGGATTAAAAGCGTTTGTCAGGTGAGATTCGATTCCAGGATCTTTAAATTTCATGGAAACACACATATAGGGTGTCCAGAAAAGGACTCCCTGATGTCAAAATTAAATATCTCGAAAACAAAGATCGATACAGGAATGCAGTAAACGGTGTATTTATTGTGAAAGCTGTAAGAAGTTTATACAGCAGTTTGAAATAATAGTTACAAAAGCTGCTAACAGATGGCGCTGTAATCGCCACACGTAATGCCTAATATAAATAGTGATCTGAAGCCCAGAGTGATCAGTTCCATTATTGAAACGTGAAAGGAGGTTAGCGTACTGAAGGAAGAGGTTCATGAACTCGTTTTTCTGGTGCTAGAGTACCACAGGTTAGAAGAGAGTCCTACGGCAACAAGGCGAAGTTTTCAAGCACGATTTAATGTTCCAAAAGGACCCGATGCGAAAACCATTCGTACGCTCTTCGCAAAATTTCAACGAACAGGCAGCGTAACTGATGATCTAGTGGGGCATGTTGGCCGCAAGCAAACCGCAGTTACGCCTGAAAATATCGCCACAGTTTCTAGAATTAGTCAGCGAAATCCAATGTCATCCGTTCGTAGAATTGCACCTGAGACTGGTTTGAAGCGTTCCGGTACGCAGAAAATACTGAGAAAGAGCCTACACATGTTTCCATTCACAATTCAAACGCACCAGGCCACACCCCTACGAGCTGTGCAACAAAGGGTTGCCTTTGGTAATCAGATGCTCACAATGATAGTAAAGGATTTGATATTGGCTGCATCTGGTTTACAGATGAAGCACACTTCCACTTGAATGGATACGTGAATAAGCAGAACTAGCGATTTTGGGGTTCCGAAAAGCCATATTGGTGTGAAACGAAACCCCCTGTATTCTCCTAAAGTTACTGTGTGGGCTGCAGTATGCAGCAGAGGCATTATTGGCCCTTCTTTGATTCGAGAGACGGTCACTGGTGCACGTTACGTTGTAATTTTGGAAAAATTTGTCGCCACACAGCAAGCGGTAGAGGATCGACCAGATACTGGATGGTGTATGCAAGATGGAGCCTGACCACATCGGACCGAACAAGTGTTTCGCTTTCATGAGGAATACTTCGGAAATCGAGTCATTGCTTTCGAATATCCCAAATTTACTGGTGCAGACATAGATTGGCCTCTGTATTCGCCGGATTTGACTCCCTGTGACTTTATTTTGTGGGGCACAGTGAAAGACATGGTCTACCCGAAGTATCCTGCCACACTGGACGAGCTTGAATCGGCGATCTCTGTGGCATGTGAATCAATTTCGGTTGAGACACTACGAAATGTGATGGCGAATTTCATTTTCGTTTGCGCCACCTCTGTAGTGCCAATGGTGAACATTTTGAGAACGTTGTGATGTGATTGTTCGCAAAGAGTGTTTTCATACGATTATTTCACGTATGTATGCTCATATGAGCTGTACAGCTTACAGCGCCATCTGTTAGCAGCTTTTGTAACTATTATTTCAAACTGCTGTATAAACTTCTTACAGCTTTCACAATAAACATACCGTTTACTGCATTCCTCTATCGACCTTTGTTTTCGAGATATTTAATTTTGAAATCAGGGAGCCCTTTTCTGGACACCCTGTATCACGTGAGAACACACCGCATTTCACTTGGTTATTAGTACATCATTTAGGACTGTCACTGATACTGCAAGTTTGTCGGTATAAACAACCAATATTTTAATAGTTTCGTATATAGTCTGGATAAAAAGTAATGAGAACTGCTATTTTCTCTCAAATAACTCAATGTCCCGGAATCTTCCATTGTCAGCGACGCGAGAGTTCCATGACAACACCAAGGGTGTGACATTCTGCATAACAGTGCATGAACATCCACCATACTCACCCGGCGTGACTTCCTGCCATTACGATCTCTTCGCTTGAATGAAAGAACCACTGTGAGGGTTCTGGAACAAAAGCATGCCATAGGGCGACCATTACGGGACATCGACATAAATAGATGTAAAATGTCAAATGACGTGGGGCGATTATGTTGACTTTAACTATAAACCGTTCTGTCAATAAAGTCATTTCAGAGAAAGAAAATCGCACTGACGTGTTTTACGGCCCACTTTAGATTTGTAGTTTTATAAGTTTTGCAAATATTTTGGGCCAAAGAAATAATAAATTAATTAATAAGAGTGTCTGAAACCCTTTTAGGAAAACAAAATTTAACTATTGGCGCGTCACAGTCTAGCACCTTCCCCACTACGCTACGGCTATAAATCAAAACAGGAGTTCTTAAATCTCATACTATTAATGGCCGTTGTTTACTTATGTTAATATGGCATTTGTAGACATTAGATTATCATTTATCGTACGAAGAACGATGTGTTTTTGTTAATTCCTCAGTGTGCCGTTGCTTTGAAATGACAGCGTGTAAGTTACAATAAGAAAATCATCAAATACGTGAGGAATGTCACATGACATCTCCGAAAGGCTGGTTTGAAATTACAATTATATTACAAACGGTGTTTTTTTTTTTTTTTTTTTTTACTGCCGTATTTTTTGTCCGAAAAATTAGAAAAAGGGATGTTCTGGTCTCTGGTGGCCTACAATCATGTCTGTAATATTTGGTGCTGATCGGCTGAATGGTTCGTCTTAAAAACAGGGAACACGTGACAGACAGACATACAGCCCAAAATCGCCGTTCTTTTTGCAAATATCTTTGAAACGCTACGAGATATGAAAAAAACATAAGAGAGCAAAGTTGTGGAGAATTTTCTCCTCTACAAATTCGGTTATTCAATTTTCGTGTCAGATGAACAGTTAAGCCGTTATTTTCATTTACATTTCGAGCTTCCTGTATGGAGAGGACTCGCCAATGTGTAGCTGCGGCCCTTGCTTGGCAATGGTTCATATCACGTTGGCCTGTCGTCTGACTGTGTTTTACCTTGTATTTGCGCAGCTGGTTTTTATTATTCTATTTAGTGATGGGTGCCTTAGCTTGATCTCTCAGGTCCCCATCCCACCAGCAGTTTAAGCTGTTTCCCACATTCGCGTAGTCTGTCCTGTTTCTCATAGGGTTTTTATAGTGTGTGCAGCGTGGCTGGCTCATCCTTTATTATCCTTGTGATCAGCCTGCCACAGTCACCTGATGTAATGCTTTCATTTAACCACTTGCTTTGACTCCTTTCGTGTTCTCTCTGTGGTCAGCGTCGCATTTTTAGTTTGACCTGCCTTTAGGTGTAATATCTTCGCTCGAAACAACCACCACCTCCCAGTTTCTATCTCCTCATCCTCTCTCTCTCTCTCTCTCTCTCTCTCTCTCTCTCTTTTCTTTTACCACACTCTATGGCCTTGATAATTCTTTATTGTTACTGAAAACGAACCCTTTATTGGGAATGGGAAGTCACTAGAAATGAATGGCGACTCACTTGAAATGAATGGGAAGTCGCTTGAAATGAATGGGAAATCGCTTGAAATTAATTGTAGGTTGCTTAAAATTAATGCGTAAGTCAGTTTGGATCTTTGCTACAAATACTTGTATAAAACAAAATGAGAACTGTTACTTCCTCTGGAAAAGGTGAACCTGTCATCAATCCGAAGATCGTTTTCGTAATAAAGTGCTTTCCAAGACAAGGTCCTGTTAGAGGTAGTATGCCGTTGCCTTCCTCTGGACTGGCTAGCCCAGCTAGTTACTGAGGGACTTACAGTTTAACGTGGTTTCCGAACCACAGTGGAACTCGGTATTTTTCACACCAACAGTATTGCCAGCGGTCAAATAAGTGAAAAGTAACAGATAAAAGTCCTAATCTTGAAAAAAAGAATGTCTTGGTTGCAAAAACTTTTATTGAAAATGACGCGTTTCGCCCGATTAGAGCATCTTCAGATTTCTTATCTGATGCCCCTGTGCCCTATAGTAGGTCTTCATGTCATACACGACCTGCGTCGGTATGAGTATCAATACCGACGCATGTCGTGTGTGACTTGAAGACCTACTATAGGGCACAGGGACATCAGATAAGAAATCTGAAGATGCTATAATCGGGCGAAACGCGTCATTTTCAATAAAAGTTTTTGCAACCAAAACATTCTTTTATTCAAAAGTTCGACTTAACACGGTTGCTGTATCATACCACGCAGAAATGGGAAGAATGATAAAAGCCCTGGAATTGACTGGGGATCTAACTCCCGACATTTGCATTTGTAGTGTGGCACTCAGCCAGCGTTTTCTGAAATGTATTGACCGACGTACTTCTATAGTTACAAACTTTTCAGTAAAATGTATCCGAAATACTTACACTATTTGCATGTCTATTACTGCTGATGTCCGGCGTTGACCGCTCTGTGGCCTGGATAACGTAATCTCTGGCGTTATGCCGGATCCCTCGCGCTGGTGCTTTCACTGTGTCAAAGAGATCATAATCACACAGACTCTGAGTACGGTGGATGTTCCATAACCTCTCTTAGCAAGCGACACAAGAATCGTGGGCAGTAGCAGTGAGGTGTCTCAAATACTAGATGTTACACATCGTTCGCAGTCACTATGCAGATCCACGTAATGACAGGAAGGAAGAGGTTAGAGGAATGGAAATAATCGCTTCGGTGATAAGTGAAAATTTGTGCCAGATCGAAACACGATCCTATTTTCCCTCTTAACGCGAAACCAAAATTTCCTGGTTAACGCGGTCGCCCTGAGCTTGACATTGGGAGAAATGATCATCTTAACAAAATAAGAGAGATCATCAGAGCTCGAAGGGTGAGATTTAAATGTTGTTTATGTTGATAGAACACTCTCTAGATATTATATCTGAGGAGAATTCTGCTGATTTTAGCGGAAATTGGCCCGGCGTATGGTAAATATGCAGCATTCTTTGTTTCCTCTAGTAGTTCTGCAGAAGCCTCTGGCGGTGAAACAGAGCAGAGTGTCCTTTGAACATATTGATAAGAATATCCATTTTTGTAGAACACAGATAGTAGGTTTTTTATCTCTGTCATCAAATTATCATTATCTGACAAATCTTGTGCCCGGTGAACCAGAATTCTGAGTACACCTTTTTCTGTGCCGGATGGTGGCAACTACTGGCTTGCAGGTACAAGTCGGTGTGTGTGTGTGGGGGGGGGGGGGGGGGGGGGGTTACGGTACACACTATGACCGAAGGTACCATCCACCTTCCTCTTGACAAGAACATCTAGGAATGGGAGTTGTCCATCCCTTTCTAGTTTCATCGTAAATTTGATGTTGGGATGGCGTGAGTTGAGATGTTCAAAGAAGACATCGAGCTTCTCCCTTCCATGAGGGCATATAACAAAGGTATCATCGACATATCTGAAAAAGCATTTCGGTTTATCTGGGGCCGAAGTCAGTGCCTCTTCTTCAAATCTCTCCATAAAGAGATTGGCCGCCACCCATTGCCACCCCTTCTATCTGCTCATAGAATTGACCCCCATATAGTAAGAGCGTCGATGTCAAGATGTGGTTGAATAAATCCAGTAGAGCACCGTCGAACTGTTCTCCAATCAACTGAAGCGAATCATTGAGTGGTACTCGGGTGAACAGGGAGACCACGTCTAAGGCGTTGTAAAAAGTCGTCAGAGTTCCGGGTGTGACGGGCTTACTTACCCACATGTGGAGAGAGCATCTTCTTAAGGTATTGAGCAGTGAGGTAGGTGGCTGCTCCGATGTTGCTCACTATTGGGCGTAGAGGCACCCCTTGTGCACCTTTGGGGCAGGCCGTAAAGTCTGGGTGTTACTGGCGCTTTTGCCCCTACCTGCTTAAATACCTTCTCTGGAAGCCCAGTTTCCTTCAGAAGAGCCCTGGTCCTCTTATCCACTTTGTCTGTGGGGTCCTTTTCTATTGGTCTATATGCTGTGTCATCCAGAAGTTGTACCTTACTGTCATAATCTGCCTTCTGTAGGACGACAACGCATTCCCCTTATCTGCGGGTAACACCACAATGCTGTCATCTTACCGTAGTTGTTTTAGAGCCAACCTTTCGTCACCAGAAATGTTTCATTTGGGCAACTTGGTTTTAGTGAGCGCCCTACACGTCTCTCTTCGGACTTCTTCAGCTTCACTGGCAGGAAGTTTCAAAGCCATCTGCTCCACTGCACTAACGATGTTCAAAGGGCACCCTGCCCTGTTTCACCGCCAGAGGCTCCTGCAGAACTACTAGAGGAAACAAAGAAGGTTGCATATTTACCATACGCTGGGCCAATTTTCTTTTAAATCAGCAGAATTCTCCTCAGATATAATATCAAGAACGTGTTCCACCCACTCACCAAAATTAAGGCTCTGCTAGGAAGTGTGAAGGATGACTTGGGTCTACAGAAACGCGGTGTTTATCACATACCATGTTAGTGTGGTACGGCATACATCGGCCAGACGGCTAGGTCCGTTAACATCAGGTGCAAAGAACACCAAAGGCGTCCAAAGACAGGTAAGCAAGTTTGGAACTAGGTCATTCTGTGAAATATAGTGACGTCAAGGTTATAACTCGAACACCGAGATACTGGGATAGCGTCATCAGTTAATCTGTAGAAATTAAGATTACAGAGAATCTTACCAACCGTGACACTGGATACCAGCTGAGTTCGGCCTGAAACCCGGCGCTGGGTTTTCTGAAGACGCATCGAAAGCAACATCAAGACCCCAAGGGACACAAGCATAACGATGGACCTGTACATGACGGCGCTCATCTGAACACCAACGCCCTGAAAATGACACCGCAGCCGCTCCTGGCAGGCGAGAACTCCGAAGGTAACTCCCGACAAGGCGCACTACGGTAGCAGACCGCCCCACAGCGCAAGAGAAATTAATTGACGCCCAGGAAAAGATAAAATCTTCTGAACAACTAGGAGGACATTCAGAACGTCACACTGAAGGAGCGATAATGCACAATAACCATAAACTACTCGCACAGCCATCGGAACAGCCGCGGCAGAAGACGACGCTACTGCCGCTGCAATTGGCCAGCGCATTACACCGCCGGCGCGCGTGACGCGGCGTCGACGGCGTACGGAGCGCCTAGCACCTTGCAGGCATACATACCTGACACGTTCCACTGTGGAATTAGTATCAATAAGCACCTGAAAAGGCTGCGAGGTACGCAGTTGAAATATCGTCCAAGTAAAGACGAGAATAACCGGCAGAATACCCGATTGTGCAAGATAACAACGCCTCACCGGGAAAACCTGAAGAATTACATGTAGATGAAGATCGACTCAGTCACCCAAGCAGTTCTCCCGTCCCCGGGAGGAGGCGGGCTGGAGTCCCGTTGCGGGAGAAATTTTCACTTGTCGCTCCTAGATTATTTAATTGCCTCAGAGCAACCAAATTCATTATTTTCCGTCCTCTTGCTTCTATCTTCTTCTCATGAAATGAATTTACAAAATAATAACTTGCTCCAATTCGTCATTTGACATGCAAGCACGTAATGTGGATCAGCAAGTACGAAAGAAACGAAAGAATGGATTTTGACCTTTTTCTGTGCTTAATGCATGCAGTCTTTAACGTATGCTTCTACTTTTTTTCATTTAAATTTTGTGTCTGCTATTATAAGACTGATATTACATACGGGTTGCTTTGTATCCGCCTAAATCATTTACTATAAAGAGTCGGAAATACTATACTTCCTGACGTGTTACAGTACACTATTTTCGCTTCAAGAGGTTTAAAGGTGATTTATATGATGATAAAATATCTGTGAAATTCCGAAATAGAGACTGTTAATTAAAGAATTTTTTTTTAATATCGTAGACAACTTGAAGTGTCAGAAAAAGTTTGTCATGTACAAGAATTGTACATCACGGGTCTTTTAACGTTTGACGATGGTCAGTGTTACTTAATATGCTAGTAAGCATAATTTAAATGTCTTCTTGTAGCGAATTCTTGAAAAGTTTTAGTGTTAATAATGTAACTACACAATCAAAATTTTTGTCATTTGTGAAGTATACTTTTTGACAGACGTGTTAAACTGACTTGTAGTGTCTGTTTAGTTGTAACACTTGTACTTATTACTCTGAGAAAGACGGTTTTTAGCCTACATTTTCGTAGAATGTGCGCTATTCATTTACTGATAGAATGGAAAAGTGTCTTTTATTTAGTCAGCGTCCCGTATTACGTGTGCGGTGAATGTTGTCAGCGGTTGCTTTGTACGGTTAATGCCGGCTGCCGACCTCGGTGGCGCGAGCTGCCGTATGCAGGGCTGCTCGTCATGCGCTGTCTGGGCGTGCAGAATGGAATACGGTATGTATATTAGCCGTGGCCACAAGAGAGCATATTGAGCAGGCGGCGCTGAAATAGAATACGGGGGGCGCGCCGCGCGGTGCGCCTGAAAGGCGGCGGCGGCCGTGCTGCGCGACACCGCTGCGCGCCGGGCTGCCTATCCCCTGCCGCCGCAGGCGCAGACCTCAATATCACGACAAGGTGTGGCTCTCTCTTATCACATGCACCCAACTTAGACGCAGTCTTGAAATCTGCCATCTTGAATGTAAGTCAGATTATTTATTTTATTTAATTTTTCGTGTGTTATGTCCTATCACATCGGAATTTTCTGTCAAGTTCATTCCTGTGAACAGATTCGATGTAGCAATTCAAGGGTGTGGTGCAAGGAGGAGGCAGCTCCAATTTCTCCAATTTGTGTCAAATTGAAAAAAAAGTTTTAAAAATTCAGTTTTCACCAAAACGAAAAAATTGTCAGCCTTGTTTTAGGCTATTGGGTATCTAATACTACCGACGAGAATACACACAAATGCATGCACTCAGGTACGTGCAATAGAGTTTTGAATTTTGTTGTGCTCCAAAGTGAATGAAAAACTGTTTGTAGTACCATTTCCTTCATAATTAACCATATTTGAATTTTAAATAATCTGTTAATAGAGGAAGTACAACATTATTGGCACAATAAATTAATTTTACAGTTCTACTTCAGTCTTCTAGTTCCCCTTCAGTCTCCTCAGAATAGTTTGAAGCATTTGATGTCAACTGGTCGTAAAAACACATTTCGTTTTGCCCAACATACTTTCTGGCCAGCTCTTTGACATCTTTAAACTTTTGGCCTGCTGAACAATACGTAACACAACATCCTTCCTGCCATTGTTTGGGGGAAGAATGAGGCAGCTCCCGGAGCTGCGTCTGTTTTCATGCAAACTCGTAGTACAGGCAGTTCCGTCATTTGGATTTTTCTGAAACTAGTGGGTGGATCTGCCTCTTTTTTGCACCATCATATAACTGTGAGCAAAATGATGTCCCTCTTGGACAACGCACATTTGAAGGCGCTGAATCCAATCGCCGTGCACTCGCAGAAGGATTTCCGCAGAAATGCTGCCACACGAGACAAGGTTCTTCAGTGCGTTGCTCGAGGATGTGTCCACTCCTTATTTTCTCTGCTCCAAATGGCCCCACATGTAAAAGTCAAGTGGTCTGTGGTCAGCTGATCTGGGTGACCATTCTAAAAGCACCACGCCCGCCAATCCAATGAGCAGGAATCTGCCCATCTACACACTGGCCGACAACTGCACCATAGCGTGATGGAGCCTCATCGGTTGGAAGTATAAGGAAAAGCTGCCATCTTCATTTACACTTACAGGGAAGCACCACTTTTTGCAGCATTTTCAGATAGCTTTCGCCATTTAGGTTTTTGTAATGAAAATGGGTCCAACTAGATTCGTAACCTATATTCCGTACGACACCATAACCTCTGCGTCACCAACTGTCTTTGAAGGTTCCATCCAGTGTGGTTTCTGTTCACTCCTGGTAGTGCCGGTTGACTTCAACACTGACAATACAGATTTTCTCACCACTGAAGAAGATAGCTTGTGCAAAAGATGGAACTTCATGTAAGTTTCGAACCATAACTGCTACGTCGAGTCTATTTACCTGACTGAACGTGTCAGAAAATGGTCAGATTATTTGATACATTAAACAAGCCTCTAACGTTTAAAAAATGGGTCTTAGTTTCAAAATGGCCGCCATGTTCAGTATATACCGTAAAACATAGACCGACTCACCCATACATTACTGGAGTTTGTTTTTTTTAATAAAAGGGTGCACTGCGACTTGTGACTCGCCCTGTACTGTACTGTTCTTCCGTACAGTTTATAACGTTCTCCTCCCTCTGGATAAATGGCTGTAAGCTGTCGAAGACCAAATAAATAATCTTTATTTGGACGTAATATTAAATTTACTGTACACGTATAAATATCATGAAAATATACATGTTTCATTCAAGCATAAATACAAGTAAGTTCCTCCTAGTATAATTGTAATTTTTCACTTTCTAATTGCTATTTTTGCTGGTTACTAAGAACGTTATCATTAAATTGCAGGCAGATTTAATGTTTTTATTTTAAAATATTAAGACGAGCATATTTTTAATATTTACGCACGTAAATATTGACGTAAGTTTTACAAACATCAGGCAATTCCTGCATAGAAACTCTTGTGTAATTATGTGAATACATCTGATTACAGCTTTATAAATTAAGCTAGCTATTGTGATAGTTAAATATGCAAGACATAACATTGCTACCGTCAACATGAAATTAATATAACGTTCTGATAAAGTAGTCATGGATCAAGTATCATAAAATTAATACATTTACTGGTTGCAACATCGCTAATGGTGCGCCTCAAGATTAATCTTAATGTCTGTGAATGGGGCTAATTGGTTCAGTAAAAATATGCATACATTCATGCGGTGAATCGATTGTGTTCCTAAAATACGCATCTAACAAAACACAAAAAATAATGCATACACAGTACTTAGGCAGATATAGTAATCCCCATATGGAATATCTTGACCGAAAGTTCGATTACACGAATTGACACGAATGTGGAAGAGATATTGTCTGCAAAGATGATATAGTTCTCTTTACAGAAGAGTGGTACGATTTACAGTCTGGTATTATAGGATCATTTTATGCACTCGCAGGACGTTTCTTTTTCAATGAATTGGGGTACGTAGCATCAGTGTTCACGTCCGTAACCTCTTCCAATTCAACGGTTGTAACGCTGTCAATACTACTCTTATTGTCTGTTAGTTTATTGATCATGGCTGCAGTTCTAGTGTATAATCTATGTCCTATTGACGTTAATATTCTGTAGTTTTGAATGATGCGAATCGATGGTATGGTGAGTTACCTTTCACTTTTGGTCCACAGACATTGCCGATTGAGGAAAAAATTAACATTGCTATCCTGATGTGATTACATTTGTATCAGTCGTTTCATTGGTTACATGCTCGTCTTTTTTTACATTGACGTATTATGTCCTCGTGGACAACAAGAGAAAACTCGTTGTTTCTTCGGTATGGACCTGTCAGAGGTTTTCTGGTACCCCAAATCCACCCAAGGCTTGACACGTAATTACTGCAATGGAATCGGGTTAGCCGACAGCAAAATACCTGCTGCTTGTCGCCGTCAGATGTGTTGGTGTTGAGACACAGGTGATGGAGACCGGTGGGCGGAATGCTGCACCCTGTCGTGTGGGCGAGACGCCTGGGCTGTCCTGTCACGCAGGCGATAGGAGGGAGCCCAAGCGTCAGGGCCTCCTCGCAGCGTTTCCGGCAGCTGTCCACTCGGTCACACGCTACGTCATCCCTCCTTGCCTCTGGGCCTGTAGCGCTAGTTTGAAACACAAGTAGAAATTCAAAACCTCTTTACAAGATCACGACACTTAATACTCCTTGCAAGAATTGCTTTTAATTTCTCATGCTGTTAACGGGCTGTTTTTAATTGCTGATAAAAAAATTAAAATATTGCCTGCAGTAAGTGTCTTTTGTATTGATTCATACTACCTACCAAAAGTGGGTCTATAAAATTTCGTTTCAGTTTCTCTTACTTTTTTATGTAACTTAATATCCCTATTTTTTCTCGTACCTTACGTTCTTTTTGACTTGAGTCTGAAGACACTCTACTCTATTCCCTGGAAGTCTTTTCATCTCTACACCATCATATTTATTTTAGCCCTCTTGCTACATAATAACGTCGCTTTCTCTACAGCTTTTACTTACCTGTTTTCGTTCCGTCCACCACATCGATAATTGCTTGATACTTCAAGATGATTTAAGAGAATATTAGTGGTTATAAACGGTATCTCGTCTCCCTTCCACCTCCTCCAGACTAAGATACTTTGAAGTGAAGGCCCAGATACCATTTCGGGATTTGTGACAATACTGATGAAACAACAAATTTCAGAAGAATCTAGTGTTTCGCTTTTTTACTATCTTATCGTTTCACACTAAATAGTATTTATTTATAATTCGCAGAAAAAAATACAGTAAAAATTTACACCAAACGGTGTAACGTTAAGCGCCCCAACTGCGCAAAAAATTACGTAACTGCAGATAACATGATAGATAGTGTGGGCACAGGGAATATTTATGTAAAACAAGTGCGGTTGGAATAGTGAACTGTGCAAATTAGCAAAGTTTTACATGCACACCACGTCTGCTAACAATATTCAGCAATATTTTGCTGAAAAAGAATAATTGATCAAAGGGGTGCATCTCTCTTTAACTTTGAGGCGATGAAAACTAGAGTGGTTGTAGCAGTGCACGTGGTCAGATCGAAAACGGAAAAAATCGAAAGTTTGTGGTCCCTATTGTTGTTGATGGGACTATTAAAGAAGGTATACTTTCTGACACCGACTACGGAAACTGTGTGTTTCCATCAAACGAATACCAGTATGTTCTACATAGTCAAGCAATAATTAGTCCGTTAAAGAGTTTCGCATTATAATAAGAAATCCTTACCCGACGGCATACATTTATAGATTAGCCCCGAGGCCCATTGCGAAATCTGAATTGATCGCGTAATATAATACTTGTCCAATTGTAGTTGACAGTCTGACTCGTTCAAGCAGAAAACTTAAGTTCTCATCACCAATAAAAATTAGGAATTTGATATGCATACCTCTACCAATCGATCGCAAAGGCTGGATTCTGAGACCGCTTCTAAAGAAATGACACCCCAGAGAATGCAGTGATATCTTCTAAACTCGGTCTGCTAACGTTGGTGTATCCATTTTACATCAGTCTCTCTTTCCTGAACATAAGGCGAGCGTTCTCTAAAATTCTCACATTAATGACAGTATTTTATGCGTAATTTTCTTTTTCAAGCGGTAGGCAGTTTTTAATTACGTTTGTGATATTCATAGGTGAAAATTCTCTCATCATATGCGGTACAATGTCATGTGTTGCGCTCACTGTGCTTAATCCCGAGGAAGCAGCTATCTGCGCCCCCACCCCCTCTCTCTCTCTCTCTCTCTCTCTCTCTCTCTCTCTCTCTCTCTCTCTCTCTCTCTCTCTGCCGGGTCCTCGAGGTTTTGGTACATAGTTTGCCTGGAATCTAAACTTCTAACCACTACTATCTCCACAGATGATAGACGCCCACAACGTCGCTCTGTTGCGCGGTTCTACTCTTGACTGAGCTGGTACCGGTCTAGGACCAATCTTTCTCTTCTTGCCAGTTGTTGGCATAACGTAGAAACGGTTGCGATTCTTGAAAATTGCCGAGATTGTAACCTGTCTCTTCCGTCTTCAAAGCATCCGGGAGCCCTTTCCTGTAAATCATAGTCCGTCTGGTGTCTTCGTGGAATTATGATGTGCAACATAATATAATTTGACATTATGCTCACAAGCTGAGTGCAAGAATCTGGTTTTTGCAAAACGTGACCTGATCTTCTATACTGTTCTTCGATTTCTTGAGGTACACTCTAGCTGCGAATTGACAGTGGTTTACTTAATGCACCCTTATTTCAGGTAAATGCAGTATTATGAATAAGAAAAAAAGGCATGGAAAGAGTGTTTGTGGGGGAGGGCACAATACATGTCATATTATTGCGTTCACTGTTGCGTGCTTGTTTGATGTTGCCTCTCTTGTTGTCATATACATAAAACACGACTGTTCATTCCCGTTTCTAGAAAGAAAAGATTTTCGTGCCATTTTGTCGAAATTGACACTAAATTGCTACAATACTGTGTTACCTTAACTCCCACAATCATTAAGTCCAAAAAGTAATAATTTCACTTTCAGTGGAACAGTAGAACAACATAAAGGGAGATCAGTTGTTAGAGATAAGTGCAACGTATATAATAAACACTTAATTGTTTACTGAAACTCTAGGTTCATTTATGGGTGTGTATAAACAGACTTTACACCAGTTATAAAATTCTTGATAAATATGCGCTCGAACGTGCGCTTATTAGTCCTTTCCGCGATATTAATATGGAGAAACGCCATATCTAGTTTCAAATAGACATATTCATTCTGGCATTGTTTGACGAGACGGTAGAATGAAAGAAAATGCGTTATGTGTCACCTTCGGTACAGTTGTTCATTGGTTGGTACTATCAGCAATGCCTTGGAATTTATTACATACAGCTATAATAAGGTCTAACCTAGAAATGATTATTCCTTCAACTAATTTTCTAAGGGATAAATATTTCATGTTAAATTGCATGTTCGGTTGATTAACAGTTTTGCTCGGTAAAAATAAGAAGCAACCATCGTAATACATCAAGTCAGCGTTAGTGTGAGACATGATTTACACGACACCCCTAATACTCAGTGTTGCACTTAATTAACATCCGACATGGAAATACTAGCTGAATTCATAGCACGAAAGAGAACGATATTCGAAAAAAAAAGAGATTTTTTGTTTATATTTTCTTTCACTCTGAATCGGCACTGTTTTAAAATAGTGTGTTACTGATATTTCTGTGTGGTACTTCTAACTTCGCATTTAATTTTGCTAGATAATAACTGTTCATCGCTGTTGGTGTTATGTCCATTTTGTCACTGCAGAATCACAGCATATGTATTGTCAGAATAGTAGCACCAACAATTTAGTGGCTATAACGCCTGCATCGAGTGATTACATTTAGGTTATTTCTGTGTAGCGTAAAAAATGCTCACTCGAGTGACATGCTTTGGCAATCCGATGGTATTACTGTTGATTTTACTCGGAAAAACTTCGGTACCGCGGAGAGCAAACGCGACCGTTTTCGTGTTAAAACAGCGGAAGGGAAGGAGGATCTCGATAGAAGCCAGCTGCTGAAACTTGGCTAACCCTATTTCACGGGAAACTGCGAACGCCGAGCTCGCTATCTGATAGCAGTCCGGCGACGTTTATTGGCGGTTCGAAGAAAATACTCTGGCCGGTGCTGAGTCCGAGGCGAAAGCTGTTATCCGGCCAGCAATCGGCGCAGACGCGACTTGGGAACGAGATTCCGGCCAGAGCCAGCAGCCGGCCCCCAGATAATGGTGTCCGGCGCGGGCCAGCGCTGGCTAAGCAGCCGCGCCGCTCCCAGGGGCACCTGGCCGGGCCGGGCTCTAGCCTACCAATTACCATTATACGACATCATGTTTGCTGTAAGCATCTACACTCTGCAGCAACAGACAAATGTCCTTTTCTATATTATTCGCCTTCTTTGCTGACAACTCAGCATTTATTTTCTCATTGCCATTGGGCTCTTTTGACGCTGAAGAAGATATTAATAATTGAGTTTATTAATGACGAAAGGGTAACACATACTTGATATTCTTGTCAAATGTCATGTGGTAAATTCTGTGCTCTACTGAGAACCTATAAAATAAGAATAGTTTGGTACAAACATTTAAAAACTATTACATTTATTTGCTGGAGAAAATCTATACTTGCAAACACATAAAACAATATCTAAAATGAAGTAAAAAATCACTTTAGTTTTCGTACCATGTTTTCTTGCTGACACTCAGACAACATCGACAATAATTTTCTAATCTAATAATTGTGATTCCTCCAGTGTTGAAATAATTTCCATTAAAACAGGTTTATACAGGGTAAAGCGAAACACGCGTACTCAGGCTTCGCAGCGCGGTTCCTCAAATGCCAACAATAAAAGCGTCTCTCACATAATTTCGTGCTGCGCATATTTCCGGCAGTAAATGGACGTCGAAGACTGAGATGGGTGTGTGTTCCATACGTCAATGTGTTTCAGAATTACGCACAAAAAAAAAAATTAGGCGATGTACAAGGCGTGTTGAGCAACAAATTGAGCATAGAAGCCCATGACCAGAAACGCCATTCAATGACGCTACGGAGAGTCCAAATTAAACACCTGCCGCTAGACATCGCCTCCAGCAGTTTCGACGCTCTGTAGTGTCGCTGGATGGCGTTTTCGGGCGTGGCTTTCTATGCTCATTTTGTTCCTCAAGACGCCTTGTACATCGCCTAGAGTTTTTGTGTAATTGTGTAATTCTGAAACATATTGACATATGGAACAAACACCCCTAGAAGTTTTTTGGTGTAATTGTGCGTTTCTGGAACACACTGACGCATGGAACACGCACCCACCTCAGTCTTGAACGTCCATTTAGTGCTGGAAATATCTGCTGGGCGAAATTTTCTGTGAGAAAGGTGAGGAATCGCGATGCGAAGTGAAAGTGCGAGAACGTCGCTTCATCATGCGTATTTAGATTGATATTTATGTACAGTGCGGTGGGCGTTCTGAGGCGCTGAATGAGGCAGTGTGACGATGGGCGCAGAGCTTTCTTGGCGAATGGTACAGATGTCATTCGTTTACACTGAGCGAGCCGGCTCAATCGGAAAACACTAAGACGGGCATTCATATGTACGTTTCTGTGATTTGCTGCCGCGCGGAATGGCCGCATGGTCTAAGGCATCATGTTAAGCACTTTTTGGCCGTTCCCGTCAGAGATTAGGTCGTTTGTGTGTGTGTGTGTGTGTGTGTGTGTGTGTGTGTGTGTATTTTCGTTTGAGTAAGTTACTTTACATAGTTTGTATGTGTAGGTTTACAAACATATTTGTGGTGATTTCTTAAAATCGCTCAAGAGGATTGACAGGATGTTTTGTTTGAAAAGACACGGCTTCTTTATTTCCTTCTCGTTCTCTACCTGGAATTTTCGCCCTGCCTTAGTCACATCCTTTATTCCACGTTGTCTGCTGTTCCAGGTTCTCCATCAGTATAACTTGCAACTTTGTTCCAACATATAATACGACTGAGTTGAAATGGGTCCAGAGACATGGAACCTGTATTTCTTACTATTTCCGGAACAAGCATAAACGATTTCAGTGGAAACGTGTTCCGTTTTACTGCTGTAGCTTCCCTTGATATGTCCGCTTGTTAAATGCCGATAACGTTTTCATCATGTAATCCACTAATATGAAGTGCGTTCAAATGTTTGTAAAGCTTATGGGACTTAACTGCGGGGTCATCAGTGCCTGAACGTACAAACTACTTCTGAACTAGCTTATACTAAAGACGGCACAAACATCTCTGTCCGAGGGGGGATTCGAACCCCCTACAGGGAACGGCCTCGGATGATGTGCGTCTCTTCTTGTTCTTCTTCTTCTTCACTGTCGTTTGTATTTTTCAACTGTTAAATTGTGTTAACGGTATTCTACCTTTGGTGACCAGCAGATGAGTAAACTTAACCATTTGCAGCAAGCCCATTAGTTTTGGTGCACGAATACGTCTACATCTACATCCATATTTCGCTATTCACCGTAAGGTACGAGGCAGAGGCTACACTGTACCACTATTTGATATTTCCTTTCCTATTCCACTCCCAAATAGAACGAGGAAAAAAAGAATGCTTATATGCCTCCGTACGAGCCCTAATTTCTCTTATCTTGTCTTTGTGATTACCACGCGAAATGTAAGTAGGCGGCAGCAAGATGGTACTATACTCAGCTTCAAATTGAGGTCCTCTAAATTTCCCCAACGAAAATTCACGAAAAGAACGTCGTCTTTCTTCCAGCGATCCCCAATTGAGTTGCCGGAGCATTTCCGTGACACTCGCGCATTGGTCGAACCTACCAGTAACAAACCTAGCTGCTCGCCTCTGAACTGCTTCTATGTCTTCCTTTAAACTGATCTGCTGCGGGTCCCAAACAATTGAGCAATACTCAAGACATGGTCGTACGAGAGTTTTATATGCGGCTTCCGTTACAGATGAAGTACATATTCCCAAAATTCTCCCAATAAACCGAAGTCGGCTGTCCGCCCTACTCACAACTGTCCTTACATGCTCGTTCCATTTCATATCGCTCTGCAATGTTACGCCTAGATATTTGAACGACGCGGCAGCTTCAAGAAGCTCACTACTAATGCTGTATTCGAACATTATGGGATTGTTTTTTCTACTCATGCGCATCACCTTACATTTTTCCACATTGAGAGCTAGCTGCCAATCTTCGCACCAACTAGAAATTTTGTCTGAGTCATCCTATATGCCATTACAATCAGATAAAGACGGCACGTTCCCATACACCACAGCATCATCAGCAAACAGCCGCAAATTAATACTTACTCTGTCCAGAACTTATATTCGCCGGCCGCAGTGGCCGAGCGGTCTGCGGCGCGCCAGTCACAGTCTACACGGCCGCTACGGTCGGGGATTCGAATCCCCCCTCGGTCATGGAGGTTTGTGTCGTCTTTAGTATAAGGTAGTTCATAAGTAGTTTGTAAGTTTAGGGACTGATGACCCCGCAGTTAAGTCTCATAAGCTTTACAAACATTTGAACATTTGAAGAACTGATATTCGGCTCAGTTAACTGGACACCGCCGCTAGAGATTTATAGAGAAAGACATTTCACCATAATCGACACACACACACACACACACACACACACACACACACACACACACAGGGAGAGAGAGAGAGAGAGAGAGAGAGAGAGAGAGAGAGAGAGAGAGAGGTAAGGCAACAGTAATCCGATGTCTAGCAGGCTGGGTGGGAACTGGAGAAGGTGGCAGTCCGGCGAGATTGCGGGAAGAATACCGGGAGTTGGGAAGTTGTCGGCGGGGCCGGCGGCAACTTGGCAGGCGGGCCAAATGAGCTGGGGCGCGCACTTTGTTGTGGTCCGCTTGACATTCCGCGTGTGTAAACAGCGCGGCGCCGCATTCCGATCACGCCGGCTTTGTGCGCCGCCCCCGCCGCCCCCTGCAGGAGGCTTGCCGCCCGCACACCTTGGTCTGCGCCACACAGCTGAGCCAGATAATATCAAAGGCTTATCTTCTTTCTTACTTTCACTGAAATGAAACGCATCATTTGCCTTCCACTTGCACAGCTTTAAATGTTCCGTCATCCGTCGGCTCTCTGGAAGTTGTCATGGTGCCCAAAAAGGTTTCCCCTGCTGTCAGTGAGGGCAGACTGTCGGGAGATTGACACAGATCTATGGGAAGCATTTACAGCTAACGTATCTCTTGACATCAAACTGTAGATTAGGAGCAACTAATCAAAAAGTATATTGTCCACTTCCGGACAAAATTGAGTTTGGTATAGTTTTCGGAGGTATTTTATGTGCTCTACACCCTCCTGCATTCAGATTTAATCTATTTGTATATTTTAACACTGAAATAGTGCACTGAAAATGCATGGTTAAAACCAATCGTATATTTTCCACATCACTGAATGAATCAGAACGTATAATGTCCACCATTTAAGTATTTATTTTGCTTCCCTTTCCTCCAATTTGGCAATACTGGTGAGTTTAACACGTGTCAGGGCTTACAATACTTCAAAGCATTATAGCCTACGGCATTGCCGCTTTCTGGCATTGTTTGACACTACTTGAGCCAAATCGTTACTTTTAGCGGTGCACAGCGGGATTATAGTGTTGTGGTTTGTGTGTATTGCTCACAATGGATTTAGAAAACGAATGTGTGGTTATTGGGAAGGATGGTATAGATCGTGGCACAAGAAAAAAAATGAAGAAATCAAGCCGGCCGCGGTGGCCGAGGGGACTGAGGCGCTACAGTCACGGTCTGCACGGCCACTACGATCGGGGGTTCGAATCCCCCCTCGGACATGGATATTTGTGCCGTCCTTAGTCTTAGCTAGTTCATAAGTAGTTTGTAAGCTTAGGGACTGATAACCCCGTAGTTAAGTTCCATAAGTTCTACAAACATTTGAACATTTGAAGAAATCAAAACGAGAAACGGAAAATGAAATCAGTTAAATCTCTAGATACGGAACACACTTGAAAGAAGAACAAAATTTAATTTTTTTTTTGTCGTCTTTACAAGTTCCATGCAGCAGCTTCACTCCTGAACATATTGATTGTGATTGCTTACATGAAGAACCTGGAGTGGACAAATTGTAGTAAATTTATTGTACTCTATAATATGCTGTCTGTAACAGAATGTTGTGTTGATCCAGTTTTTCAAAGTAATATAAAGCTTTGTATCATTCCTTGAAGTAAACATTAATCATATTATTATAAATGATACAACTCATGTGAAGTGCGAATGTGTAATATAACATTTTTCAAATATAAAAATTAATGTGAAGTGATGGTGTGTTACTAAAACCGTATCAAAACGTGTAATGTCTTATATGACGGATCAAAACGTATATTGTCCGAAATATAAATGGATTTTCTAACGTAAGTAAAAAAAATGATCTGTTGCAAGGTATATTCTAGTTCAGTACCTCAAAACGGATCTAACTGTGAAAACAGCTTAAAATTTTATTGATTAGTTTAGCAGGGATGAGTTTTTCGCTTCCCCTGAAAAATTCGAATCAATGGACATTATACGTTTCGATTACTTGCTCCTCAGATAGTACATGCGAAAACTTGAGCTTCTAAAGTCCTTGCAAGGTGGCCCAGGGGAAAGAAACTGCACTCTCGTTCGGAAACACACGCGCCTAAAATTGCCGGTGATCTAAACTTTGTTTTTCCGTGATTTCTCTATCTTCCTGAGACAGGTTGGATGCTTCCTCAGGCCGAGTGTCTCCTGTCTCTAGTGTCGAACGCTACCCTTCCCTGGTGCTTTCTTTCGTCTGCCAAACAGAATAGGGAAACATCTACATGGAATGCTCTGCAAATTACATTTAAGTGCCTGGCAGAGGGTTCATCGAACCACCTTTATACTATTTCTCTCCCACTCCATTCTCGAATTTCGCGCGGGAGGGAAGAACACCTGAATCTCTCGGTTCGAACTGTGATTTCTCGTATTTTATTCTGATGATCTTTTGTACCTATGTAAGAGGGAGTCAACAATATATTTTCGTATTCGGAGGAGAAAGTTTGCGATTGGAGTTTCGTAAGTAGCCCACGCCGCAGCGATAAGCGCCGTTGTTGTAATGATTCCCATCCCAGATCCTGTATCATTTCCGTGACGCTGTCTCCCCTGTATCGAGACAATAAGAAACGAGCTGCCCTTCTCTGGACTCTTTCGATGGCCTCTGTCAAACCCACCTGATAAGGTTCCCACACTGGGCAGCAATACTTCAAAAAAGGACAGACAAACGTAGTGTATGCAGTTTCTTCTAGTTCTGTTGCATCTTTTAAGGGTTCTGCCAATAAAAGGCAGTCTCTGGTTCGCCTTTCCCACGACAATTTCTACGTGCTCTTTCCAATTTATGTCTCAAGTAATAGTAATTCGTAGGTATTTAGTGGAGTTTACGCCCTTCCCTTTTGTTAGATTTATCTTGTACACAAAATGACAGAAATATTGAAACATTTCAACCGTTTCAGGGTATTGAAAGAAATTCAATGGCAAAGTTGAAAATTTGTGCTGGACCGTGATGCGAACCCTGATTTCGCGCTTCGGGGCAGCGGTCGCCTTAACCATTTAGGTTATTCACACTCGCTTCCCTTCCAGCCCAAAGCTTCAACTTCTAACACAGTACGATGGTAGTGCCCACTGCCCATTACTTCGTCTTGCTCGCAGCCTATACTGCATTCCCGCAAAGGATCGAGCGCATTAATGCGCCCGCACAGAAATTGCCAACTGCCTTTTAAGAGCGGCCGGCTTCGGTGGCCGAGCGGTCTGCGGTCCGCCAGTCACGGTCTGCACGGCCACTACGGTCGAGGGTTCGAATCCCCCTTCAGGCATGGATATTTGTGCCGTCCTTAGTATTAGCTAGTTCGTGTGACAGCATAAACCATCATGATTTAAGAAAATTATGTCCAATACTATTGCTGCCATAATTGTCGGTTTTGGTATTATCGACTCATTGATTCGAGACAGGCCAGCAGCTGTAAGGCAATGAGAAGTAGTCTTTCCATGATTTTTGATCAACCAGGACAGTATGACCAGCTAACTAATATCCAGTATGGCACCGATAATAGTCTTGACATGAAAGCTGGAGGGAGCTGCCTCCACATTTGCTCATACCAGTCATCCAATTCCCGTAAATTTCGTGGTGGAGAATGATGAGCTCTGACATTACGTTCAGTCACATCCAAAATATGTTCTTCCGGGTTCAGAACTGGCGAGCAGATCAATTGCAACTCGCCACTGTGTTCCTCAAGTCACTTCATCTCACTCCTGGCCTTGTGTGAAGACGCATTATTTTGCTGAAAAATCCAATAACGTTGGGAAAATGATCGTTCATGAAGGCGTGTACGTGCTCTGTAATCAGTGTACTTTACATTTTCGGCGTCATGGTGCCTTTTACGAGATCCTCTGTACCTATGGATGCTCAAGCGAATTTCACCAGATCATAACTGAGACACCGCCAGCTTTCTCCACCTAACAGTACAAGATGTTGCTCTGAAAGACGACGGATTGGCACCCTGCCTTCAAAATAATAAAGAACGTGTCAGACCAGGCGAACCTCTGCCACTACGGCAACATACAGCGACGATGGTCAATAGTGGTAGTCGCTGATGTCGTTCACATTGGCACGTGCATGGGTCGCCGCCAGCGGACGTTCATGTGCTCTGTGTGTTCAGGCACACTTGTGTCCTGCCCAGCATTAAAGTTTGGTGTCAGTTCCGCAATAGTTCGCCGCTTGTACTGTTTTACCACTGTGCCCCGTCTTCAGACATCCGACATCTGTAATTACGAGGAGCTGTCCAAAGTTTTCGGGACTGATGCTGCCATCGTTGAAAACCGTATCTTTGGACTAATGGTTACCATCACCCTCGAAGTAGTTCCTGTCCGCACATACACACCGGTCCCAGCGCTTCTGCAACTGGTCACACGTTTTCTGGAAGTCCTGTTCTTTGATCGTGTTTAGCACCGCCAGCGATGCTACTTGAATCCTCTCTGCAGTGTCGAACCGGCGGCTTTCAACTTGAGTTTCAGTTTTGGGAAAAGCGCGAAGTCGCAAGGTGCCAGATCTGGCGAGTACGGTGGGGTGCAACGGCCATGTTTTTTGCCAAAATGGTCCTGGTGAGCAAGGACGTGTAGCAGGGCGCGTTGTGATTCAGCTGCCAGTTCCCTCGATGCCAAAGTTCTCACCGTCGTCACCGCACTTTTTCATGGAGCCGTCGCAAATCGTCACAATAGTATGTGGAATTCACTATTTGGTTGGGTGAGACGAATTCTTTGTGCACAATTCCCTTGGTATGAAAGAAAATGATGATCATGTTCAAATGTTTGTACAGTTTATAGGACTTAACTACGGGGTCATCAGTCCCTAAACTTACAAACTACTTATGAACTAGCTAATACGAAGGACGGCACAAATATCCATGCCCGAGGGGGATTCGAACCCCGACCGTAGTGGCCGTGCAGACTGTGACTGGCTCGCCGCAGACGGCTCGGCCACCGCGGCCGGCTCTTGATCATGCTCTTCACTTTGCTCTTTACATGTCTCGCTTTATTGGGTCTTGGAGACCCCGGGCTCTTCCACTGGCACGACTGTTGCTTTGTCTCTGGGTCATAACTGTAAATCCAGCTTTCGTCGCTAGTGATAAACCGTGACAAGAAGTTTGGGTCATAAGATGGAGTCTGACGAAGGTCCGTGCACACTTTGATACACTGTGCCTTCTCATCAGCAGTCAAGATTCTTGGCACAATATTTTCGGAGACACGATGCATGCCCAGTTAGTCAGTCAACATTCGATACCCACTTCATTCGTAAGGTCTTTAATGGTTCGACGTCGATCTGCACAAAGCAATTGTTGAAGTTTGGCAACAATGTTTGGCGTTGTGAGGGTAACGGGCCTTCCAGTCTGAGCATCATCTTCGACGTCTGCACGGCCGGCGCTGAACCGAGCATGGCACTCAACTCGCGCGTACGGCTCATGCTCTGTCCCCCAAACACTTGTTGAATCATTGCAAGGGTCTGCTTAGCACTTTTCTCGAGATTGGCAGAGATTTTGATACGCGCGCGCTGGTCTGTTTGCGGGTCCATCGTGATATCGCCACAAACCAAACACAGGGTATTACGGAAATCACTATGGACACGCATCGCGTCCTCCCAGCTAGCGGCGCAAAGATGTAATACTCTTACATTCCAGATGGCAGCACCAGTCCCGAAAGTTTGGATTGCACCTCTTATGTTAAGAGCGGTTGCCACCCAGACGCGTGCGCGCGCCGCAGGAGGGTCTCTAACCTCCGACGGGGAGGGGCTCCACACCACAGCAAGGCGCCTTAACGCGCTCGGCCACTCCCGCGCGGCCGACGTATCCCAATATAATCAGTTGTAAGAGGTTTGAGACAGTATATTGTGCCGCGGATAACGAAATGCCCCGTTGGCGCGTTGTGGAGAGAGGCGGCGAGGACGAAGTTTGCGAGCTGCGGATGCGCGCGGTTTGATTCCGGACGTAATTATGGCGCGGGCCGGCCGGCCTGTAATTTCCCCCGGCGTTATCTGCGCCCCATTGTGCCGCCACAAAAGCCCGTAGCCGCCATTACCGACGCCGCTAATTGAGGCGCGCCTAGACGCCGCCGTACCTGTCCTGTCCTGTCCTGTCCACACTAGGCTGCGCCCAGCCCGCGCCGCTTAGTGCACCACCATGTCTCGGACGCTTCTGGCGTCCGTCACAGTATCCGTGGCTCGATCGGTTGGTCCGACGCTCAGAGGTGTAGTGCAGTGGTTCGCAGTGTTTTTGTAATAGGACACACTATCTTCAAGGGAAAGTTTTCGTGACCCCATACACAAAAGCGGAACATTTTATAGGTCAAAAAGACCACTATTTGTCCTATAAGATATTTATTTTACACAAATTAAAAGGTTAGCTCACTGAGATTTTTGCGATTCTTAAGTCTTGTTACTTTCCGTATCTAGATTGGAATTAGTTGCTTTCAGTCTGTAATCGTTTTCTAGGTAGTGTCTTCTTATATTTAATTATAAAAAACATCATTTTCTTGAATGCTAAATTTCATTCTATACTCTCCCCTTTCGGATTTAAAATGAGATAAGGCTTTAGTCTAAGGAAAGTGTTCAAAAAAGAATCAAATGATAGTTCCGTCAAGGAGTCTTCCTCAGATGCTGTGATAGCTTTCGCTTTTTTTAACACCTTGACTGCCGGGCATTTAAACTATTCCATACCTTAGAGAGCCAGACTTTAAGAATTGCCTGCTCTTTGAAATGAGCAACAAGGTCCCTGTCGACGAAACGAAAAGAACTCCACAACTCTACACACAGCATCTAATTCGCATTCAGCTCTGACGCCAAGGACCCCACTACAAACTATACTTCGCAAACAGTCTGTATCAGTCCACCCCTCTGTAGGGTCACTACAATGTGTTGCTGTGCCGCCCATCTGTCCTGGCCTCCCCTCAATTCGGTCAGGTAGAACACTTTGCGGATATTTTGCGGTTCTACATCCATCTTGGGATCACTACCTTCATTTTATGGACCTAAAAACAAAGAAAAAATAATGTTCAGAAAATCGAGAAAACAACGTCCAAAACAATCGGTTCATCAATCATCAAACTCGAAATACTCACTAGAAATTTGACGCAGTTCTTCTTGCACAAAAACTGGATCATCGTCTGAATTGTCGATTTAATTGTCCTCACTGTCGTTATCAACAAAATATCTCAACTTCATTTGTAATTTCGTCCAGCGTAAGAGAGTGTGAAGCCATGCCCTTTCCTTTACCTACTGAGAGCGTACACCACTTTCTACCTGTCCCGTTTCATACAACGAATGCAACCAGTCGGCCGATTTGGGAACTAATTTTAGATGATCTGTATGCTAGTTTAGACACTAGATTTACCAAGTAAGGCATTTAACATAAATCTAGCCCTACAATAAACGTTATCTTGTGTATAAAAGCACGAAAACGAAGATCACGTCAAATGACGTGATCGGCATTCTACAGAAATTTCCGTATCCCGTCAATTGACGTGATTGGCATTCAAAGTGTTAACATTGCCCTCTACAAACGAATTTCTCACTGAACAACGTCTCATTATGAATTCTTGGAAAATAATTAGACAAGAAACACGTAAAAGAAAAACTCCAAGAAAAACAAAGAAATTTCGCAGACTCTAACGTCAAAATATTCATCCATAAAAAATTTAAACTCAGAACATTAGTCCACAACCATTATCTTTTAATAAATAACAGTAGTGTTTAATCGTTATTTTTCTGTATGGGGCTGAACAACAACACCACGAAAGAGATAAATCTTATAAAACAGACTTTCGTTTTTTTCCAGTCGTCTGGCAACCCACTTGATCACATACTGCGACTCACAGTTTTCAAACCACTGGTGAAGTGTATAATGGCATCTTGTAACTCTGTAATTTGGTACAGAATAAACACACGTGGCGAAACCACAGCATCAGCCCACATCAGACCACACAAAGAAACAGAGAGCTATGTAAATGATACTTACTCCCGATCAGTCTCCGAATTAGAAATAAACTCGTAACAAACACAGACTGATTTATTAATGAATTAACCAGATGTCAAACTTCATTAGGTCATTTACGCTACTAAATTAATTTTCCCAGGTCTACTAATATATTGTGGGCATAGAGGAGCATCAGTTGAAGAACGCAAGATAATTTTTGCATGCTTTTGCTGTTGTTGTGGTCTTCAGACCGCAGTTCTCCACGCTGCCCTGTCCTGCGCAAACCTCTTCTTCTCCGTATAGAAACGGCAACCTACATCCTTTTGTAACTGCTTACTGTATTGCTCTCTTGGTCTCCCACACACTTTCTTATAATGCAAATGTAACTATTCTATGATGTCTCAGAATATGTCCCACGAACCTATCCCTTCTCTTAGTCAGGGAATGCCATAAACTCCTTTTCTCCCCAATCCCTTTCAATACCTCCTCATTAGTTACGTGACTGACCCGTCTAATCTTCGTCTATAGCACCACGTTTAAAAAGCTTCTATCATCTTTTTGCTTTAACTCCTCGTCGTCCACAATTCATTCCCATACAATGCTATACTCTAGACAAATGCTTTAGAAAAGGACCTCCTAAATAAATGCTTTTCTTCCCATAGCCATTCTGCATTTTATATCTTCTTTACTTCAGCCATCAGAAGCTTTTTGCTACCCAAATAATAAAACTCATTTACATGTAGACGGCTCCATTTGGAGTTTGGTACAGAGCGACCACATTAAAATTATTAAAATTGGAAGAACCAGCTGTGGCCACATTGAAACATTTATTTTCTATATTACAGATGGATTTCATGTATGAAAAAATTATTTGAAAAGTCTTGGTCGCAATTAGCTTTATTTCATGACGCGTTTCGAGAACATCATCATCAGAAAAAGATTTTAAGAAACGATGGGAAATACAACCATCTTGGTATAGATGCCTGATTACAACTTTAAAATATCATCATGGACGTCTGGTGACAGTGTTGAACCAGACTTACATGCCCAGTTGTAAGTCTGGTTCAACACTGTCACCAGACGTCCATGATGATATTTTAAAGTTGTAATCAGGCATCTATACCAAGATGGTTGTATTTCCCATCGTTTCTTAAAATCTTTTTCTGATGATGATGTTCTCGAAACGCGTCATGAAATAAAGCTAATTGCGACCAAGACTTTTCAAACAATTTTTTGATACATGCCAACGTATGGTCGCGTGTCCACAAGAATGGAAGGTTTTATGAACCAAATGATAAGATGGATTTCAGTCAGTGTCTGACCATCTTCACTGCTAGAGTCCAAGCCCTGTGCGCCCACAAAAACCTGCACTTTGCATGTTAACATAAGATAGGAAGTACAAATGGAGGACGTCAATCATGATTGACAGGTTTTTGTGGGGCCACGGGGCTTGGACTCCAGCAGTGAAGCTGGTCAGACCCTGACTGAAATCGATCTGTAATATAAAAAATAAATGTTTCAATGCGGTCAAATCTGGTTCTTCCAATTTTAAAAACTCATTTACTTTTATTGTCTCATTACCTAATCTAATTCCTTCAGCATCGCCTGATTTTGCTACACTGAATTTCATTGTTCTTGTTTTACTCTTGTTAATGTTCATCTTACACGCTCTTTTCAGGACGTATATCATTTACCAGAATTTCTGAATAATTACTGCCCATGACATGGAGATGAAAATGAATAGTATTCCGCCTTTTTAGGGTATTTAGTCTTGTGTGGTACGAAAACTCATCAAAAAAATTAAGATACACTGTTATCTTTTAGTCTTCTAGTATCTCGAAAAATATGATGTATTTCTAAAACTAATATTCAAATATCAAGAAAATTTTCTGAGAGAAGGTTGGAGTGACTGTTTTGGTGAAGCTCTCATGTTGATTACTGTTCACTGGTTTCAATGCGCATGAGTTCAGTTATGTGACGCAAGCACGTGAATGGAGTTCTGTCAAATTTAATTTAAATATTAATGTTCAATATTCATGGAAATGAATATTCACTTTCTGCGTGCTAGTTTTCCCAAGTATTTTACTCTACGTATTTTATGGTGCAGTATAGTCCCCTAAACTCTAAAGCAACGTATTTCGTAATGTGATATCCTCCGAATCTGCCATTGTAGGCTATTCCTTGACACTGAGTCACAACTGCAGACGATATTTGTCAGTGATTCCCAGTTAATAGGTAATGTTGCGTTCTTGTCGTTCCGATGAGTGAACAGTTTTTGTGTGATGCTGGAGAGCATCCGACTAGCCTGGCGAACACCACGACGAAGCTGTCTCAGGAAGGCGGCGGTATGAATGTTTCAGAGCAGAAAGCGCTCCACACGGAGGCCGCCAAACACTGCACTCGCCGGCGCGCTGCCTGCCGTAAAAACGCGAAGGAGCGGCAGCCACCACCCGCACTCATGCCTCACTACGCCGCGGTGTCTCCCTATAAATGTTTGCAGAGTTGCTGACTATCTACAGTTCTTAAGATCGCGCGCGCACTTTTACGCTGATGCGCACGTGCGAACCATGTCATTGAGAAGCCCAAGGAACTCTTCATAAAGTGGGGGACGATTTGTTCTTCTACCCCCAGGCTTCTCCAGTGGCGATTAATTGTGGCAGGTTGTGTGAGATTAGGAGTCTGTTTAATGCTTTCACGAAATTATTACAGGGCGTGGTTCGCGAGATTCCGTCTGGCGAAAGCAGCCAAGTAGAGGGGCCGGCCTCAGAGGAGAAGCGCGGCCTCCAGCCATTGCTCCCTGCCTGTCACCCGGCGCCAGCCACTCCAATCGGAGGGCGCGCAGGTCTAGTTACCTTTCATAACGCGTTATTTACACGCACACAATTATCTCACAATTTGTATTGCATTACTTCTTAATGTTTGTGACGACGTTATTATTTTGATGTTTAATTGGGCCAGCCGTATCAGTTATTCCTCGATAAACCGTTTTCCATTGCGTTATATTGTCTTTGATTCCTTTCTAAAAAATGTAAAATCTCGTGTGGACCATCCCATTATGTTGCTTACCAGAGATCCGATACATTACGTCTTAGTAATATGTTTAAAAATGTTCAAATGTTTGTATAGCTAATGGGATTTAACTGCGGGGTCATCAGTCCCTAAACTTACAAACTATTTATGAACTAGCTAACACTAAGGACTGCACAAAATATCGATGCTCGAGGGGCTATTCGACCCCCCCGACCGTAGTGGCCGTGCAGACCGTGACTGGCGCGCCGCAGTGCCCTTGGCCACCGCGGCCGGCTTAGTAATATGTTAAAACAGCTCACTGACAATAGCTGTCCCTAATTAATATGAAAGATACATCTTCTTTTCATCTTTACCATCGTAACGAACTGCACATTATCCGTACTTTTAATTCACAGTCGACTGATAATGTGAAAATTAACACGTGTTACGCAGTACCAAACAATGAAACCCCAAATAATAATGTGTCACGTATTTATTAAGTTTGGATCGGTCCTGGAGGTGTGCCCTGATAGCGACGTAGTTAACGTGGCCGCTTGAGAAGAGCGGGAAATCAGAGTTCGAATCCAAGTCCGTCACACATTTTCGTGTCACGAATGAATTGTTATTGGTTTTTTAGGGAACTAAACAGCTAGGTCAACAGTCCCACAAGTGAATTGTACAGCTAATGGTGATTGATGTTCGCAATTGCGAATACATAGTATCGAAGGGATTGCTTCGGCTTCAAGAATGCTTCTACCTCAAACTGACCTTTCCTGTCGGTCAGTGAAGTATTGAAGAGAATTTTGCTGGTCGTGGGGAGTCTAATTGGCGGGATGGCGGCATATGTTATAGCACCTGACGGAAGCAATAGGAAGGTCTATTATTTATGAAAGACATATTTTAGTCTTCTGTAGTTAGCTTCTAGTTATCGGAAAATATTTATACTACATGCAACTCTTCTTTGTTAACCGAGAGTCATCGCGTTGTGAAGATTACCACTACATTATTTTATGTTGCATCCGCTTCTAATTTGTCGTCAATCATTAAATGTCATAATGATCGCCCGGGGACGATTACGTCACTGCAGCTTACTTCCTGCAGCCTCACCTCTTAATTACAGAAGGGACTGAATAAAAGAAGCTGTTATCGCCGAAGATGAGCGAAGAAGTGTCAGACACCGCCCCAAAATCAGACCGAGGGTGACACGTGTACCGGGCAAATGTCGTCATTCTGAGTGAGTTCCCTCCGGTGCAAACTCGCTCGGTACTGTCTACGCTGTTGAATAAATGCACGAAGTGGGACTGTTGTATTGTCCTCCACAGCGGCGTTCCGCTGGTGTGGCGTGCAGTCGCGGCTGACCCCGCTGAATGGTGTTCCCGTCGAGGCCAGATAGCCCGCGCTCTTCATTATCTCACCTAATTAAGCACTGGCGTTAGTTTTAATATGCAGATTAGCCAGACACACTACTCGGCGGCCGCCTCGCCCTCTGGGCCGCGCGCGCCGCCCCCTGGGGCCGGTAGCGCGCCTGTCTCCGTTATTTTGCCCATTGTTTCACGCATTTTTGTGCCGAGGGCGACGGTTTCGGTCTCCGTAATAAATCCGCTTTGTGTGTTCCTGTCACGAGACAGGCGCTAACTGGACCGCTTGGTTGCATGCTGTATAATTGGCGATTGTTGTGCGGGTGTGTGTTCGTCGCATTGTGTTCTGGAATCGCGTTGCTACAGTTAAAAAAAAAAAGGTGGGCGTTAACGACGGAAACCGAGGCGTGTTCGCACCACACAGGCTTTTTGCCCCTCTTGAAGTTTCTAATTAATGTGAATGCTGCAACGGAACGAAGGGCGTATTAAAAGCGACTGGGTCCTCTCTCTCTCTCTCTCTCTCTCTCTCTCTCTCTCTCTCTCTCTCTCTCTCTCTCTCTCTCTCTCTCTCTCTCACACACACACACACACACACGTGTGCGCTTGCAAACAAAACCATCTTTTAATTATCATTTCTTTGCTTTGATCCATACGCATTGCTATTGTGTTAAGATAGTCTACACAGTCAGACATGCAAATGGAGGAGCGTCCTAACGGCATGGGAGAAACAACAAATTGCATGTGTTAATGCGATGTGGTGCAGAGAGCCAGACATCCGCGTCACGGCTAATGATACCCTGTAACCCGTCACTAAGAAGACGTGCACAGCCAGGTCTTTAAAGACAGAAACCATTACAAACGCTTTTGTTCCTAGAGTATGAGCTCAATGAATATGCAAACGTAGCAACACTGTTAGCCTCGATATCGACATATTTGTGTATGACGGCATACTAGAATATCTTTAAACGAGCAATTCTTAGCCTAAATACGTATTAGCTATCTCGGAAAAACACGAAACTAATATATATATATATATATATATATATATATATATATATATATATATATATATATAACGTGTTTTTCGGACCAGAGAACATATGTTAGCCTTAAAAAAGCGGTGAGTAGCTCTATGTATCACTACATAACAGGAAAAAAAATCCCGAATAACTCTCGGTCGCCCGATATTGATGGTTAAAGCACAGGCCAGAGCTTTGAAAACAGTCGAAAACTAGTCATAAATGTGACAAATATGCAGTTGTAATGGATAATATAATAAATAAAACATATTTCAAATACTTTCGTGTTACGGATCCTAATCCATCATCTTACGCTTCAGTTCCACAAGGAGAAAGTGCTTTATTAGAATAAGAATCATTTTGAAGTGACAGCCTTAACATCAGACGAGGCATCATTGAATAGGAGATCATGGAGGCATTTTATAACAGGGAATATGCTCAGCATAATTTGTCTTAATGATGATGGCTGCCTGTATCGTGGTTATTTTCCATTTATACTACTAGCTGTTTACAAAGAACTTTGTATGACAGGCAACCACAGCTAAAATATTTTTACATAATTAAGAAGCTATCACACAGTTAAAAATTAGGTGTTAAAATTGTAATAGTCTGAACGAAAGTCTATTATCAACTTGAGCTGCTATTTTATTGGAGTCGTGAAAACCCACACAACCGGTTTATCATCCTGTACAGTAAAAAAGCGCCTGAAGATGCAACTGTAGGTTGCGAAACCGTTTGTGTGGGTTTTCACGACTCCAATAAAATAATAGCTCAAGTGGACCAAGGACTTTCATTCAGACTATTACAATTTTATCACCTAATTTTTAACTGTGTGAAAGTTTCTTAATTATGTACTAGCTGTTTAACTTCACTCACGAAATCGATGACTTCCTTCCTCTTTTTCATGATATGATATGTGGGCTGAAATTTTCAAGCTTGTGCGAATCCCATTTGTTTTGTCCGATGAAATTGTACCCAAGAAAATTTTTGGAACATATTTCCACATAGACCCTGAAGACAGCAGTGTGGTCCGCAGAAACTGTTTGCCAATAAATAAAGATTTGATTCTATAACTGACGGCGCTCTTTCAATACTCATTCATTGTACACAGTTCCACGATAGATGCAATTGCACCTAGTGGGTCCTGTTAGAAGCCTTCTTATTTCGAGGTCATTGAGAAACCAATCCACGACCTCTGCTTTAGTTGTTGATAGCTGTAACGTTTTTAAAAGAGAAAAGCACGGTATCTATCCGTTATTTGTAATTTTATGACACTGACTGTATCTTTTTACTATAGCGATATTTGGTCCGTGGTTTATATTTTCAGTAGAGTACAATGATAACAATATTCGCAAATCCAGTTCTCTTGAAACTACACCAACAATCACACCACCCTTCTGAACTTTTTAGCATCGTAATTTCCAAATAACTATAAGTACTTACGGCAAAGACGAATACACGTATGAATGCAAGAAGAGCAGTGAGAATTAGTTCCTCTTTGGACTAAGGGGCTATTTATTTATAATTCTCCGCAAGATTCTATTATTGAGCAAGTCTCCATGGTCATTTTTTTAAATGTTTGTTAAGCTTAAGGGACTTAACTGCGGGGTGATCAGTCCCTAAACTTAAAAACCGCTTATGAACTACCTTATACTAAAGACGTCACAAGCATCCATGCCCGAGGGGGGATTCGAACCCCCGACCGTAGCGGCCGTGCAGACTGTGACCGGCGCGCCGCAAATCGCACGGTCACTGGGGCCGGCTATTCTTTTGAAGTTTACTACCAAATGTCCGGAACATTTTCATCATGGAATAAACCACTAGACCATGACCATGACTGTAAGCAGTAGACATTTATAGGTAGTTTATTGTATGTAGAATAAGTACAGCCGCGGCGGAGCGGCCGAGCGCATTGAGGCGCTATGCTGCGATGCGCGAGGCCGTTCCTCGTCGGGGATTCGAATCCCCCCTCGGGCATGGATGTTTGTGCCGTCTTTATTATAAGCTAGTTCATAAGTAGTTTGTAAGTTTAGGACGGATGACCCCGCAGTTAAGTCCCTTAAGCTTGACAAACATTTCAACGTTTTCAGTAATACGACTTGGAACAGGAAGAGAAGACTGAAGCGTAAGATTATGTTCACTACACTGTGTAGGACTGTAGTGATGTGAAATATTTCGATAGTTTTTCCTACAAATGGGGCCATAGGGCTTCTCTGATCGCAGTCGGTTTCGAGATTTTAACGACGTAAAATTTCAGTTTTCATGTTCCCCAAGGCCTTGGTATAGTCTGCGCAATACACATGTCACACAGTTTGACAACTCGAAGTGAGTCAACAGCAAACTATAATGCTGTTGCTTTCTCATGTTGCCGAGTGAACGATCAAATACCTGTTTTCAGTCTTTCGTTCGTGTACTTTTGGTTCTTGTTGATACGACTAGTTAGTCGTGCTTTTGAGTAAAATAAAATAATTAAATTGGTACAAAAAATTTTCACCATTCAGTGACTGGAACACTGCAGCTAGTAAGGGCCGTGCTAAACAGTTTGTACGGCGCGGTGTGACCCTGCTCTCCTGCGCCCACTATAACATCATGTTGAGACTCACTTTAATAGTGACAACCTGCCATCGTTGCAATAATAACCGATCTAACGCCTGCGCCAGTCGTCGCTTGACTAGCGTTTCCATCCGCAGCGCAATTCTCTGAATGGCTACATTGTGTTTGCATTCGCATGCCTATACCATTTTCCGTGGCTCTTCAATGTAGATTTAAGTGTTACGAAGTATTTGTAGTCTGTATTTGTTTGGAAGTGAAGATAGACGACAAACCGTTCAGACGTGAGAATTGAAGCTTACGAAATCTGTTATTACAGATGAATGCTGCAGATTGGATGGGTAAGTAATGAAACCGATAAGGAATTGCTGAATGGAAGTGAAGAAGAAAACATAATTGTGACATAATTTGATTAAATGTGATCTCTCTTGATACGGCATATTGTGAAGTATGGAAGGGATCGTGGTCGAAAACTGGTTGAGTGTCATCAAGGGATGTAAGCAGACTGAAGTGTGTGTACAGGGTGGACCCAAACGGTTAGTTGAGCATTCACCATGAAAGAAAACAACTTCCCAGACAAGTTCATATCTGGACAATCTGTATTTACAATTAACGGATTCGTTAGGTCTGTGGCGTATATCGTTGAGTGATGTTTTCTATGACCTGTTCTGTGGACTGACGCATTCGACGAAACACTGTAAATATTGTTGATAAAATTCTTCTGGGCATTGGGTCGCATCGTCAGTGTATCAGATGTCATCGACAACGGCCGCGGAAGTCTTAATTTACATTTTAAATTATTATTATTAGCCGCGGTGGAGTAGCCGAGCGGTCTAAAGCGTCTCGCTGCGGAGCACGCGGTTGCTCGCCGTGGAGGTTCGAGTCCTCCCTGGGGCATGGGTGTGTGTGTTTGTCCTTATGTTAGTTTACCTAGGTTTAAGCAGTTTGTAAGCTACGGACTGATGACCACGCAGTTTGGTCCGATAGATTTACAAACATTTTATTATTATTATTTACTTTGGAGATTGTAATATGGGACTTCAACATGCTAGTGCTTGTTATATCAACTGTCTGACTAATGAGTACATTTCTAATTGGGCGCTTTTATTGACCGTTGTCGATATCGGATGATGGTCACTGTTTTGGTGAAATGTCATCATTGCCGGCCGCCGTGGCCGAGGGGTCTGCGGCGCGTCATTCAAGGTCTGCACGGCCACTAAGGTCGGGGGTTCGAATTCCCCCTCGGGCGTGGATATTTGTGCCGTCCTTAGTATCAGCTAGTTTATAAGTAGTGTGTAAGCTTAGGGACTGATGACCCCTTAGTTAAGTCCCATAAGCTATACAAACATTTGAACATTTGAAATCGGTCATCGTAAATAATGGTTTTATAAATGCGATCTTGGCTGATAAGTTCACTTCTCTGAATATGAATGCTTATGGATTGCTAATTATTACTCAATACGGACGAGTTAATGTGCTGAGCAGTTCACGCAAAAGAAAAAACCTCCACAGTTAAAAAGGTTGCGTTAAACAACATGTCACCGATGGACTAGCTGTATGGGTGACTTTAGAAGTAAGAAGGCGACAAGCTGTATCATAACCAATGACGACACAAAGTAGAGAAACACTGATCTGACCGTAACGAAACGAGGCTGAAAACCAGTTCCGTTGAGGTTTTCTCGATTTGCTTCAGCGCGTTGAGAAACGGGGCGGTAGGCCACCGAGTGGTGAGGACAGGACGGCGCGGCGGCTGGGCGTCTCGCAGAGGCTTGTAATATCGCGGAAGACGGCGCGGCTGAGCCGGCCAGGGCCTAATAACGCAACGCCCGTATCGAGCGCAGCCGGCCGCACAGGTGCCGCCTGCCCGCGACACTCGCCTGTGTGCTGCTGCCTGCTGCTCTCTCCGTGCCGCTAACTGCCCATCAGCTGACACCTGCCGTCTCGTACATTCCACAGTTGCCTCTGTAGGCACTTCCCTCCACTGTACACCTGCTACTGATGGACACACCTGCCGACTGCTTGAAGCCACAACAAAAGTACACTAATCACAGCAGCATTCATACTGCAGGCCACGCGGGAAAGCCGTGTGGTCTCAAGTCCGTTCTCTACGGGACTTGCGACAAGAAAGCTGTCGTCAGCTGCAGCGCTCCTTGCGATAGACGATCGAACTACAAAGAAGCGTTTAGACGATATGCGTTTGTCGTCTCGTCTGTTTCGCGTCTCTACTTCGTTTCTTTACAACTTAGAGCAAATTAATCGCCGAGTTAAGATCACTTTTAGAGACTGTCAGGTATATCGCGATAACTGTAATGATTAAAACATTTATTTGTGTTTTAGACTGACACTGTGAAACTGTATTTAATTGTTTACGTGCAGTTCAAATGTATGTAAAGCTTATGGGACTTAACTGCGGTGTTCCCCTCGTAGTGGAGGACAGTTTAGTGGTTCCTGTTATTAAGCCTGGTAAGGATCCGTTATCCCCGGACACTTACCGGCCTATTAGCCTGACAAATGTGCCATGTAAACTGCTTGAACGGACGCTTGCCCGCAAACTATCTTGGGTACTCGAGTCACATGGACTTCTGTCACCTTATCAGTGTGTGTTCCGTGAGAGCAGGCCTATTACCGATCTCTATTTCGACTGGAAACGGCAATCAGAAAGACCTTTTCAAAAGTCAACATCGTGTTGCTGTTTTCTTTGATTTACGTAAGGCATACGACACCCCTTGGAGTCATCGTATTTTATGTACCTTCCATGACTGGGGCCTACGAGACTGACCATCAGTCAGTTTTTATCCCGCCGTATGTTCCGTATGAGGGTTGGATCTTCCTTCAGCTCCTAACAGATCCACGAGAACGGCGTTCCACAGGGTTCTGTGTTAAGTGTTGCACTCGTTTTAATCGCCATTAATGGGTTGATGAGCTCTGTTGGGTCACTTGTTACCCCTGCTTTGAACATAGACGACTGTTGCATATGGTACAGCTCCCACTCGGTAGCCTCGGCTGAACCACAGCTCCAAGGTGCCATTCGGCGAGCTTCCACATGGGCGCTCTTACATGGTTTTCAGTTTTCCCCTTCTAAAACGCGAGTAATGCATTTCTGCCGTCGTACTACAGTCCACCCTGACCAAGAACTCTTCTTGGGTACTCGACGCCTAGACGTTGTGGCACAGCACCGTTTCTTGGGCTTGATTAAAAAAAAAAACACTGACTTGGCTGCCCCATATTCGGCAGTTGAAGATAAGCTGCATGCAGAAACTTAATGCTCTCCGTTTCCTAGCTCACTCCTCCTGGGGTGCAGATCGAACAACACTAATTCATATCTACCGCGCTATGATTCAGTCCCGATTAGATTATGGGTGCCAGGTTTATGGGTCGGCAGCTTCTTCTGCTCTGAAACTGTTGCCGGCTGCAGTGGCCGAGGGGACTGAGCGCTTCAGTCACGGTCTGCACGGCCACTACAGTCGGGGGTTCGAATCCCCCCTCGGGCATGGATATTTGTGCCGTCTGTAGTCTTAGCTAGTTCATAAGTAGTTTGTAACTTTAGGGACTGATGGCCCCGTAGTCAAGTCCCATAAGCTCTACAAACATTTGAACATTTTCTGAAACTGTTAGAGCCCATTCACCATTGTGGCATTCGCTTGGCTACGGGTGCCTTCCGGACCAGCCCTGTAGGCAGTCTCCTTGCTGAAGCGGGGAATCCCCCCTCTTCACACTAGGCGCCATCAGCTTTTGGTGTCCTATGTCATTGCCATTCGTGAATTCCCTGGTCATCCCACATATCACGTTGTCTTTGAGGGCGACGGTCTTAGAACTCCTGATACTCGCCCTCGGGTGGGTTTACCTGTTGGATAGCGGCTCGCTCCCCTTGGTAGGGACTTCAACCTCCCTTTCCTTGACTGCATGCGTCGTGCTATACCGCACATCCCTCCTTGATTGGTGCCTTGGCTGCAAATCCGATGGGATCCCTACTACTCCCCGAAAGCTTCAGTCTCTCGCATCGTCTTCCGGCGTTTGTTACACACTGTTCTTGAAGAATTTCAGAGTGGCACGACTTTCTACACTGATGGCTCTAAATTTGCTGGCCATACGAGATATGCATTTACGTCTCCCTTCCCCTGGGTTATCCCGGGCGCAGATTTGCGGGTGCAGACGAGATCGCTATTCACATAGGACTGGGACACCAACTGGCAGGCTACTGCTCTGTCTAATAAACTACGCTCCATCAAGTCTTCCTTAAGCCCTTCTCGAAGTGAATCCACTGTCCTTTGCCGACTCCACATCGGTCACTCCAGGCTGACCCATGGTTTTCTTTTGCGTAATGAGCCTCCCCCACATTGTGATTGTGGGGTCCTACAATCTGTGGTTCATATCTTAGTGGAATTTCCGCTCCTGCTCTGTGCCAAATACGGAATTCCGCACTTATTGCCCTCAGTTTTGGCGAATGATTCGCGGATGGCTGACAGTCCTTGGATTTATCCGTGAAAGCGGTTTTTACTCTCGACTGTAAGATTTTATCTCTGACGCTTGGACAGGATGGCGGGGGGGGGGGGGGGGAGGGGTTGTGGCCCTCCCTGCGAGCAGCAGGGTTTGGAGCTCACCCCTCCCAACCCCCTGACGACTTCAATTTCTCCTTTTAACTTGGCTTTAATTCACGTTGGACGCGGTGAAGTAGCCGAGCGGTCTAAGGCGCCTCGCTGTGGAGCGCGCGGTTGCTCGTCGTCGGAGGTTCGAGTCCTCCCTGTGGCGTCGGTGTATGTGTTTGTCCTTAGGTTAGTTTACCTTAGTTTAAGTAGTTTGTAAGTTACGGACTGATGACCACGCAGTTTGGTCCGATAGATTTACAAACATTTGAACATTTTTGAATTCACGTTGATCTCTTTTTAAATTTTTAGGTTTCTCATTTAGAAGCATACACTGTTCTCCTGTATCTGTTTGTCGTTAATTAACATGGATTCTAGATCTGTCGTGACGTTCGTTGCAGAATTCCGCTTTTTATATTGGTTTTAGTCCTGTTCTACTTGATTTTAACCCTCTTTTAGTTTCTCTATTTTACTGTCGTTACGGTCTTAGCCGACAACACCCTGGCTTGCACTCCATACAGACGTCATGGAACTGATGACCTAGCTGTTTGGTCCCAACCACCCATCAACCAATCAACATAACTGCGGTGTCATCAGTCCCTAAACTTACAAACTACTTTTGAAATACCTTATACTAAAGACTATACAAACATTCATGCTCGAGGGAGGCTTCGAACCTCTTGACACGGAAGGCCGCGCGATCAGCAACGGGCGCTCCAGACCGCTCGGCTACTCCCGCGCGGCTTCGTGCAGTTCATACGAAACGACGTCGTTTACAAGTGTGTACTTCCTCATAATGTACATGATCAACAACCTCAGGTATCTGTAAAACATATATACCTTTGACTGAGATAAACCTTAAAATAGTGCTCACCGTAAACAAATATTTCACCTGTTAACTACAGGGAGTTTCAGGAGAAATAGCAAATATTTTAGATGGTAATAAAGACTAACTGCGATGTTAATGCCACATAACGTCCGTCCAGTTTCATTGGGTACGAGATGCCGCTCTTAGTATGTAACCCAAACAATGCAAAAGCAAATGCAAATTTGGATATTTTGACTGATTCTTTCGTCGGTTCTTGCTAAATCATAATAATTATTTTTTTAATAACCGGTTTTTGACTTACAAGTATGAAGGTTGAAACGTTTACATGCTATGTAAGTAATTACATTTCATTCTACCACTTTCAAACATAATACTTAGCTTTTCAACATTACAATGTATGGGGGTTCTGCTGGCTGCAAAATTATTCTCCTGGGGCGTCGTGGTAAAAATAAATACTCGTAGGTACAATTTTTCACTTCTTATTTAATTTGATACCGAACTGCTTCTCCACCAAACATTACAAATTCAAACTTGCGTACAACAACAACACATACTAACATAGATTGCAAAGCACTTTGTGAAAGCCAGAACTCGAACTCCCCCACGCAAGGCGGTGAGGCAAATATATAACATCGACAATAATGACCTTACATTATGCATTGTTCATAACAATTGAATATACTAATTTACAATGAACAAACACAGAAAGAAAACATTTCATGTACACAAAAATAATCACAATATAAAATGAAAACTATACATACGATAATTTTAGATTGCAAGTTTTAATCACGCTACTTTTTGTTTGACAACAAACCAAAATGTTAAATGTCAATTAATTAGTTAACGAGTACATCATACATGTTCCTAACATATATTGAACTATCAAATCTCATGGCCATTCACAAAATATACTCAAAATCTCACGTCAGTCAATATATACAAAGAATTCAATATTGTAAATCTCGACTATTACATTAATTAACACAATTAACTGGTTAACACATCTTGTTTATGAGCCTGACATATATACAATGCTATTTATTTTCATTTCTTTATGTTTTACAAAAGTTTTTACCCTTCGTCTGTCTATTTATTGAAATTATTTACAGTGACAAAAGTATTGTTTATAGAACTGTCTGGAAACGTCATATACAAATCTCTTAATTAATGAAATGTAAGACTTGTTTTAACCACAGTATCACCGAGACACTGTCCTACACCGATTCCTACGCTGGCTATTTCGTTTGTAACTTCACACGCAACATATATCACTATTGAACCACACGATTCCGGGTCCGACGCAGACGATATCGTACAATAACATTGAGATGAGAGGGCCAGCAGTATCGTCACAAGGTGAACTTTGTAATCCGAAACCGGTTAACTGAAGTAGAAATGAAAGTTTATAACACACACAAAATTGTACTTTTAAGTCAACATGCTGTTGTTCTACCAAAATCTGTCAAAAGTCTTCATTTACATTGGTATTTAGTATTTATCAGGCTACCCTGTACATCAAGCGACACTGTCTCCCTAATAGTGTCATCTGCTCAGATTCCCTGAGTGCTCTACAGAGCCTCAGTGAGCTGTACCCAGTCCACCCCATAGTACAGCGTATTCAGGAATGCCCGTACTCACTTAATGTCAGTGGAACCGCTGTGGCTTTCCTGTGGGTTCCTGGTCGTGTCGGAATATCAGGGAATAAGTGTGCGGATACTGCTGCCAAGGAAGCAGCTTCCCTACCCCGGCTAGCTGCCTATTCCATTCCCCTAGGTGACCTTCAGGCGGAAGACTCACGGCGTTTGATATCGCTCTGGCACGCACACTGGTCCTCTCTCCACGGGAACAAACTCCGGGATATTAAGACTTCCCCCACTGCTTGGTTGACCTCACGGCCCTCCCGCCGCGAAGAGGTCATACTCGCCCGGCTGCGCATAGGACACTGCCGCCGGCCGCGGTGGCCAAGGAGACTGAGGCGCTTCAGTTACGGTCTGCACGGCCACTACGGTCGGGGGTTCGAATCCCCCCTCGGGCATGCATATTTGTGCCGTCCTTAGTTGTAGGTAGTTGATAAGTAGATTGTAAGTTTAGGGACTGATGACCCCGCTGTTAAGTCACTTAAGCTTCACAAACATTTGAACATTTTTGACACTGCCGTTTCACCCACCGTCCCACCGTCACTGTGCGGTGACCCCGCCCTTTTTTGTGGTCACTGGTCAAAAACCCTGACTATCCGACACTTCCTAGCGCAATGCTCTAGTTTTAACCGTCTCTGTCAAAGTTAGTGTTTTCCATCGGACTTGTCCGACATTTTATCTGATGACAAACGCTTAGCTGACCGTGTCTTACCTTTTAACCGTCGCACAAATATGGCGAGGGAAATTTAACTCCTCTCCCCCTGCCTCAGGGGACTATATTTGTCTTCTTTGCCACGAGGAAATCTGACCAATGGAGTTATCGTTTCTTAAGCGCTCCCGTTTTAAAGTTGATTGGTTTCAGCGTTTTCTTGTTCCTTCGCATCTTTCAGCATATGTTATTGACACGAGTTGTTCGCTTATGACCACAGTAGTTTTGCGTCCTGAAACAACAACCACCACACTCACGCAATTGGATAATGCCAGAGTTTACATTCGCAGTCGGGAGGTGCCAGATGGGGGGGGGGGGGGGGTTACCTAAATCGTTTCTGCCGTCTTCGACTGGATATTTAAAGCTAATTGTCTTTTATTTCTAATCACGACGCAACCTTATCTGGGCAAAGCCGAAAAAGAGAGCGGAACTGTTTTGCTCCTGGAATGGGTGCCCAGCAGGTTGATACTTTTGGATCGGACCATAAAGAGTACTCGGTTAGCCCAGGCGGCACGAACGATGCCTGCGGAAAGCTAACGTCCAATTTCGACTCCTGTTCCTCCACACAGTTTTGCTGCCTGCCACGAATTTCATTATAACTTAGACCCGTTTGCTGAGTGGAAGATTCAGTCTAGATACTTAGACCTGTCATCAGCAGCGTTTGAGAGGACGAACAGTATTCCGCCTGACTTACAAGAGCGGCGACAGGGAACAGTTTTGCGGTTCTCCTTAGCAGCGCTTCCTAACGAGCAGCCGTACGCTGTGAAAATAATTGAAGCGGCGAGTTGTAATGGGTAGCCGCCGCTAACGAGGGCTGCAGTAATTGTATTACCAGGGCGGCGGCGGCGGCGGCAGGTGCACGGCGTCCATAATGCAGCGCGGGCCCTTTGATTGGCTCCGGTCAATTGGCCGCCGCGGACGACACCGCCGACCCTCCCCACCACAGCGCCAATTATCTCCAGCCCTCTGTCCTCTCCTCTGTGTATTAAAGTCCACTACCAAGATTCTTTGCGGCGACGTTACATTTTTATCAGAGGGCATTTCACAATTCAATCGAGTTCCTGCAAAGACGGGAAAATTGATTTAAACCACGTCATTGTTGATGATTACTCTTGCACTGCTTCTGCTGCAATTTTCACAGGCGAGCTATGTCCACGCTATAATTGTTCACAACAAATTGATGCTTTTACTCTGCCTGACAAACGAAACTAACATATTCACAGAATATCTCTTTCAGGATTAGTGGTACGCTTTGCGTACCACCATTCTACCTCGTGTAAATGCATGGCGGTACAAAAACCGTACCACGTAATTATGAAGCTCTGACTCATGCAGACGGAAGGTTTATTTCCTGAAGCACTCATTATATGTAAGGTGGTAGTTCCCAATACGACCGAGAGGTGTCAGAAGTAGTATTGCTCATCTGCGGCGACAATTATTTCCCACAGTGTGCTCTTGGTTTCTGTTTTTTTGCTCTTTACGGTCAATAGCGTATGTCTTCCGTCTGAACGTGATATGTTGTTGACTCATATCTCTCCTATAAGTAAGATAATACTGTCTATACGTTTGGAATCACTGTAAATATCACAGTTCTTTGATTTGTTCTATAGAAAATGGGTAATTCATGAGTAACTCAGAGTTCAAAATTTGTACCACTATGCATCAAAGGTGTTCCACATTATTCGAGACGTCATTTTCTATTTCAGTTGATAATGACACATTCAGTGAATACTAGAGTATGATGAGTTAATGGCAATATTGTATGCTAAAATACTCTCAGGTCAGAGTTGGTAAGATGAAGAGGCAGAGTTTAGTGACGACAACCCAGGGTCGTGGTACATTTCACACCATTGTTTTTGAAAACTAATATAAAGTGTATTAACATTCTCATTATAATGCAATTCTACAACATTCCACCAGTTTTTCATAAAGTTGTTCAATAAATAAAGATCTTTTGCAACAAGGGTCTAAATTCGTCTTATGTCGTTGTGCATGAAAGAGATATATGACATCAACTGCGAATCGGCGAAGCTGAAAATGTGTTCCCAGCCGGGATTCGAACCCGGGTCTCTCGCTTTCTAGTCAGGTACGCTGACCACTACACCACTCGGGACACAGGATTAACTAAGCACACTTCCCGTCAGACACAAATTCCCAGCTTTACTCTGTACTCTGTACTCAAACTCGTAGTTTCAGAAACTAATTCCCGTAAGAGTACACATTTTCAGCTTTGCCGAATTGCAGTTGATGCCGTATATTCTTTCGGAAAAGACGGTACATATATAATAGGTTGGTGACGGGCAATGATCCTTCCGTTAGTGGGGAGGGGTGAGAAGTTTGGAGCCCTTACTCTTAGGGGAATTAGTTTCAAAACTACGAGTTTGAGTACTGTGGGCAGGATAGACGGGAGGCGTGCTTAGGTAATCCTTGCAGGTGCGATGATCACTGTGTCCACAGTGATGTTGTGGTCAGCGCAACTGCCTAAAAAGCGGGAGACCCGGCTGGGTACACATTTTCAGCTTTGCCCATTCGTAGTTGATGTCATATATCCTTTGAATATGAAAGAATAACAACTGCAGAATCAGAAGACACGTCTGTTCTTTCGGATCATACGACACACACACACACACACACACACACACACACACACACACACACAGCCGGCCGCGGTGGCCGAGGGGCTGAGGCGCTCCAGTCACGGTCTGCACGGCCACTCTGGTCGGGGGTTCGAATCCCCCCTCGGGCATGGATATTTGTGCCGTCCTAGTTCGTAAGTAGTTTGTAAGTTTAGGGACTGATGACCCCGTAGTTAAGTCCCATAAGCTTAACAAACATTTGATTTGATTTTGACACACACACACACACACACACACACACAGTTTCTAAGACAAACTGGTTTCTGTAGTGCTGCGGTGGAGTGGTCGAACGCTCTAAGGCGCCTTGCTGCGGAGCGCGGGTTGCTCACCGACGGAGGTTCGAGTCCACCCTGCGGCATAGGTGTGAGTGTTGTTCTTAGGTTAGTTTAACTTAGTTTAAATAGTCTTTACGTCTAAGATCTGTTGACCACGGCAGTTTTGACCAGTACGTTTACAAATATTTCAACATTCGTTTTTGTGTTGCTGTTCAGCAAATTTACTTCAAGGGTTGGTCATCATCTTACGCAGAAAATAGTGTTTCGTGCGGATTGTTCACTACCTTCGAAGACTGTTTATTTTTGGAGTACCCAGCTTAAACTGGGTCTCAAAAATACTCCAAATGAAGCGGGATTTTGTGCTCACGTTCTCAACAGAAGCCGCTCAAAATTTAAGCGAAAGTAAACAAATGCACTATGTAATTGATATTGTACTTTTCTCCACTGTGTGTGAATACTACACATATTTGAAACACACTTGAAAAGGTAAAGTGGAAAGGTATTAGCCCAGAACACACGCTAATAACAGGTGAATGCAGTTTCGAACGCGCGTAATCTGTTGATAGAAAATATCGCTCGATTACTGTTCCTCCACCGTAGATTGGTGATGTAAGTCTGGTTGCACACACAGACCGATTTTGAACGGCCGGTAAAATATCGGCCGGTATTTTATCGGTGAAGCGCTTCTTGCATACACGCCGAAATTTACCGGTCAAACGAGCGGTCGCTCGTCTGTCGTGCGGCTGTCTTGGTCCAGTGAAGTTGATTCCAAACGTAAATTAATTCCAAATATTTTTCCTAATATTATGACTAATGTTGCTGACATGATACAAAGAACTAATGAAGTACCGTATTATACTAGTATATCAGTTACGAAATGCACTTTTTCTTTTTCTCTCCATTTCCTCAAAATCCTCATTGAGTTCGCAGGAAACTTGTCCCCATGTACCTCTAGACGCATTTCTATGTTCAAATGTGTCCAAAGTTCTGTTCCACAAAACTTTTCGTACTTTCACTACCGAACTACGTGTATCACTCACTCAACCCTGTGCAAATTTATACATAATATGATTCTATGTATGCCTCAAACAGGCAAATGACCATTTCTGGACGTATCATGAAAGACGTAATGCAGATAAACCTGCGAGGAAATGGAATAATGGGCACTCGTAGTAGGCGATAAGTTGATGATTTGGGCAGGACTAGAAACGTGTCTGTATAGCCGATCGGCCTGTAATAAGAGAAACAAGAAGCAGAGTGTAGATCTCAAGTACATCTTAGAACAAAGACAAGATCTTCCCGCAGAAGTGGCGGATTTCCACATTTTCCGCCACTAGGCTATTCAAATTTTGCCGTCCCTACCGACCTCTTACAATTCAATACCCTATTTCACAGTCATTCTTATTATGTTTTGTCAAGGAAATTGTAGCTTTTTGTTTTGTGCACTATCGTCCTAATTACACCACTTATTTTCCGCAATTAGTTTGACTGTGGACTAGGGGATCGAAGTGTCACTTCCTAGATTATTTTTGCAACCCAACTATTTGGACTGAATTGCACAAGAAATCGTTTTCGTTTATATGTCAGAGCGAATAAAAGCACAGTCACATAACACTAATAGTGTAAGGTTCAAATGTTCAAAAGTTTGTATAGCTTATGGGACTTAACTACGGGGGCATGAGTCCCTAAACGTACAAACTACTTGTGAACTACTTACGAACTAGGACGGCACAAATATCGATGCCCGTGACCGTGACTGAAGCGCCTTAGTCCCTTCGGCCACCGCGGCCGGCAGTAATGTAAGGCATGCCTTAATACATCTTACACAATACCTAATGTACATTCGGTAAACATGATTCTCTAACTTTTATTACGCTTACTTATAGTTTCCAAATTTTGGCCCAATATTTGCCTTCCCTAAAATCTGCCACCCTAGGCTCCACCTGTTCAGCGTACGGGTAAATCCGTCACCGACCCGAAGAATAAAAACTCAATAGGTAAACAAAAAACGAAACAAAACAAAAAAAAACAAAAAAATCACCACTAAAAACCGGTTCGAGTCCCAGTCACGCACAAAATACGAAATTTGCCACTGAATTTAATTCAATGCTCTGAAACAGACAAGAATGTGAAATATTTGTAATTTATTGAATACAGAACTTACTGCTAAATCAATATTATATATTTCAATCTTATAGCCGCCGTGGAGTAGCCGAGCGGTCTAAGGCGCCTCGGTGCAAAGCGCACGATTGCTCGCCGTCGGAGGTTCGAGTCCTCCCTAGAGCATGGGTGTGTGCGTTGTTCTTAAGTTAGTTTACATAGGTTTAAGTAGTTTGTAAGCTACGGACTGATGACCAAGTAGTTTGGTCCGATACATTTACAAACATTTAAACTTTTTTTTTTTCAATCCTATACGGGCTACGTCGGCTGTATGGCGAGAAGGCACAGCGAGATGTGTGCAGGGAGGACGGCCGGAAAAATCTGTGCGTGTGCAAGCAGCCTAACCGTGCGTTTACCTCTGCAGCTTATATGTGTTTACATGAAAGAGTGTGAGGGGGGGGGGGGGAGTGAGGACGACAGTAATAATTGCGGCGTATCTGCATTGAGCGGTGATAGCGGCGGCTGCGGCAATGCATGCTCCACAGGTAGCGGGTTATTTAGCAGTTTTAATTTGGTATTCTAATCTCGTTCGACCGGCGGTGCTGGCGTGCGACGGGCCAGTATCTCGGCAGGCGGAGGCGGAGGCGTCCCACCCACTCGTGCCAAGCCTCCTCTCCCTGCCCTCTACTTGCTTTACACTCCGGCTTCTAATCGCCGCGCCCCGTGTTTGACCTACTGTTTTCTGCTTTTACACATCAACTACTCTTTTTTTACCTTTATATCCTACTTTCATTGCTCAATTGTAGCTATATACCCGAGCTTCTCATCGGAAGGCGAAGAAAACCCTAAGGAATTGTGTTTTTGTTGCGTAACCCATATGACTTCAAACATCACTCTCAGAAATATTGTCTTCCTATGACACTGTCTCAGTCGGCTACTAACACAGTTTGCCCACGGAATAGGGAGACATGCATTCGATAGGTGGCGATTCAATGACTGATCCAGCCATCTTGTTTTCAGTGGTTTCCGTAAGTCAGTTATGAAAAGTCCCGGAATGGATTCTTTGTAATAAATAGGAACTATTTTCCTTCCCTATACTAACCCAATCCAATCTCATACTCCTCTAACGATCTCGTCGGCGGCGGCTGTTTCAACATTAGTCTGTTCCCTGTTTCCAGGCATGTATTAATCTTAGTAGAAACATAAATGCAAATAAATTGGAACGTTACAGAACAACGGCCGTGCTATCGGAGGCGTAATGTCACGGATTGTCAGGCACTACCATCGGGCCTTGGTGGAGTAGCCGAGCGGTGTAAAGCGCTTCGTTGCAGAGCGCGCGGTTGCTCGCCGTGGAGGTTCGAGTCCTCCCTGGGGCATGGGTGTGTGTGTTTGTCCTTAGGTTAGTTTACCTAGGTTCAAGTAGTTTGTAAGCTACGGACTGATGACCACGCAGTTTGGTCCGATAGATTTATAGACATTTGAATTTGAACTACCATCGGAGTTATTGTAAAATGTAAACTTTCACGGCCGGTATGGACAAAATTTCCCGACTATTATGCCGTGGTCTTATGGATGTATTATGGAAACCCAACGTTTCGTCCCCGACTACGAAGGACATTTTCAAGGGAGATCGTGGCACTTTTGAATGTCCGATGCACACCCTGACTCGCTACTGACTGAAGCCAAACTACGGAGGGATCGCGCGCAGAGGTGTGACGTCAGATGTTTTTGATATGCAATTCGTAGTTGCCGATTGCCGTCGTCCGTTAATATCGTCCCATGGCGGAAGAGTGTTACATTTCTTCTTCAAAACCGGAATGCAGATTTCATTTAGTTTCACGCCCTCCTCCATCCTATTGAAATTTTGGGGATATTTTTTCAATTTCTATAGCCTCTCTGCAGTCTTTCGTGGTATCCATTTGTGGCTGCTAAAACCTGAGTCTTATCAAATTGAATAAGGTGGTTCCCTGGCTGAAAATCATGTTCAGCGACAGCTGATCTGTCACTCTCTCATCTTCTAAAGTTCCCCTTGTGCTCATCTAGTCGTTGTTTGACTGTTCTTTTTGTGGTACCCACGTGTACGTCTCCACAGCTACACGGAATCCTATAAATTCCAGCTTTTTCCAGCGGTTTGCGAGACTTCTTCGTCGATTGCAGGTGATTATATATCTTCCGAGTAGGTTTGTAAATAATGGCAACATTTTACAGATGCGGTCGGTGACGTCCTTTTGACTACCATCGGAGGTTTGAGTCCCCTGTCGGACATGGCTATGTGTGTCCTCTTACCTAAAGTTAGACTCAAAATGTTCAAATGTTTATAAACCTATTGGACCAACTACTTAAACTAACCTACACTAAGGACAAATCACACACGCACGCGCGTAACAGGACTGGAACTTTCGGCGGGAACGGCCGCCCAGTCCGTAGAATTACGCCTTAGACCACGCGTCCATTCCGCGCGGCGTGGATCTTCTCGCGCATTATGCACAGCATTACGTTATGGTACTCGTTTTATTCTAAAAATTGCAGAAATCTCTTGCACTATTACAGATTACTCTATTATTGAGGCTTTGTATAATATTTTTATAATCCGGCGTCACTGTCTTGCTGTTACTAAAATTGTGCGAAAGTTCCAAAAATCTTGATGTTATGGGGATTATGAAGGAACTAATGTTTTTATCGGTTAGGAACAGGTAATACGCGGTATGTGTTAGTAACGGCCGTCCTTGTATTTTTCAGTGAACGGTTTGGTCCACATTGGGTAGTGTCCAGTCGTACAACATTTCTATGTGGATATTATCCGAAAATTGGGTATATGTAGCAGCGTACAGGTATCACATCCGAATGTTTTTTGTCTCATGTACTATTTTAGTACAACATGTGTACCACCGGACTGCTGAACAACCTCAGTAATTACACAAATAGCCGCGGTGGATTAACCGTGCGCACTGGGGTGCCGTGCTGGAGTGTGCGCAGGCGTTCGCCGTCGGAGTGTCGAGTCCCCCCTCGGGCATGGGTGTGTGTGCTGCCCTTAAGTTAGTTTACCTTAGTTTAAGTAGTTTTTAAGCTACGGACTGATAACCACGCAGTTGACTCCGATAGATTTACAAACTTACACAAATATCGCAAAACCCACTGCATAAGTTTCATGAGGCACCCTTTATACGTAAATTCACTGTGTCGTCAGAAATCATCCAAAGAACAATTTTATGCCTAATTTTGCACAGATTTTTCGACGGATATGGCCAGCCGTATATGCCATGATGCGTTCAGAATTTAAAACGAGAATAAAATCAGTTTTCTTCGCGTTGTATAAAAATACTATGCTTCATTTTCCCACTGTTTTGCATGTCTTGTTATTTACCAGTTTGACGAGGAAAAAAAAAGCCACGTTGTAGTACTTGTTTGTACTAACGTTACTGCACTCCGCAGAACACGGTTCGCTGCAGCGACACGCAGTAGTATCTGCGACAGTACCTCTTGTTTATCTGTAAATTTCTGGCATCGAGTCCAATATTTTTCATCCGAAGGTAGGAAAAGAAAAAGAGATGGGTCGCTACTACGTTTTTCGTTCCGTTTGCGTCTCGTAATGAACTACTCATATTTTCGCTCGGAACCACAGCTTATTTACTTAAAGTCGTTGAGCTCAGCATTCCGCGAGAGATTGTTAATGCAGGCACGGCCCCCAGGCTGCAGTGAGGGATCGGGAAAAGGGCTGGAAGAGAAGGGAAGGGAAGGCGAGGGCGGAGTAAGCCGTTGCTTTTTACTGGCAGAAGTGCTCGCCGCTATTCGCGCAAGTGCCGAGTAACAAGTTCGCCGGAATAACAGAGGAAGCCGCCCCTTCTTCAGACCTTGAGATCAACAAACAATTTATTCAAAGGAAACTTCCCAGCAAAAACACTGGTATGTTGAAAGTTCGCGCTAATTGTTCGGCCAAGTATTCACATCCTTTGGGAGCAAAGAGTTGTGTTCTTCGCTTTTTCCCTTCCTCCTCTTTGAATTATTGTAACAACAAAGTTATACCATTAAGTATGTAATTCTTCTGCGCAGGCTTTGTGGCGAAAGCAGGCGCTCTTCTGTCTATCGTTTCATCAGTTCATCTTGCTTGTAACAGTAGAATCCGGATTTTGTACATCGTGGAGATGCTTCAGAGATTTCTCGTTTCACTTTCTCATCTAGAGTCTTTATGGCTACAATGTTCATTGCTTCCTTTCTTTCAGAAATACTGACTAATTTCTTTTTAAATCTGTGCAGAAATACTATTTAGTTGTTACCGTGACGGAAGCCAATAATTTTTCGCCGCAGCGGAATGGCCGAGCGCTCTAAGGCGCCTTACTGCGGTGCGCGCGGTTGCTCCCCGTCGTAGGTTCGAGTCCTCCCTCAGGATGGGTGATGTGGTGTTCTTAGTTTGTAAGCCTAGGGACTGATAACCACAGTAGTTGAGTTCCATAGATTGACAAACATTTGAACTAGTTTATCGTATCTTTCCGGTATCCAACATTGTTTAAAACTACAAAGGCGAAACAGTTGTGTAAATATTTGCTTCCCAGGTTTGCAGTCTAAAACCGGTTAGTATTTAAAATGTGCAAAAATGCATTCTAAGTAGCGTTATTCTGAAGGTACAATAAATGACGTGTTTGTCACTGTTTCATTATGCCGTGCTTAAATTTATTACGCTTAGTAATTCTCTTAACGTTTTCATGTTTAGGGTTTCGAAACTGAATCGGCTAAACCGAAACTTACGGGGATCACTTTTTTCTCTAAGACCGCTTTTCGCAGGAACGAATAGAGGTATGAAGTTTAAATTTGTTCCACGTTCTAAGGTCGACGATACTTTACCGGTCTAATAAAAGGGTAATCTTCCAAGACAGTGAAACTAAAAGATAGATTTCACACTTTTCGAAATTACATTTATTCGTGATCTTTTAAAAATCTCAGCAGCTACTGGGGATTTTGATCTGATTTTTAATAATACGTAGAGTGATACATAAACAATACTTGTCTGTATAAGTAACAAATATTTCTTGCTAGCATGCTGAGGTACTCTCAAATGAAGTGTTCTGCTTGTGTGAGAATGGCCCCTTTGCCATTTAGTGCTAATAAGCAAGACCGTCCGACTACCCCACTGTCTGTTTACGGCCTATGCGTACGAAACTAGCGGTACAGCATCTCTAATGTTTCAAAGTATTACTGCTCAGTGATGCAGGCTTCGACAGGCATTGTTTGGAATGAGATTGCCGTGTCCCTTAAAATATCCATTAAAGGGTCCCACAACACCTTCCGCGTTACAACAATGGTACTAGAGCCGGCTGTGCGGTTTTTCTTCTCTGGAGACTTCCGTCAAAACGGCAAATGGGAATCGATACCAGACGAAGTAAATGCATTGGTACAGACGAATTAGCATACCGTGTTAAGATAATTGCAGAATTAGTAAGTGAAAAATAATTTTAGTGAATGCGATATTATACAAAATCATAATTTAAAATTAAAACGTTCTAGGAATTCTTAGAATTGGTGCCATTTTCTATATCGATATATCTAAAATCGTCGTAACTATCGATTTCCGCTGTCTACTGGACGCTCTATATACATACTCTCGTACGGAACCTCGATGCGCGAGTCGTCCTCGGCCACTACGGTCGGGGGTTCGAATCCCCCCTCGGGCATGGATATTTGTGCCGTCCTAGTTCGTAAGTAGTTCATAAGTAGTTTGTAAGTTTAGGGACTGATGACCCCGTAGTTAAGTCCCATAAACTATACAAACATTTGAACATTTTGAGTCGTCCTTGCAGTTATTCTGCTTTTTAACAATTTCATCATCTAGTTCGATACTGCATATGAAATGTGCCTCCTCTGTTCCCGTTGTGATTTTATAGCTTCTTACTACTTTTATGAGATACAAACGTGAAGTTCACTGAGTATGAGACATAAATTCGAAATGTTTCGAAAAGGAAGTCATAAAATATATGAGGAAAAATTTTCCAACAACGTAGTATCGTTACTTACAGAAACACCTATTACTGAATCAAATATAGTTTCGTTTTGGCCTTCTATTCTTGGCAAGTTTATTCGTTCACAGGTATAATATCTGTGAAAATAGATATTATTTTGAAGAACTTCCCGTAACTTGCCGATTCTGTGAAGGAAATAAGTCTTAAGTAAACTTGGATTTATATTAATTTCATCGGACTTAGATAAGGCAAAACGGAAGACCTGTGGCTAGAATACGTAGGCTTTTGAGACGTATTTCCTATTCCCCACTTATTCAGCCTTCGATGCTGAGAACTATCTGGTCCACTTTCTTTGTGAAGACACTCCACGCGAAAAATCATCGACCGTCGCAGGCCATTAGCTGTCCTGCAGACTTGCTCTGACGTAGCGCAACTTCTTTGACTCTGATTAAAAGGATCGCTACCAGCTAGATCTGATTGACTGCGATATCGATAGCTCCTTTTTGCATCTGTTCGCCCCACAGGATTACGTCGCAAAAGAGTCTGTTTGAACTTCACTGTTTCCTACTGGGGCCCCTGACGTACCAAGCGAGGTGCGTCACTGGTCTAAGTAAATGACGTCGCCAGTTTCTTTTCTTTTTTTTTTTTTGCGTACGTAAATGATACTCATTGGATATAATAAGCGTTTATACCCCAATATCATTGCATTGTGATAAAGAAATTAATTATCTTTATGAGTAATTAAAAGAACTTTCAACATAAGAGACTCATACTATAGGACAGTAATGCGTTCATTTTGGATTAAAGTGGCACAAAGGTAAAAAAGTACTCTTACAGCTGACCTTACTATAACAGGAACTACGAAGAAACTTGCTAGTGAAATTATCAGAGAAAAACTGAATTTGTGTATTTGGGACATATGAGAATAAGTGTAGCGACGCTTTCTAAATAAAGAGAATAGTAAAAAAGACTTGAAATTCGTTCTGATAACTCCACATCACGGTGTTTGGCGGAGGGTACTTGGTGTACCGCTGTTACTTCAGACGTTTCCTCTTCCAGTCGACTATGGTTCGCGTGTAAAAACAATTGCAGGTGTAAGCTCTTGTCTCTATAATTCATCGTCTTACTCATTTTTCGAGGTATACGTAGGAGCATATTCTTTGACTCTTCAAGAGAAGTATGTTCAAAATGTTCAAATGTTTGTATAGCTCATGGGACTTAACTACGGGGTCATCAGTCCCTAAACTTACAAACTACTTATGAACTAGCTAACACTAAGGACGGCACAAATATCTATGCCCGAGGGGGGATTCGAATCCCCGACCGTAGTGGGAGAAGTGTGCTTTCGGAAATTTGGCAAAGGCCCACACCGTGTCCAGCTACTTGAGTTAGCCAATTATCTCCGTGACGCTTTCGCCAGAACTAAAAGAATCTGTAACGAAGCGTGCTGTTGTCTTTGGGGTCTTCTGGTTATCTGTCAACCCTAACTGGTAAGGATCCCGCAGTGATAACCATTATTCAATTATTGGACGAACCAGTGTTTCATAAGCTCCTCCCTTTCTTAATAAACCGCATGTCCCAAAGATTCTTCCATTGAATCTAAACCTGGTATGTGGCTTACCCACTATTACTTTTGTGGTCCCTCTGCTTCAACTCACTCCATGTATTTTATGTAACTGCTTAGCTTGAATCATTTCTGATATATCAAAATACTAAAAGCAATAAATCAGCAGATTCTAAATATTAGAGTGTGGTGCACTGTCACTACAACAACACGTACACCTGTACAAGCTCGAGAAAAGAAGCGTATTTTCCTTTCATTAGTGATTAGCGCGCACCAAGAATCTCATCTGCTTGAATACATGAATACCTGCAGCCCACTAAAATATGGCGCATGCAATACCCAAGTGCGTACACTTTTCTGAAAATTTTGGCTCGTTTGTTTGAATACAATAAAATTAATCTGTGAGTCAATTACTTGTTTTGTTGGATACTTTATACTTCAGCCACTACACATTCTGGATAGCATCCACATCTACGTCAATTGCCTACAAATCACCGTGCGGTTGTAGCGGAGGGTAATTACTGAGCGATGTCGAGAAGACGTCGGACAAGTCATCAGGTCCAGGACTCTAATGTTCTTCCTGAGCTATATTTGCTGGAGCCATCGCCAACAAGAATGTGGTCCTGTTCAATTCACTTACATAGTAGACGCATTTAAAAAAAAAAAAAAAGCACTGGCGTGTTTTACGGCACATTTTATATTTGCCTGTAGTTTTATGATTTTTTGCAAACATTATGGGCACAAATAATAATAATTTTCGGACAGTAAGATTACGTCTCTACTATTGTGATGATACCTATGCACCCAACATGTAATATTTTTTTCTGGCCGTATTTTAAGAAACCGCCAAAATATTTTTATATTTGTGTTTAGCTTTGACAAATATACTATATTTTGAACTTTTACCTCTTTAAACTATTATTTTAATACCTCTCCCACATTTTAATTATTACTTGATTTACTCATCTTAGGTAACGATCTTATTGTATAAATAGAATAGATGCCAAGATGGCAATTTTTATTTTATTTATTCAAGACGACCGGTTTCGACAATCTATGGTGTCATCACCTGGTCTCATTGACATTAAACTGGTTATTATAACGCTCCACATAAAATCTGGTTGTTGTACTGGATGATAGTTACATAGAAAATTATGTGCTGGTTGATAGAGATAAAATGGATGGCTGGTCAAAATATATTTTAACAATAACCAACATAGTGTACATGTCTGGTTGGTTATATGGAGGTGCTCAACATTTGGCGTTCGGAAATAAGTCACGTGACATCCCTCGCCTGAAACCCTGCCCGAAACTCTTTTGTATACCCATCTTGCTTTCTGTATTTGATGATATTTGTATTATAACTCAAGTAAATCGCGACAAATGTTCCATTGTTGTTTTCAGTAGTCTCGCTTCTTTTTTGGGAGTGTTCTATACGAGACACGAAAGAATAAAACTAAAATTGCAAAAAAATCATACATTACAAATTTATAGTGTGTCAACATTGTTCGAGGCATTCCTGTTTCGTTTAACTATAGTTCAGTAGTTTCACTGCCCTAACCTGCCCCACCCTGTGTCTGTATGGTCCAGACACTCCTCATCCCAGATAGTCTTCACTCTGGTTCTTACAGAAGTGTAACACGCGCAGTATTTCCTGTTTATTCCCTACAAAAACAGTCAGGCTCCACAGACTCTAAACTTGTGTTGTCCTACTCTCTTTATATCAGCTAACCCAATTAGCTACTTTCTATTCGTCTGTATTCATCTTCTCTCGTAATGCTATTAGCGTCTTTTTTTAGTTTCTTCTTCGTAGACATGTGACAAACGCCAAAATTCCCCACATATTTCCCCTTGGAAATTACAGTGATACATTGATACATTTTATTTATTGATTTATTGATTTATTTTATCCAATGGGCGTTATCTTGACCCTTTAGCACTAATGCACGCTTGTGGCAGCTTGCGTTCTTCTTTGTACAAGATTCTTTCTTTTTTATTATTTTTTCTTATTTATTTATTTTTTGCTGTCTTGAAAAATGTTTCCAGCGCTCTACTCAGATTTTACCGCCGGCTAACTCCAGCTATCTGCTTAGATGCCCCCGAACTGGATTGCTTTAGCTATCGCACCATTACTGCTCTGATGGCCACCGAGTACTTAGAGCCTAATTAACTGGCTGTCCAGCAGAGAACATTCACTTTCAGACTCGTTCCAGCCTTTCGCCATTCGTCTTCTCGTGAATCGTTAGGACATCAGTTCTTTTAGCTCGTTCATTGTCCATTCTATTGACACAACTTGAGGTTAAATTTACTGTAAAAGACATGACGTAGTGCAAGATTCATTGAACTACGGCACAGATTTTATTCATACAGTTATGGTTTCCATCTGTATCTACAGCCGGGTTTTACACCGGAAGAAGCTTCTTAACATTCAGCACTGATGTATAAGCGTTCTCATACTAAATTTTTTATCTTCGAAATCAGAAATAAGTCCTAAAAATGCTTAATGAAGTCATAATTATTACCTTTATTATTGTATGAATCCATTTTTCTTTTCGCATACCTTACGATGTATTAAAAATTAAGACTAACCCATTGAAAGTTGCTTGTTGATATGATACTAGAGATAAGATTCGTACAATATCATCCAGAATCTAATAAGTATTGTCATATTTCCGCCACGTAATCAAGTACATTACTAAAATACTAAAGCAAGGCTTACGACAAACAATTATTCCGCTTGAACGCTATAGTGCCACGGTATGCATAGTCCTGTTGGAGTTGGTATGTCGTCTTCCTCCGGCCTTTGAACTGATTAACGCAGTCATTTGTTATAGGGGGCTTACTGCTTATCGTAGACTCCTACCCACAATGCAGCTCGATGTTTTTCACAACAAACATTAGCAGAGGCGGAAGGCCAGATGAGGGACAGATATACGTTGGAGGACTGACGCTGCTCTACAGATCCATAGACTGGCACTTTACCATTGAGCCACTAAATATAAGACAATATTAACCGGATTGTAAAATAAAAAGTCGCACTGGTGTGTTTTACAGCCCATTTTAGATTTTATGATTTTTTTCTAACATTTCGGACAGAAATAGTAAAAGTATAAATAATAAAATAATATGGACAATAAGATTATGACTCTGTTATTGTGATAGTATCTATGCACTTAACATGTAATATTCTCTCTGATTGTATTTTAACAAACAGCCAAAATGATTTAATATTTGCGTTTAGCTTTTACCTCTATAACCTATTACTTTAATACCTCTCCCTTATTTTCATTCTCTCTTTCCGTAAAAATATTATCACTGTCTTGCCGTAGTAGTTTGTTCTCTCCCCTCCAAGTTCATTTTCTTGCTTGTACTGGTTTACGTAAAATCAAGTGAGAGTGTCAAATCTCTGTTATTTTGGCAAATATCTCTGAAACGGTGCGAGTTATGGAAATAACATAAAATAGCAATGTTGTTTATAATATTCTTCAATATAACATTTATTCAAATTTCGTCTCAGAAGAATGGTTAAGGCATCATTTGCAATTAAATTTCCTGCTATCAAAAGGCCATCACAAACGTCCTTTTTAAGTGTTACTAACCTATTTTTCGTCCGAAATATTCGAAAAAAGGAGGTTCTGGTCGCTGGCGGCCGATAATTGTCTGAAAAATTTGGTGCCGGTCGGTTCAGCGGTATAACCTTAAAAGTGGCAGCACAGTACAGACAGACAGACATCGTCAAATCCCCGTTATTTTGCAAATTGTTCTGAAAAAAATGTCTATGGAAAAAAAATTAAAAACATAAATGAACATTGTAGAGAACTTTCTCGTCTACAAATTCGTTTATTCCATTTTTGTGTCAGATGAACGGTTAAGCCGTTATTTTCATTTGAATTTGTAATTGTGAAAAGGCGATCGCAAAGTGCTTTTTTTAGTGTTTGTTACCGCAACCTAAAGTGAGCCAAAACCAAAGAGTACTTATCTGTTTGCCATTTAGTGGGAAACTGTATTTTAAAGTAGATTTATTGATACGTTTCCAGTTTAACTTTCTGCTTCTTAGCTGAAAAAATTAAACTATTTATGTTATTTATTTTAATGGTCTAAAAATAGCTGCGTGTAGTTGAGGCAACTAACAATTGTCGAGTGTAGCACTAACCATAACCGACAATTAGCGAAAGTGACGAATTTCTTGAAATGCTATTTCGGTGACTGGTCGGTTCTTCCCACATATTTTTGTGCCTCGATGAGCGGAAGGAAGTTGGTGCAGGAGAAACGGTGCCATTCTTGGTGCATTAGGGCGGCCGTGATGTATGTGGGAGACATTACGGCCAGGTCCGATAGCCGGCTCCGGCGCCCCGCCCTCAAATATCTTTATGGGCTCATAAATAGTTTTAAAAGGACGGGCTGTACATTTTCCTTTACATTCATGAGAATCCTCAGCCGCGGCCGCCTCCAAACTGTTTTGCTCCTTCTCGAAACATTAACGCGAATTTTTATGGCCGTATACTTCTACAATGTGGAGCCTCTGTCATCTGAGCCAGATTAAGGCTCTTAAATATGGCTTTTTGATCCCACTTAAAATCTGTTTGAGTGCCGCGGCTTTTCGGAAGTAAGAAGACGTGTATCGTTACCTTCTTTTTCTGTACCTTGTGCTCGCATCGCTATAGAGGCCCCTTTACCTCTGAAATTAATTGATTCACTTTTACAAATGGTCTGAAATGTTTTCCTTAAGACATCTTTCCTTAATGTAAAATAAAGGTAAGAATGGTTTTCAGCTGTTTTGTGTCTTAATAGGTATTAAAATAAAGCAGTATTTCTACGCTTTATTCATTCTAAATGGAAACAGCAAAGGCATAAATTACACCTTTTCATGCATATGAAGTCGTTTTGATCGCTAAATTAATCTCTTCTTTTAATACCTCGTTTCTGCTGTTGGCAACATCAGTTATCTGAAGCAAAGATTAAAGAAACTTAAAGATCTAATTTCGTTTATATTGCAAGTTAGACAATATAAAAAGTTAAAAAAATATTTTCGAAAAGTTAAGTCACCTAAAAAACTTGATGCTAGTAAACCAAGATTCCTGATCCAGTTTCATCGTTTTGTGTTGTTCGTGTCTTGACCATTGTTAGTCTGCACCTTTTTAAGTTTATTTTTATTTTGGTAGTTTGTTTTATTCCTTACGTTCTTGACAGTGGACGCTGCGCTAGGAACAGGGGACTGATGAGCTTGTAGTTTAGTCCCCTATAAACAAAAACAACAACAATTCAGTTCCAGTAGTAAAACCTATGTACGGCTGAGAACTCTGCTAACTAATTGGAAATGCTGTAGCACTACTGTGGGGCATAGGTTGTTTAGTGTTTAACGTCACGTCGACGGCATGGTCATTAGAGACGGAGCTAACGCTTGGAGTTTTGGGTAAGGGTAGGGAAGGGAATCGGCTTTGCCCTTTGAAAGGAACCGTCCCGGCATTTACCTGGAGTGATTTAGGGAAATCACGGAAAACCTAAATCTGGATGGCCAGCGGTGGATTTGAACCACTTTCTCCTCGAATGCGCCCCTCGCTTGGTAGGTGTGGCGCAGATGTCCTCCAGATTTCACTTGTGCGTTATCAGCAGTATGAGGTCTCGGCCGAGGCCAGCCACGTTGAACTGTACGCCAGTGCAGACACACAGCAGGTTTTGAGCAGTCGTCTGTCATGCCATATCTCCTGAACCCTGTGCCGTACACTGATATAATTTTACAGGTGCATTCGGTGATATGTGTAGTTACTGTGTGCTTCGAATAGCGTTAAAAAGTAGCTATCACATTAAAATAGTAGTTGCCGAAGTTTTACAACATGAAGATCGAACATTAGTTACCATAAATCATGTCTACAAAATAATGAACAGGTGTCATGGACTCCAATAAACGAGGACTGCCATAGCGAAGATATAAGTAGCGTAATGAGTGTGCTTAGTCAGGAATTAAGAAACAACATGACATGTTTTCTGACATACTACAGAAGAGATAAATCTCGAATGAAGAAACATTACACAGCACGTTCTAAGATGTATACATCTATGAAATTTATAAACTACATACAGCTTATTTCATTTGTAAGTTTTAATTATTTGTATTAATACAACGAGAGATACGCGTATAAAAACTGGTGATGTACTAGTTAAAGACTGAATAATGAGGTTTGTAATGTATTTACAGGTACTATATGCCCACAAAATAAAGTTTGTTTATAACTGCAGGAAGTGGTTGTGTTTCCAATTGGATTGCTTTCAATGATTTCGAGTTTATGGCAGCCAAAAATTACAATGTACCGTGTCCTTTCAGACAGGAACACACCAATCGCACAACTGTGGTGATATTCCATAAGCACGCAATTTGAAGACGTTTGTGAGGTACAGTCTCAAAAGTCTTCCGGAAATCTAGAAATAAGAAGTCTATTTGACAAGAACGATACTTTCTACGAGGGGGCGTTGGAAAATAAGTATTCCCTGTCGACTGTGGGCAGAGTTGTGCATGACGAGGAAAAAGAAAAAAAAAAAAAAAAAAAAAAAAAAAAAAAAAAAAAAAAAAAAAAAAAAAAAAAAAAAACACGATGAGGCTTTAAAGATAAGACATATACCTATTTTTCTCCAGAATTTCCAAGTACATTGAGGCATTGGTCAAACCGCTTATAAGCTTCAAAAAGCCGTCCAGGAAAAAATCAGGCCGTTGCTTCGGGAGAAACGTTGAACGACTGTGGGCGAAAGACAATACAACAGGTGAACGCGCAAGCGCAAGATGGCAATGACTTTCTGTTTTGGGTTGTGACGGGGGATGATACGTGGGTCCACCATTACACGCACCGAGCGAAGACCGCATCCATGGAGTGGAATCATCCATCATTGCCTGTCCGTAAGAAGTTCAGAAGCACTCCATCTGCAGGTAAAGTGCTACTCAGCGTATTCTGGGATGCAATGCTTCAGTTTGCAACGCCCAGATTTTTTTATTAAGGCATTTTGAAGCTTACAAAGCGGTATGACAATTATCTTACTGTACTTGGAAATTATGCAAAAAAAGGTATGACTTGTCTCTTTAATGTGTCATTCTATTTTTTTTTTTTCTTTATACGCAACTGTGACCACAGTCGACAGGGGAAACATTTTTAACTCCCCCTCGTTAATCCACTGAATACTTCCAAATTTACAGTACATATAGGGCCAAGCGTTTAGGATATAAAAACAATTTTAATACGTTTCTATCACCATATGCATGTTATCAATTATCTCTGTGAGAGTCTATTTACGAAGCGGTGTTTGGCTCAGCGCTAAGAAATCAAATGTTCAAATGTCTGTAAATCTATCGGACAAAACTGCGTGGTCATCAGTCCGTAGCTTACAAACTACTTAAACCTAGGTACACTAACCTAAGGACAACACTCACACCCATGCCCCAGGGAGGATTCGAACCTCCACGGCGAGCAACCGCGCGCTCCGCAGCGAGGCGCTTTAGACCGCTCGGCTACTCCACCGCGGCGCTAAGAAATCAGATTCTCGTGTGGACGGGAACTTGTGTGTAAATCGATACTTCCATTATTTTGCTGCTGATCAGTTAAATGTAAAGGGATGATATTCATCGAAGAAACAGTGGAAGCAATAATTTTGATGGCATCTTGCGTACGTTACAAACACGGCCTTTCTTGCAGTGATTTGTTTAATGTCTCCATTGTGCGCCTCGGTTGCACACAGTAGTAGAGTGGCAGACTATGAATCCAAAGGTGGCGGGTTCGATCCACGCCAGGTCCTAGGTTTTTTATTTGTGACTTACCACTTCTTTCACCTCAGGTAGTATTGCTCATGTGAAAAATACCGAGTAGCACCGTGGTTAGGAACCCACGTTAAACTGTATGTCCCCCTACAACTGGCTGGGTAAGTCAATTCGAAGGTCGGATGAAGGCAACGGCATACCACCTCCAAACAGGACCTTAAAAATACGACAAGGGGATACCTTTTCACTTTGATCATTCAAATGCTGGTTTTATGATATAACTATGCTGTGGAGAAAAGCAGAAATAGATGTCAATCCTGTTGTAATTAACAACTTGGACGCCACTCTCAACAATAACTGGATTGTGCATATGACCGTGCATTACATAAGTAACAAAATACTTCAGCGGGTCAGGGAATTTGCGGAAAAATAACAATAATAATTGGACACTGGAGTTAAAAGAAAATTGCAGGTTCTAATTATCGCCCCAAATGTATGAATGATAACGTATTGCTGTAATAATCAAATGTTCAAATGTTTGTTAAGCTTATGGGACTTAATTACGGGGTCATCAGTCCCTAAACTTACAAACTACTTATCAACTAGCTAATCCTAATGACGGCACAAATATCCATGCCCGAGGGGGGATTCGAACCCCCGACCGTAGTGGCCGTGCAGACCGTGACTGGAGCGCCTCAGTCCCGGCGGCAATAATGGTGGCATAACTGCCAGGGTATGGAAATGGCGGCTAAACTATAATCATTTATGAAACAGAATGACTGAAAGAAAGGGAGGAAAAATTCAATTAAATGATGATTCAATAATATAATCTTTAAGGGGAATCCTACCGTCCAAAACGAAAAAAAATAACCTTTTTACTTTTATGGAAGTTACTAAAATATGGATGTGTATGCTTAATTTTGTGTTGGTGTTATTGAAATATTCGATTATTTACTATTTTAATTAAATATTTGAAAATAATCATGCAGCGACATTTCTGGGACTTTTGTTTTCCATCATTTCGCTTAATGGTGTTTTTCTCTGGAACTATATAGTCTATAAGGCTATGGTTTCTTTTGTTTTGTAGAGAACTGTCCGTTTTTATGTTGCCTACACCATCGGTACTTCGCAGGGAACTCTTCGAAGCGTCAATTCGTTTCTGTTTGACAACAACTGTTATCCACTAACCAAGTTTTAGATTCTGTGTTTGTTGAAAGTTCAGTCTTGGAAAACTCAAGATTCTGGAGCATCGTGGAATTCATAAAGGTTACAACACCACTAAAAGTGTGATGGACCAACAGCGAATCATGAAGGCAGCAGAGATTGTAACAAACAATATGTCAAAAGATGTCAGATCCAAGAGAAGGAGGGCAACATTGTGTAAGGAAGATGGAGGAGGGGATGAGAACTACCATCCAGGAGCATTCTAACATATTTTTATGTATCGGTTGGCTGTGTATTAAATTTTTCCTTAAACAAAATTTTCTCAAATTGACATTTCTCATTATAAATGCCCCTGCATTTCAGAAACTTCTGAATCTATGTAAATTCATTACTTACCCCATAACATATATAGTACAGTGATTTTGTAGCTGTACTTCAGTAGTGTTTACTGTAATAGATAAAAATCCAAGAAATTGATACTGTGAAAATTTACACAAAAAATTATATGTTTAAGGAAAATCGTAACCTTTTTTCCAGCTGTTATTTTAAAGTGAACGTAGAGCAATGTGTCACAAAACATGCGAGAACATGTGATAAACACACACATTTATATACTCAAGACTTCCAGAGAAAATGGGACAATTATATAGCCTATTTAAAATTTCGAGGCTGAGCAGTAAGACTCCTCTTAAGCAATTTAAGCAAACCGTGCCCAACTCTCATAATTTTCTGCAGCGAAAAGAAGAACGGCGTCATCACGTCTGATTTCAATGGTGGTTGACTTAGAATAAGGGACAAAAGAAGTTCTATTGTTCTCTGGTCAGAGATTAATACACAGGAGGAGATACAAACTTTGTAAGGGCACAGACATATTTTGACATTTTTTTTGTCTTTCAAAAAAATGGAACCTTACATTTGGACCACTAAACAAACAAGTACGAGTCAAATAGATGTTAGGTGGAAGGAATTTTTAATATGTTTTTGTTTCCTTTTAATTTTAATGTAAGTAATTTTATTGTATATTTTCTGTTCTTTTTTTTATTTTATGCTTTCCTTCTCTGAAGTGTTCCTTTGGCTTCGTGCGACAGCACAGTTATGTGACACAGAGTGCCAAGGAAACTGCAATGGCCGGCCGCGGTTGCCGAGGAGACAGGCGCTCCAGTCATGATCTGCACGGCCACTACGGTCGGTGGTTCGAATCCCCCTCGGGCATGGATATTTGTGACGTCCTTAGGATTAGCTAGTTGATAAGTAGTTTGTAAGTTTAGGGACTGATGACCCCGTAGTTAAGTCCCATAGACTCTACAAACATTTGAACATTTTGAAACTGCTATGCCGTACGGAGTTTTAGGAGCACTGAGGGTTTGAAGAAAAAGAATAAATAAGTGAAAGAAGAACAGAAAAGGAACGGATTTTGTTTTAGTTGATGGGAGGTCACAGAACCGATAACATATAGCCTAGATATATATAACAGATTGTAAAATAAATTATAATAAATACAGTTCTGAAGATTTAAATTGGAATTTAAAATCAGTATGCCTATTTAGATGGGATTTGAAAAAAACTTGTTAAATTTCCATCTGTCGCGAGGCTGTGCGACAAGCACGGGGCCAACAAGAACAAGTTTATAAAATAATTGTCGTGCGGACACCTCGCAACGTCCCTTGCCAGAGGGAAGAAACAAGATGGGAGAATTGGGCCCTATGTGTTGTTATAATCTGGAGTTCCCCATTGGGGCAGTTTGATGTCTCAGCACGCCTGCATGTACCGTAAATTTGGACGAATTGGACGATGCCGTGTAGGCGTGCTCTCAGTGTGAAACCCTCGCCGCCTGCCAACTGCGGCGCCTGCTCGCGAAGCACCGCTGGCGTGCGTGGCTGTGTGTGCGGCCGCGGCTGTTGGGTTTTATGGGGAGGGACGGCGGCAATTACGCCGCTGGCCGCTGCCCGCTGCCGCTGGCCGCGCCCTTATCGTCCGCCGCAGATAACCCAGCCCCAGGGCGCCACTGCCCTGCCAAAGTGCGCCGCACAAGCATCACACAACTGCCACATCCCAAACAGGACCCTCGAGCTCAGTAATCAGGTAGCTAGAAGCTCACGAAGCCTAATTTAAACAGAGGCGAAATTTTCATTTGACACTTGTAAGGTAACAGGGAACAAGTCCACGTGTAAAATCATAAGGTTCACCTTCAAATAGACATACAACCTATTATTATGAGGTTCATTCAAGTGATTCCTGGTCAGTGCGTCTAACTTTTCCTTGCACGTATGGTGGCACCACGTAACTGCGGCTATGGTGGCGCCATCTATTGGTAGAGAGACTGACGCACGCGCGCCGTTTGACGTTGCATAGCGCCATCATAGTTTCACACCGAAGAGATGGTCAAGCAAGTTTTCCATTACCGAACGTGCAGGCGAGTAGCAGGAACGACGAGGAGTGATTCGATTTTTGGCGGCGGAAGGAGTTGGAGGCCGTTAAATGTATCGACGGATGAAGATTTTGTACGGTGAGTAGGCCTACAGTGTGAGTCGTTCAAATATTGTGGAATGGCTCATAAGATTCCACGAAGGGCGCGAGTCACTGAAAAACGATGCTCGTCCTCGGCAGGCTCATCGTGTCATCACGCCGGAAATGATTGCGGTAGCGAATGCTTCAGTCATAGACAACTGCAGAATCGCCGTGGACGAGATCCGTCGGTTACTGGAGGGCCGCCCAAACGCTGCACACTGCAGTGTTGCCAACTCGTTTCCATCCATGTCCCTATATGATGTGTCAAAAATCCTCTTGGGGGGGGGGGGCATACTCATAGCCCCTCCCAACCTGAATTCATCACTAAGAGGTGTAATTTTTTTTCTAACAAGAGAAGCTACTTACGTAATAGCTAGTAATATTTCCCCTTTGATAACATTATTGTACCGTGAATGGTTACTATTTGAATAAAAAAAAAAAGTACTTTGATTCAGGATCGTCGCTGAGAAAAGTCCCTACGTTTTGCAAAGAGAACGGAAATCTGTCGCTACGTCCCTACAGTTTGGAAAAGAAGAGTCAAGAGTCCCTACGGTTGGCAACACTGGTATACTGTGCACAGGTGCGCAAATGTAAGGTAGAGAGCAACAACATGTTCTTAGACACGAGTACATAATGAACGTCGACGGCTCCACTTGCTGGTTTGTGCAGTACAAGGAAGAGCGCAACACACCCAGTCTCCTTCATCCCTGCGCCCCCTGTGGATAGAAACATGCGCTGCACGAGCGGTTGGCTGCGGAGTGCACGCCGTGACTGGGAGTTGCACATGTGCAGCAGCAGCACCGCAAGTGTGCAGAATTTCTGGTCGGCGCTAGATTATGGTTATTAGCGTCGGCACCGCGCACACTAAAAAACTAGATATACAGAGCTGAACAATCCATTTTGAATCCCAATCCGGCGACAGTGCTGTATGCTTTGTGCGGTGTAGCGAAGTGAATCAGCGAATATTTTGTGATTTTATTGTGTCACATTGTGAAATGGTTCTTCGTGCAGCTTCAAACTGGTCAAATAATAGCATACATGTTCGCTATAAGCTTTATCGGTTTCAAACATAGATCGGGCTAAAAGGTGGTTTGTGAATTCCAGATGCCAAGCATGGACGCCGAAATCGACCAACTATCTGTATAACGTTAGGAAAAGAATTCTTTTTTTAATTTGTATTAGTTGTTTTGCTACGAGTATTTAACGTAACACGACATACAGTGTTTATTTAGACCAAATAAAGGGTTATTCTAAAGGCTATTAATTGTATTTTAAGTGATGCATGAGTGCAAGTGGCTTTACCCATAATATTTCGCATTAGTTCAGTGATTACGTCCATCTAAAATATCAGCTCCATTTTATGTTGTTGGAGCCTGGTGATGCATTGCAACATATGTTGCGTTACCTACAGTCTTGGGCGAGGACTTGTAAGTGTGGTGCGCGGCCGCGCCAGTGACGCGGTTTGCCGGCTCTGCCTGTGCCTCCGGCGCTGATTGCGTTGCGCGCCGCCCTCGCCTGGCCGCCTCCCCCTCCAAATCGAGTTGGCCGCCCGTCACGCGATCCTCCGCCGCCAAAGCGCCGCACACTCGCCCGGGACCCGCGCGCTGCCATTCCCGGAATTGCTACCGTCGCACTGTCCCCGGCGGCTCTAAAATGTTAATGAGGCGCCGAACTGCTTGTTTGCCGGACCTGATCTTTGCGTCCCTCTTCGGGAAAGTATGCTAACTGGATAAAATACTTACCACATCGTGAAAAGAGCCCTCTGACCTCTTCGCAGCGCTGTCAAAGATATAGAACTGGACCAGTGCGGCTGTTTCACCTTCGGCCATCGACAGTAGCGTGAGGTGTTGTGGCGGTGAAGCCGTCGCGCCTGCTGCTTGCGTGGTCACGGCCTGCATCGGAGCTTTGATGTGGCTGCGCTCCCCACCACGTCGAGCTTGGTCGGGTCTTCTGATGTCTGTCCGGGTTAGTACCCTCCTTTCATCGCTCGAGTCCCTATCTCTCCCTCCTGCTTTCTCCTGCCAACCCCGTACCCTTCCCTGGTCCATTTCCCGCTTGCAGCTGTACCTGGCATTGTTCCGCGATTCAAAGTCATCAGTTTCACCAGTAACTCTTCGTCGCAAATTCCCGGCCATTCTAGACACGTTATATGCTCCTGGTGTGGTTTATACTGATGGTACCTTGCTAGGTGGCCTATGTTCGCGGTGACTACCTTCAGTAGCGCTCCCTGCATCCTAGCTGTATCGTATTCACTGTCGACTGATCGCAATATCTCGTGCTCTTTAACACCTCCGAACATGCCGCAGGATATCCTTTGTCATCTGTAGAGACTTCGAGTGACCAACAAGCCTGCAACGGTGTTTTTCTTCCAATCCTTTGGTGCGATCAATTCACAACTCCATCTTCACACGTAGTAAGTTTGCCTGTTCTGTAGATTTTATACCACGGGCCACGTTGGCATCCCGGGGAACGAGCATGTCGATCTGCTGGCCAAGCAGACCACTGAATGCCGGCCAGTTAACACGCCGGACATTTGGCACACCTGACCCTTCGCCAGGTAGGTTGAATAGCGCCCTCCTCTCCTACTCCTCGTAGGCAAGGAACGCCCTTCCTCGTACTCCTGCTGTCTGCTTCCAAACCGCCGTCTCCACGTCTTACTCGATAAAGCCACTATGTAGGAGACCTTTGCTACTCAGCATCCCAGCGACGGTGTTCACGAGCTCATTGCAGTCGGTGGAGCTTGTGGTTTCTGCACAATGGAAGTAGACGTAATCGCATGCGCGCAATCAGCCCAACCTACAGTAGATGGCGACGAACCGCCTACATCTGCATGGGATACTCTGAAAATCACATTTAAGTGCCTGGCTGATGCAGACAAGCTCACACATGTTGTAGTGGTCGAGCAACGAGCCAACACTATGCATGACGCTGTAAGATCAGTTATGGTCATACGCACAAGATGACGGTCATCGCGCGCTGGGTCATCTACCTTCCTATATCCATTGCTTCCACACACGTGTCACTGTCGTAACAATATGCCGTGTGCGAGTGGAAATGTCACGGTATGACAACTCCGTTTCCAGGAACCGATCATTCTGCCCCGTTCTAACTCGCTCACATGTCGATTTGACGCCCTTTGATGTCGTCGAGGCATACTGGCACTCACTGTATTATTTCCACTAGGCGCAACACCGATCCTGTCGGACCGACACGGGAGGGCTGTGCTCGAACTACTATTACCCCCGGTCGCTGCAAAACGTATCACTTATTGCTTGCACACCAGTCGCCACATCCACCAAGTGTAGCGTTATGTGGTGTTGCACTTCTCACAAACGTCGGTGTACATTATTTGGTCATAGGGAGGAAGAGGGGAAAAAGGAGAAGAAGAAAAAGGAAAGGAAATTGTCTGTCTCTACTAAACCACCGAAAACGTTCAGCGGCGAGAAGTGAACATTTGTGCCGGACTGAAATTGAAACCCGGGTTTCCCCTTTGGTCCAACAGTCGCCTTATGCACATCGCTCTCCGAGTACGCCTCCCTTCCGCACAAAATTCCCAGAAGTTGCACGGTACGTTAGTAGCCAAGTGGCTAAGGCGACCGCTGGACCACATCGGAAAAACCCGGGTTGCACAATGATCACTTTTCTCCACTGAATTATTTTAATGCTATTAATTCAGACATTCGTTTCCTTCCTCTTCCCTCTTCTGTCAATAAAAGCAAGTGCATAGCGGCTGCGAACCATCTGTGGTGTCTACCGTCCACATGTCTTTCCTGTTAAAATCCGCCGACTAATCACGTCGAGTTATGTGCTTCGCTTGCCGTGTTTCGCCAAAGCCGCGAGTGCGACTTGCGTACAGTGGAGTAGAAGCTTCAGACCAAAGGGACGTTTCACAGCCACCCGGGAACTTCCGTGGGATTGTAGACGCCTTTTAGACTGTGCGGCCACTCCCGTCGTAGCTTCGAGTTTTCCTTCGGGCGTGTGCTTGTGTTTGTGTGTATGTGTGTGTGTGTGTGTGTGTGTGTGTGTTACGTCAGTTTAAGTAGTTTGTAAATTAGGGATCGATGACCACAGTAGTTTGGTCCCATAGGTTTTGAGCGCTTCACTTTACGAACAGCAGTGATCAGACACAACTAGCGATTCGGTCGTGGGATCGCCTGCGCAGGCGGCGTATCTTGGCGGCGACTTATCTGCCGCGGCTGCGGCTGCTCGCCGAGAAGAACGGCCGGCCGGCGCTCTCCGCAGCAGATTTACGGCGGACAGGGCCGGCGCTGATGAAGACGGCTCACCACACCCACTGCTCTCCCTCCTGAGTGGATAGGGAGGTAGTCTAAGCAGCCTGTGCTCACTACATGACTCACTGACGTTTCATTCGGCCAGGAAAATAACCGACTATGGCCCAAGTAGGCATCCGATATCAGTGTCAGTTTGAGGGTGTCTTGTCTCAAGATATTCTGTGCTGAACATTTGATGAGTAGACTAGATAAGTAAGGAGGTTTTTGGTTCCTTACCGTATCAATCCATCTAATTTTCAACATACTTCCGCGACATATCTCTAACGTTTATACTGTCTTTTTTCGGTGATACAACAGTCGATCACTCATTATCATACAGTCTTATACACCAGATGGTTCCTTTGAAAGTGCTCGGCTAGTTTTCTTTCCCATTCCGTCCCACATAATCCGAGCGTGAGCTCCGTCTCTAATGATCACGCAGACGGCAGGACGTTAAACCATAAGCTTCTTTCCTTCAAAACGTCTTCCTTCCTGCCGCCCCCCTCTCCCACCCCCCTCCCCCCTCCGTCACCATATTTTCCTTAATGTACTTCTTAGTAATATCTTGTGACTGGCTGTGATTCTTCTGTCCTCTCTTCTTTGCACTGTCCAATCTTCTGATACATGTAAGTGTGGGTATAAAACAGGAAGGTGTCGTCAGTGAATGACTGTAATACAGCGCAGGATGCTTTGGACCAAATTTTTAGGTGGTCTGAGGAGAGGCAGCTAGCTCTAAATGTAGAAAAATGTGAGGTAATGCAGATGAATAGGAGAGAGAATCCAGTAATGTTCGAATACAGCATTAGCAGTGCGCAGCTTGACAGAGTCTCGTCAATGAAATATCTAGGCGTAACCCTGCACGGCGATATGAAATGGAAATAACATTAAGGACGGTGGTGCAAAAGGATGATGGTCGACATTGATTTATTAGGATAATTTTGGCATGATGTGATTTGTCTGTAAACGAGGCTGTATATAAAACGCTTGTACGACCCCTCTTAAGTGTTGCTCAAATGTTTGGGATCCCTACTAGAACGGTTTAAAGGAAGACATGCAAGCAATTCAGAGGCGGGCGGCTAGGTTTGTTACCGGTAGGTTCTATCAATGTACGAGTGTTACTGAGATGCTTAGGGAACTCAAATGTGAGTTCGTGTTGGGATGCGAAATTCTTTTCGAGAAACACTGTTGAAGAAATTCAGAGGGCCGGAATTTGAAGCGGACTGCCGAATGATTCTACTGCGGACTTAGATTTCGCATAAAGACCACAAAGATAAGATCGGAGAGATTGGAGCTCCTACAGATACATACAAGAACTTTCCCCACGTTCAAAGTGAGAGTCGAACAGAAAAACAAGTAACTAGTAGAGGTACTAGGTAACCGCCGCGCACATTTGGGTGCATTGCGCAGTGTGTGTATAGATGTGTATGTAGATTGTCACCTCCTTCCCCCTGACTAGGGCCCTCACACATAAGTAAAAAGCATTGCTTTGTTGTATGCTTTTGCTTACTTCTGCCTTCATTCCTGTATTCTCCATTATGCAGTTCGTAATATTTCAGTATCCTGTCTTTTAATGCACTGAACTCGAATTAGGGAGGACGGTGGTTCAAATCCACCTCCGGCAGTACAGATTTTGTTTTTCCGTAATTTGCCTAAGTCACGCCAGGCAAATGCCGTTTGATCCATTTGAAAGGGCAGTGTCGATTTTCGTGCCCGTCGTTACTTTAATAATACGAGCGTAAACCCCGTCTGTAATGACAATTACCGACGACGGGACGTTAAATCCTAATTGTCCTTCCTTTTTTTGCCAATTGTATCCCAGAAATGCTTAATCGGGTCTAAGTTCAGTGAACGAGCTGGCAACTACATTCGTCGTTGAATTCCCTCAGCTTCAAGCATGTTGTCCACCAGTGCAACTCTATGGGGACGAGCGGTATCATCCACAGTGGTAAAAGCGTAGGGCACAACAAAATGCGGTAATTTCCTAGGAGCCGTGTACATCGAATGAATCGGCAGAGTAATCTATATATATCGGACGTTCGACTCTCGACGGTAATTTCCTAGGAGCCGTGTTCATCGAATGAAACGGCAGAGTAATCGATATATATCAGACGTTCGACTCTCGCTCCGCTAGCAATGACGGGAAACTAACTTGGCGAAACAGTTGATTTGTGTAGCTAATACCGATGTTGATTCTTGACGTGATAAATCTATGAAATGTATTGGCCAATAAAAATTGCAGCCAGATCGTGACTCGGAAAAGTACATCAGATCCAGTAGCTACAGGGGTGTAACAGTTTGTTTTACGCAAATTTAAATTGACGGCATTCACTTAATAAACAATTTATATTCGTTCTCAATGAAAAAAGACTTTTCACCCAAAGCTATGTAATCAGAACAAACTACAGGTATCGAAGAAGCGAAAGTTATGATTTTTACGAATATGTCAAAATTTTAAAGGATGTGGTTAAGCACGAACCTAAGAGTATAGCTTGTTGGCGTACAAGTTAAGGTGTACTCTTAGGTTTCTACCTAACCACATCACTTAATATCATGACATATTCTTAAAATCATATAATTCGCTTTTTCACTCGTAACAATTTATACTGTACTCTTAGGTTCCTGCCTAACCACATTCTTTAAAATCATGACGTATTCGTGAAAGTCATAACATTCGCTTGTTCGATACCTATCGTTTCTATTTGAAACGCCGATCGGTATATATCGATTTCACTGCCGTTTCATTCGATGTACACGGCTTCTAAGAAATTTACCATCGTTTCTCTACCTCTGAGCAGTCAAAGCGCCATTCTGAACGACATTAAGGTCCGTGCGTCTGTCAATACTGACTCCTGTCCACACCATTCGTCCATGCTATGGTGAAGATTCCGGTACATAAGCAGGATTGTTCCGAGTTCCACATTTCCTCCAAATGAGGGAACGACGAGCGCCAGGATGAACACAAAATCTTGACTCAGAACTCAGTGCTAGTCGCTACGACTCCAATTCTGATATTGGTACACCTGCGGGCTAAACGGTATCGCCGCGCGGGACTAGCCGAGCGGTCTGGAGCACCACGTTACGAATCGCGCGGCCTCCCGCGTCGTGGGTTCGAATCCTCCCTCTGGCATGGATGTGTGTGTTGTCCTTCGGTTAGTTTAACTTAGTTTAAGTAGTTTGTAAGACTAGGGACTGATGACCAACATAGTTTGGTCCCATAGAATTACAAACATTTGAACATTTTTTAACGGTGTCTTGGTTTCAATGGGACACATAGCATAGGCCTCAGTGCGTAGAGGCCACATTCCCGAGAGCGATTTCTACTGTCTGTGTTGATATTGCGCGTCCTGTTGCTGCCCAGGCAGGGTGCGTTGCAGCTGAGTTGCATTCAGCCTCCTGTCTCGACGGGCAGTTAACCGGAGATAACGGTCTAAAATCCCGTCCAGATCCTGGAAATTACACTTTAGGACACTCCAAGAGTTGCAGGCACTTACCTCTTTGACCTGCTTCAATCCTTCCTATGGCTCTCTATGCCGTAGCTTCGGGTGAAGCACGTTTTTGTTGCATTGCACTACCTGTTCAGTATACAACTTCTTGTGTAATTCGTTTGGTAAACATAACACCACCCCCCTCTGAAGCAAGTTCAGGCATCGGGCCCGCGTTAGATTCCCGGCGTGGGACTGGGTGCTCTGTGTTGTCCTCATAATCTCAAAAAAAAAAAAAAAAAAAAAAAAAAAAAAAAAAAAAAAAAATGTTTGTTAAGCTTATGCGACTTAACTACGGGGTCATCAGTCCCTAAACTTACAAACTACTTATAAACTACCTAATACTAAGGACGGCACAAATATTCATGCCCGAGGGGGATATTTAACAATACTAGAATAATATTAAAAACGGTTAAGAGTGAAGCTCTTTGCTCAGGTAGCTATTAAGCGTGGCGTCTCACTGTTCATATATACTGCCGCCATCGAAATATAGTTACACAATTAATATTTGATTTATCGTGGCTTTTTATGCAAATATATTCACTTCTTGTCCACAAATACATATAATTCAAATGTTCAAATGTTTGTTAAGGTTAAGGGGCTTAACTGCGGGATCATCAGTCCCCAAATTTACAAAGTACTTATGAACTTCCTTATACTAAAGACGACACAAATATCCATGCCCGAAGGGGGATTAGAACCCCCGACCGTAGCAGCCGTGCAGTCTGTGACTGCCGCGCCGCAGACCGCTCGGTACATATAATGGTTTACGTATAAATTATCTACTGCGTAACTACTATTTTTAGTCGGCCATGAAATATTTAAGAGGCAGTCTACAACATAGAACGAACGTTACTAAGAATAATATTAAATATAATAAAATACATATATAAATGTAATGCGCTTTGCTGGGTTCATGTTTTGTGTTTCTGTGGTGGAATCTATGTTCTGACACAAGAATATTACCAATCCAACGAAAAGCAGAATAAGAGAGAAAACAAAGTTTACTGAAAGAATACGGAAGTAATGTGGTGCGTCTTTTAACCTTCCGACAGGCGCGCGTATGTGTCAGATACAAGGCGACAAGTTTCGTATCCTTTTCTCGTAAAGTGGGAGAGTCGGAAATCCCCCTCTTTGTATTAGCCTTCTCTTTTACGATACAAGTTTGATGTTTGTGTCTTTTTAAGGTTTATTATCAAGAGGTTTCTGCAAAATAAGCGTGAACTCCTTGGCTGACTAGAAGATAGGTAGCGTGCTGTAATGCTGGCCAGTCGCTTCTTGAACTGTCACTGATAAATACTACTTATCAATACTTGCAAATGTAAGTTTTATAATAGTATTATTATAGTACTAAAATTTATCGGCTTTTTATCTGTAAGGGATACTGAAATAGTAATTACGGCGTTTGATTCTCCCAAGTCTCCTGAATCCATTCATATAATTATATTTGCCCTGATTTTATATGGATTTTTAGAATAATATGTTTTGCTATATTGTATTTCAGTTGCAATCTGAGATAACCGCCCTCGCTAATCCAAGACCGCCGTTTACTGTTTCCGAGCAGATTAGTGTTTTCCTAACGACCTGTATTCCATTCAATAGGTCCTAACTGTTAGCCGGCCGGGTGGGGAAGCCAACACTTGCCAAAACTTGCTTTTCACATGGAAACAATCAGCTTCCCCCTTTGTCTGTAATGTCACAAAGTCTTAAATTTTTTCAAGTTTTGATTTCTGCATTTCTTACTGGAAATTATATATAACGAACACTGTCTATTTAAAAAACCGATTACATCGAGCCGGCCGCGGTGGCCAAGGGGATTGAGGCGCTCCAGTCATGGTCTGCACGACCACTGCGGTCGGGGGTTCGAATCCCCTCTCGGGCATAGATATTTGTGCCGTCCTGAGTCTTAGTTAGTTCATATGTAGTTTGTAAGTTTAGGGACTGATAACACCGTAGTTAAGTCCCATAGAGTTTACAAACATTTGAACATTTTTTTTTATTACATCGAGCGGTGTTTACAGACGGTTAAACTGCTGATGAAAACTCCGGGTATAACCCAGCAGCGGTTGGTTGTGTCAGGTAGAACGGGCAGGCTTTTAAGTGTTCTGCAGTGGCGCGGCTGGCGGTGTCGCAGTGCGGCGCTTCCCTGGGAGTGCCGGCCCAGCCGCCCCCCCCCCCCCCTCCCCCGCTGCTCTGCAGCCACTGCCAGGGCTGTGCCAGTCCCGCGCCTACTGTTTACGGCCCTCACCTCAGCAAATGCATGACGACGACAATCAGGCGCGCGCCGCCAAAGTGGCCGGCACCCGCGTGAAGGCGGGACGTGAGCGGAAACAAGCACCTGCCGGCAATCAGCCGCTGATCGCCGCTGCTGACGGTGCCGCTCCTCCGATCCTTCCCTCTCCCAGAATACCGGACTACTTGAAGACGGAGAGAGCGCCGCCCCCTCTGCACCGATACCACCTCGTCATCGGAGATTCTACCGGAGTCTCTCTGAATTCATCTGTTTCTCCTGGACTGCTGTCATGTCTGTTAGCGAGTGCAAGATTTCGTAATGATTCTCAAACAATGTACTCGACGCAAATACGGTAGCAACGTAACACTGATTCGAAGCGCGCTCCTCAGTTTGAGACCGCTCTATCCGACAGCCGCAGAATAACATACGTAGTCCATCTCTCTTTTTCTCCATACTTCGTGAGTGACAGGTGAATGTTAATCGACAGCAGAGATACATGTAACTCAAACGAGCTCTTAATCGCAGGCTTTCGCGGCCCTTGTCAGTGTCGATAAAATTCTTCTGCGTATGAGACCGTGTCGTCATTTTTATAAAATCTACCGACGTTTCGGCCACTGTTCTACATCTACATAGATACTCTGCAAATCACATTTAAGTGCCTGGCAGAGGGTTCATTAACCACTTTCGTAACTGTTCTCTACCGATCTATTCTCTAATAGCGCGCGGGAAGAAAGAACACCTAAATCGTTCCGTTTTCGATATGATTTCTCTTATTTTATTGGGATGGTCATATCTCCCTAAGTAGGTGGGTGCTAGCAAAATATTTTCACATTCAGAAGTTGAAGTCGTTGATTGAAACTTCGCAAACAGATCACGCGCAATGAATAACGTCTTTCTTTTAATGATTTCCGCTCCAATTCGTGCAACATTTCCGTGACGCTCCCCCCCCCCCCCCCCGGTAATGTGATAAAACAAAACGATCTGCCCTTCTCTGAACCTTCTCAATATTTTCCGTCAGTCCCACCTGGTGAGGGTCCCACAAGAGGCAACAGTGCTCCAGGAGAGGACGCACAAGTGTGATGTAGGCAGTCTCTTCGAAGCAGCAGCATCTTCGAAGCGTTCTGCTAATGAAACGTCATCTTCGGTTCGCCTTCCCCACAATATTTTCTGTGTGTTCTCTCCAGTCAAAGTTGTTCGTAATTGTAACTCCTAGGTATTTGGTAGAATTTACGACCCTAAGGTTTGACTGATTTATCGCGTAATTGAATTTCAGCGGATTTCTTTTAGTGGTCATGTGTATTACTTCACAGTTTTCTTTATTTAATGTCAATTGCCAATTTTCGTACCATGTAGAAATTTTGTCTAATTCGCTTTGCAGTTGTCGAGGGCGGCGTTCATCAGGTCACGGTCTCTCACAGAGACCCCGACGACGAGGTCTCATACCCAGAAGAATTTTATTGACAGAACTCTTAATCGATTACAAAACATAAGAAATGAAAAATACTATTTAATTACATCGATCATCCCATAATGATATTCGAACTGCATAGATTATCAAATGAAAATCGATACCACATGTATCACACTGTTCATAACCTACTACATAGGTGTACGATAGGTGGCCTATGCGCATACGACAACGTTCACACCACCAAATGAAACGTTCGCGTTACGTTGTAATCGGGACACAAGCGTGAAATGACAGTATACTAAAGCTAAAGGCACAATGAAAAATAAAGGCAAAATTTAACCTGAGGTTGATTAAAATACAGTAGTCAAAACAATGAGGGTCGCTTGAAATATCTAGGTTCTCAAATACTGTCATCGGCAGAATGAACTAAAATGATTCGACGTCTTTCCGTCGGCATTTTCGGTCGGGAGATCCTGTGTGGGATTGTTCGGCCGCCTAGCACAAGTCTTTTTAATTCACGCCACTCTGGCGACTTGCATGTCGATGATGGTGACAATGATGAAGAGGACAGCCGGCCGCGGTGGCCGAGGGGACTGAGGCGCTCCAGTCACGGTCTGCACGGTCACTACGGTCGGGGCCTACACTTGTAGGCAGGCTGTCCGCCTTACTCACAACTGTCCTTACATGTTCGTTTCATTTCATATCGCTCTGCAATGTTACGCTTAGATATTTGAACGACGCGACAGCATCAAGAAGCTCACTACTAATGCTGTATTCGAACATTATGGGATTGCTTTTTCTACTCATGCGCATCACCTTACATTTTTCTAAATTGAGAGCAAGCTGCCATTCTTGCACCAACTAGAAATTTTGTCTAAGTCATCCTGTATGCTATTACAGTCAGTTAAACACGACCTCCTCCCATACACCACAGCATCATCAGCAAACAGTCGCAAATTACAAGTTACTCTGTCCATCAGATCATTTATATAGATAGAAAATAATAGCGGTTCTATCACACTCCCCTGGGGCACGCCAGACGATACACTCGTCTCTGATGAACACTCGCCGCCGAGAACAACGTACTGCGTTCTATTACTTAGGAAGTCTTCCAGCCAGTCACAAATAAGCTCGTATCTTCGTTCGCAGTCTGCAGTGTGACACCGCGTTGAACGCCTTTTTGAAGTCGAGAAAAACACAATCCGCCTGTTGCCCTTCATCCATGTCTCGCAAGATGTCATGTGAGAAAAGCGCAAGCTGAGTTTCACATGAACGATGTTTCCTAAACCCGTGCTGATTCATAGGAAGAAGCTTTTCCGTTTCAAGGATATTTGCTATATTCGAACTGAGAATATGCTCTAAAATTCTACATGAAACTGATGTCAACGATATTGGCCTGTAATTGTGTGGGTCAGTTCTCTTTCCTTTCTTATAAACGGGAGTCACCTGCGCTTTTTTCCAATCACATTTGTTCTGGGAGATTCGAGTACGTAAAGTCGTATGAAAATTTCTTGCGAATGGGGGACAGCAATATCAATGTAGACTCAGGAAAGTCTTCCCTTATATAAAAAAGTAGAAAATCACCTCGAAAGTGCTGTATCCACAAAAGACAGACCTACTGTAAAACTACGGTTTCTTGCAACACTAGACCTTTACTATATTTTACAGCTAGTGCTCAGTTACTGCTATGGACATTAAAGTAGTATCATAAATGTAGAAAGCACTGAAAGAAGGAATATCAGAATTTGCATAAATGTTTAGTACACTAATGTCGTTAAAACCACTTCAATATATTTTTTATTGAAACGTTATTGTGTTCCATCCACTAGAAACGTCATAGGAATGTACGAAGTGGACGAAGGAGTTTACATATTGCGACACTTGGAGTACAAAAATTGACTCTTCTTTGCCTGCTTTTTAGAACGCAGCCTGAATGAATTCTGGGGCCGAGATGGACCTGTGTGACGAGATATGAAACATATCCGACCTGCGCATCAGTACAATAATTTCTTTATTATATCCTACGGTGTATTTCGCAAATTATAGAGCGCCTCATCTGCTTCGTACATTTCTGTCAATTTTGTAGACGATGGAAACCACTAAGAAAACTTACCGGTCAAGCTACCGCTACAGACGTCTAATTATAACCTTTGAAATGCTCACCTAATGAAAATGAACAGCGCAGGTAAAACGGTTGCACACATTATGTCGAATACGCTAGCCCTGAGATGATACAAATTATTTCAAACGAGAAAAAAAAGCGCAGGTTGGCTAAGATCACTTGAAAATCTCTCTGTATAATTACACATCATTACTCCATAGAATATCTAATGATGATGCTGTGACACTACATGAGAAATGTATATGCGTTGACAATGCACTCGCTGGATTATTGCCGAAAACATTCTAAATGATAAAACAAGTTTATGCACAGAGTTGAACGTCTTAGGCATGCGAATTTACTCATTTTTAATTTTGTAGTTAGATCAATCATACTGACATTCGTGAATACTTATGATTGTTCAATGGCATATGCGGTTATTAGTCATAGAGTACGATGTCTTCAGAAAATCACACAGAATATTCAGAATTTCTAACGTACACCACATAGTTATGTTTGTACAGTTTCAAATACGACTACAGAAAGTGATGTTGCACTGAGTAAAACGTTGTCATGTGGACCAGATGGTAATGAGTGTAATACAGGCGCGGTTGATAGGGTAGACTGCACTTGATGAAGTATTTAATGAAAGTCGTGAAATTGATACAGAAGTGGCACCAAATTTCCGTTAGTATGTATGGTCTAAAATTAGTTGTGAACCAAACTTTTGGTAAACTTTTTTCTCCCTGAGAACATACTCTTTTAACAAAAATGGAACTCGGTAATATCCTACAGGTTTTGTTTACTTTCCTTGCACAAACTTTGTGCTCCATTATTATGCTGAATATTTACCATTTCATAACTCATATTCTTCTCAGGAATCCATAATGAACAGTCTTATTCGTTACTTTTACGGGAATACATACTGCCAGGTACGTCACTGCTATATAGGGGGCGTTGACTTAAAGGGTTAGTAGAGATTTCCCACCCTATAAATTCTTTGGGAATTTTGATTGTCTAAGTGGACGGAGTGCATGGATTGCCAAGACACCAGTAGGTGAATGTCGGTGCGTGGGCGTGGTCGTGGTCATTTGAGACAGTAAAGGATCGTGTATGGGTTTATGAGAGAGACATCATACTGCATCAAAGGTGGAAGCATCTCTTCAACATTAATGTAAAGTCTGAGCTCGGCCACAGCGGCCGGCACATCGGAGAGTGGCCGACCGTTGGCGGACAGAAGCTCTGTTGTGTGGCGGTACAACATGCATCTTAGACAATGTAATCAGATTTCCGAGATTTGTTTGTGAGTAAAGTAACTGTTGCACGAAGCACTAAATAATTTCGTATTGACCTGAACGATATAGGCATTCATAGCAACGCCGTAATATAATTCCTACAGTTGTTGCGTCAAATTAGATCAGTACACCATTCTAAGCGACATTTCACACTTCATATCTAGTAGCTTCTAATGTTAGCCGCGGTCGAGTGGCCGTGCGCTCTGAGGCGCCTTGCTGCGGAGCGTGCAGTTGCTTTCCGTCGGAGGTTCGAGTCTTCCCTTGGGCATGGGTGTGTGTCTTGTCCTTAGAATTAGTTTACGTAGCCTGTAAGCCTAGGGACTGATAGCCTCAGTACCTAAGTCCCATAGATTTGATTTTCTAAATGTCAGACCTGTTCATCTCCACGACCAGGCCGCGCGGGAATAGCTCAGTGATTCTAGGCGCCTTATCAAGGACTGCAAGGGCTGCTCCCGCCGGGAGGTTAACGCTCTTAGTCAGATACTTGGGGAGTCTCGTTCTTATTTAGATAACAACGTTTACAAGACAAAATCATCGCAGTTTCCCATTCTTTATGAGTACCCCATTTGGGGTTTTCTATTGAAAATTGTTTTTCAATTATTCAAGTTGTAATTTAACTAATCCTTTGGGAAGGGGAACTTGACAAACAAAATGTGGAGAGGTGTACAAGCATGAACGCAAGACCTCTTCTACATCTACATCTATGTAGATACGCTGCAAATCACAGTTAAGTGCCTGGCAGAGGGTGACTGGACTGGAATTTCCGTATAGGCTAAATTTATGTGACGAACTGATGCTTCAATCTCGACATTGTGTGCGTAAGTCTGTTACTTGCTAAGAAAACTGAGCACGCTTCACTGCTCCAGTCAAAACTGCGGTCTGCCAGTCGCTATTTTCTACCAGAGGAAGTCTAAGTTTTAACCACCACTATAAAAAGATACTATGATGTAATTATTTTGCAGTTCATTAGCAGTCGTTCGTACTGAAATGACCGCTTCACTACGACTGCGCAATATATGTTTTAGTGGCTGCTCGGGAATGGCCGTGCCGTTTTAGGTGTAACGCTACGGATCGCGCGGCCGCTCGTGTTGCAGGTTCTAATCGTCCCTCTGGCATGGATGTGTGTGTTATCTTTAGTATAACTTAAAGTAGTTTGTAAGTCTGGGGACCGATGACGACAGTAGTTCGGTTCCTTACAATCACAAACATTTGTTTTGCCGTTGCCGCGAGGGTTTCAACATGTAGCACGCCTGCACACGGGTACCAGAAACAAAAATAAATTTAAAACTATATTTTTTTATAGAACTAATAGTAAAGAACACTGCGTATCGTCCAAAATGCAATGCCAAGAATGGACGAAAATGTCACAACGAAATATACGAGAGTTTGAACTTAAATAGTGGCAACTATTTATTCACAACCGATACAAAAACATTACATGTTTTTAATTACTGTCCAAAGTAGTGACCAGCGTTATGTAGTACCCATTGCCAGCAATGTGGAAGGCGTAGTATAGCGTTAGCAGAGCCAGTTCTGTTGATAGTGCGAATAGAGCGGTCTCCTGCCTATCAAATCTCTGGAACAGTTCTGAAGCGAATGCCACGAAGTGGTTCCTTCATCTTAAATCCGGGGAGGATGATGGATGGTACATTACCTCACAGTCCCATCGACCGAGCACAGCACTCACAGCTTGCACTGTTTGCGCTCGCGCGTTGTGAAAAGTGATGGGTGGGTCGCGCAGAAAGTGTTCCCCGCTTCTTTCGCAAAGCTGGGCGCAGGTGACGCTCCAAAAACTAACAGTAATACTGTGCCCGATGTATGTCTTCCGCAGTTGGCCGATCTTCGTTGAAGGCTTTTACCCAATGTGCCACTGTTCTGTAAGGCATGCAGATTCCCCTCATGCCTCTTGAAGACCTTGATGACAATGTCATACTGTACGACCTCTGGCACATTCAATCTTGATCAACTCTGTTGTTCCTGTTTCGAAAACATAGTGACACCGCTACTTCAGACCGCTCGCACAAAAGTGACTGTGTTTCCCTTGAATGTGCGCACGCTGGTGACGTGGGACGGGCGAATACATTGGCGCGGGGGTAAGGTAGGTATGTTAACGTGTGCTATGGGCGACAATAGTAGATTCCATTGCATATTGTCCCAAGCCTGATATTTAGGAGATAACACGCTTTACAAAGATCACTTAATTGAAAATACGGTCATGTGTAAAGTGAGGAGCCGCGGTGGAGTAGCCGAGTGGTCTAAAGCGTCTCGCTGCGGAGCGTGCGGTTGCTCGCCGTGGAGGTTCGAGTCCTCCCTGGGGCATGATTGTGTGTGTTGTCCTTAGGTTAGTTTACCTAGGTTTAAGTAGTCTGTAAGCTACGCACTGATGACCACAAAGTTTGGTCCGATAGATTTACAGACATATGAACATTTTTTTGTAAAGTGAGGAAAGTGATGAAATTAGTATTTGGTGTTTCCATCATTGCATGCAGTAACCGTTGATTCACGCCTCGTCATCGAATCGGACATTCTCTGATTGTATTGTAGGATGTATACTGCTTCCACATTTTACCAAACTTGCTCTGGTGTTGCAGCGGGTGCTCTATTCCGAAATCAGTCTTTCCAGAATCAACGACCGCGCGTTTTCGATTGGGGAGCCACCGGGAGAATAGGTAGGCCAAGGCAGCAATGTAATCCGGTGAGTGGCGAAGTAGTCTAGAACACTGCAGTGCATGTGCGGTCGCTCTGTTGCAATGTGGTTATCAGCAGGCTCCAACATTTCTGAGAGCTAACGCTGGTTGGTTAGTGTACCGCCAGTGCGTAACTGGGTGAGGGGGGGGGGGGGCGGAGTGGACACCAGTAGCAGTGCAAATCAAAATACTTGGAGCAAGACCAGTTTGGCCATGCATAAGGCAACAGTCTATCACTAAGGTGTTCCCAGACTGTTAAAAACGTTCCGAAGTTTGTAGACGTATTCACTCAAACTGCTATGATCATCAATCCCTAGGCTGAGTTAGACTAAGTTAAACTAACCCAACGACAACACACACACACACACACACACACACACACACACACACACACACACACTTTCTCTAGGGAGGACGCGAACCTCCGACGGCGGTGAGCAACCGTGCGCTCTGCAGCGAAGCGCTTTAGAGCGCTCGGTCACTCGACCGCGGCCTAGACTTGTAAAACTACTTAAACTATATTAACCTATGGACAACACACACACAGACACACACACACACACACACACACACACACACACACACACACACACACAATCGCGCGCGCGCTCTTGAGGGAGGACTGGAACCTCCGACGGGGAACAGCAGCGCACTCCGGGACAAGGCGCCTTAGAGCGCTCGGCCATTTCACCGCGGTCGCGGACCGTCGTAGTGGTGCAGGCAGAATTGGAATTCGTCTATGAAAACAATGTCGTTCTGTCTGCACACCACGATGGTCGCATTAGAGTCTACAAAATCGAAGTGAGTGACTGTTGAACTGTTACCTTATCCATCGCCAACTGGTATTGCGGCAGGTGCTATGATTAGGGGTGGCATTCGATACCACAACTATCCCTGGCACATGAAACAGCCTACGCTACATCTCTGAAGTGTTCAACACTTGTTGATCACCCATCGAATTGCATTGTCGTCGCGACCTCCTTCTTTTCCCGATTTCTAGCTTATCAAAAACTTCTAGTCGATGCATCAGGGACTAATGGTTCGGAGTACACCACCCGCAACAACACCAGATCAACTTTGGGACTATGTAGAAGCAGCATGGATTCTGTACTCCAACAGAGATGATCTTTGAGTCAACGGCGAGGGATGCAGCGGTGGTTACAGCAATGGCGTGGCGTAAACACTCAGTGCTCATTTCATCAAGTTCCTCGCTTTCCTTGTGAGTGTATTCTCAGCCTCGTGATCTTTGTACAGCGCTGCGTCTCCCAAATAAATTGGGCTGTTGGTGTTGAATTAGGACCTAAAAATTCCAATTAGATTCTTCTCTGGTCTTAGGAAGTCTAGCACTCACGTGGAAAGTAATAAGCGGCGCGTCCGGAAAGTAAGTTCCGTTTAAATTTATCTCCGCTGCAGCGCTGGACTACAGTTTCGCACATGCGCTGTAGACGATGTGTATCAAGGAGAACAACGTGCGCCATTTGGAGATCGCTGTCAGTTACGTACGCTTTGTTGTGCTTATTTGAAATGTCGGCGTTGATTGAAAATCCCGCCGCCTGTGAAATCAGGTCGGTGATTCGGTTTCTGAATGCGAGGAACCAAGTGAAACCAAGTGAAATTTATCGGTAAATTTGCGATGTCTACGGACCAAATGCGATGAGTGATTCTATGGTGAGAAGACGGGTGCGACAGTTCAATGGCGGGCGTAGTGATGTGCACGGTGAAGAACGAAGTGGGCGTCCACCTTTGGTTACAGAAGAATTGGTTCACGCGATTGATGACAAGATCCAGGAAAACCGTAGGTTTACAATTAGTGCTTTCGCTACGAACTTCCCCCAAAATGTTCAAATGTTTGTTAAGCTTAAGGGACTTAACTACGGGGTCATCAGTCCCTAAACTTACAAACTACTTATGAACTACTTACAACTAAGGACGGCACAAATATCCATGCCCGAGGGGGGATTCGAACCCCCGACCGTAGTGGCCGTGCAGACCGTGATTGAAGCGCCTCAGTCCCCTCGGCCACCGCGGCCGGCGACTTCCCCCAAATTTCACGATCACTGATGCATGAAATTGTTACCAAACAACTGAAATTCCGTAAACTTTGCTCACGTTGGGTACCAAAGATTCTCACTGAGCAACACAAAACGCAACGGATGGGCTGTGCACTTGTGTTTTTGACCCGTTATGCTGAAAGCGGCGAAGAATATCTGAGACGGATAGTCACAGGAGATGAAACCTGGGTTTCTTACGACACCCCTGAGAGTAAGCGGCAGTCAATGGAATGGAGCTACACTTCATCCCCACCAAAGGTTCTCTCATCTGTTCTTACATCTAAAGTCTTTCCTTGGCGGTCATCACTTCGCCAATGACGAGCTGAAAGAAACTGTTTCGAACTGGTTGAAGACACAGGCGTCAGATTTCTATGAAGAAGGTATACAAAACCTGGTGCCACGCTATTACAAATGCCTGCAACATTTTGGCAGTTGTGTGGAAAAGCAGTTTAAGAGTTGTAGAATTTTATGCAATAAAAATTTCTTCTGTATCTGTGAACAATTTCATTTTATTACCAAACCGAACTTACTTTGTGGACGCGCCTCGTATTAGGGAGGACCAGGTGCACGTCATAGCGTCATAAATTGGAGTGGGTGGGCATTGTTCCGTCAAGAAGTCGAGTAGTTGAAGCACGTCTCCTTAGCTGGCTGCGTTACCTCTGCAGCAGCTGCATGGCTTAATTTCTATGATGGAATGCGGCGTCACCTGTCGCTCGCTGCCGCCCCGGCCACGCCCATCGCCAGAGTGAAGCGCCCCGCCGCCCCCCCCCCCCCTCCCCGCAGGCGCCCTCTGTGTCACAGAGTTCCGCGCGGCCGCTATGCGCGGAATGCGGCCCTATGATTTGTTCCCCGGGGACGGGCGGGCCCTTCCCTGCTCTTCCCTTTTTATCGCCGGCTCAGCCCTTTTTTATTGTAGCACCCTCAGGGCCCTTCTCCCTAAGGGCGCGGCAATCCGGTCTGTGTGGGCGCGCGCGCCAGCACCGCGAATGCCTCTGAAATATTTGGCAGTTACGTAATTCAACACAATCGGTGTTGTATAAATTGTGTCCGCAAAAAGCAATTCCGGCGAACTGCCGCCGGCCTTAATACTTCAGGTTTTCTCTCTTTCCGCGTTTAAATGTATTACCTGGGTTAATGTGAGCCGTGAGACGTTCTCTTCTGGGAAACATATTTCAAAACCACCGGACGCTTGCGTCTGGGAGAAAAAAAGAGATTTGTTTGTGACCTCAGGAAGTTCCACTTCGCCTTTCTCTTAGTATTTGTAAATCCTGAGTACTGCACATTCTACTCCATACAGCTATTTATCTTTCGTATGTATTTGGTGAACTATTTCTCTAACGTAGCTGTATTGTGAATCCAAAGTTTACGAAACATTTGCTGTGGTAAGAAAAGACATGCATTCACCCTTCACGCAAACACATGAAGGAAGTAATAGATTGTATCTTTCCAAGCCGCAATAACAAATGTGTTTTTGAGCAACATGCCGCGCTCTGCCGCGTCCTATTCCCTGCATCTGATGTGGTCGCCGGCTTGATCCTGTACATTACTTTCTGGTTGATCTTTTGTGTCAGTCAGTTAAACAAAGCTAATGCATTTGGAAAGGCTTGTCAAAATGCTTCAAATTTCTTACTCCTAGGAGTTCTCCTTATTCTTCTTTGATGTATGTAGCAAACCGAAAAATTCAGCATTGGTTGAGATAATCATTTAGAATCTACTCCGATTTCTGCCCTTCATAACAGCTTTTGTAAACTACAGATAGCTGGAACAACACTGTTTCTACGTGAAAAATATATGAAATATACTGATTGCTAACGAAATTATGACCATCTCCTCGAGTAGTTAATTCGACCATAACGTCTGCATTTGCGGTAGATCATCAGCCGCCGGCCGCGGTGGCCGAGGGGACTGAGACGCTCCAGTCACGGTCTGCACGGCCACTACGGTCGGGGGTTCGAATCCCCCCTCGGGCATGGATATTTGTGCCGTCCTTAGTCTTAGTTAGTTCATAAGTAGTTTGTAAGTTTAGGGACTGATGACCCCCGTAGTTAAGTCCCATAGACTATACAAACATTTGAACATTTAGACCATCAGCCCAGCACACCGTAGAAATACATTAGTTACCGGGTACTAGACGTCGAAAAGTGAAGGCAAATTGAGTCTTATGTGCATAGCAGATTTTTACTTCTACTTCGTCAACAGCTGCACCTGTAAGCTATTCCCTTGTGTCGTCGGCAAGAAAGAAATCTCGCAGTAATTATAGAAAAGTTGACAGTTTACTTACACATATAAGGTCAGTCAAGTGAGATGTACCCCCCATTTCATTTCGTGTTGGAAAGTCGAAGGACGGTGTGTGTGTGTGTGTGTGTGTGTGTGTGTGTGTGTGTTTTTTTTTTTTTTATTAATGTTTTTAACTCTGGTGGTAATTGAGTTCAAGTAAGTACGTACATTATTAGAAATGTAACCGTATACTTTTGATAGCCACATTCTAAAGCTCTCGATAATTTTAAATGTGAAATGTGAAAAATTCGAGAAATGGCCTAGAACCTCGCGCTGGATTGGCCGCGTGGTCTAAGGCACTATGATACGGACAGCGCGACCACTCCCCGTCGAGGGGTGAGTCCTCCCTTGGTCAAGGGAGTGGTGTGTGTGTGTGTGTGTGTGTGTGTGTGTGTGTGTGTGTGTGTGTGTGTGTGTGTGTTGTCCTTAGCGTAAGTTATTTTATATAGTTTGTTAAGTCTTGGGACCAATGATCGTAGCACTTTGGTCCCTTAGATTCGCAAGCATTTGAATAAACAATTTCTTAGAATTTGAGACAACGGCATCGCCGAGCACAGTTCTTGTGCTACGCTGTATCAGAATGTCAACACATTGCACTGTTTACTAGCTTGCAGTGAAGGCTGCTCTTCTCTGCTTCCTCATTTGTTGCGTACATACAAGAAAATCAATTAAAAGAAGTTAGATACTTTATTACGGTGCTTGTAAAAAATTTTGGTGTCAAAATTCGGATCTTCAATGTCCGACGCGCCAGGAAATTACATTAATAGTTCAGATGTGGCTTTAACGGCAAAAAGAAGACAACTGCAATTGGCAGATAACGCGTAGAAGCTATTCTGGTTACGGTGATAACAAATTCGCACAGTGATATGAGACATATTGCCAAGGAACATACAATCAGCCAGACGAATGTCATTCGGATTTTACATCGACCGAATTCCGTCCCTACCAACTGTCACTACCTCCTGCACTCTACGACCGTGATTTCTAACGTCATATAGAATTTTAGCAGCTGACTGACGATCCTAGGTTTTTCCAACGTGTGTCCTTGACCTGTGAAGCAACATTACGAACCACGCTTATGTAAAAATGTACTACTAGGTAGCCGAAAAACTACACTGGCTTTGTCAGGTGCAACAGCAGCGGCCATGGAGCGTAGTGTATGGTGCGCCGTTATAGGGATTAGATTGTGTGACCTTACTTCGTTCCAGGCGTGCTAAATGACAGGGACACTTCCGTAACGTTTTACGGGTTCTTCGAGGAGGTAGGCCTACCACTGAACGTTCGGCGGTGTATGTGGCTGTACACGGCTGTTTTCAGCTCATTCTTCCCGTGTTGCAACGCAAATATTAACTGAACAAATTTATGGACGTTGGAGAGGACTAAATTTTGTTGTGGAATGGCCTGAGAGGCCAGCCGATTTGACTCCTGTTAATTTTTTCTTTGGGAAACACTCAAAGGTATAGTCTGTGGTGAAGTTCCGACTATGCTAAAAAATGTTTCGCCGAATCGCCAGTAAATGCTCGACCATATCTTCCACTGTAATTACATCTGTTCATCTATGTCTCTTAAGACGATTGCAAATAGTAAATAGTTTGAACATAACTGCTTCAGCCTGTCATCGTCGTGACTTGGTGCCGCGAGATTATGAGCCGCGTCCTTTATAGCTGTCGAGCAGTCAGCCTCACCGTCGGCGACGCCTGCACGCAGTCTTGTTCTGCTCCGTCAAAAGAGCACCTGCGCAAATCCTCGTCCGTTCTTAGCGTGAAGCCCCTAACATTTTTGTCCGTATCCTTCTACGACCTCAGTAATGAATTACAAACAGCACGTTGGTTTAATCCATGTCTTAATTACGTCTGGGAAAATTTGCTCTGGTGCACCTTATTTGTTCTCGGGAACAATTTACCGCTCAACGTCAACTGAGACTGGTACGGTATGTGAATTACTACCAACGTAATGCTTACGTTTGTATTTTGCAGGTAAAATTAAAGTACTTGGTTTTTATTTCTGATACCATTCATAGAAAACAAGCTATTAGAAAAGAATTCAAATGTTTGTATAGCTTATGGGACTTAACTACGAGGTCATCAGTCCCTAAACTTACAAACTACTTATGAACTAGCTAATACTAAGGACGGCACAAATATCCATTCACGAGGGGGGGATTCGAACCCCCGACCGTAGTGGCCGTGCATACCGTGACTGGAGCGCCTCAGTCCCCTCGGCCACCGCGGCCGGCCTATTAGAAAATGTTGGCACCTTTTCAGTTTATATTTGAGCCATAGAAGCGCCAGTTTTATCAAACACTGCTCGAAATCATCTAATGTGCAAAGAGTTACTTGCAACGGGCTACTCTAGTAACTACGATTAACACCTTTTAAACACAGGTTTAAAATTAATAAAACTATACCTTTTTCAGGTTATTGAGCCAATATCGTCCACGTCGAAATTTTTACATGTCTTTACCGATTTCGATGACATATATCATCGTCATCTTCTGAAGGTTGCATTGACTTTAAAACATATGCACCATAGAGAAAATGTAAAATAAAGGTGTTCTCGTCAAGATATAAAATGCGTAAAAATACATAGTCAACTTGTTAAAGTACACGTCACCAAAATGGATCATCATATTAGATGGCCGGCCGCGGTGGCCGAGGTGAGTGAGGCGCTCCAGTCACGGTCAGCACGGTCACTACGGTCGGGGGTTCGAATCCCCCCTCGGGCATGGATATTTGTGCCGTCCTAGTTCGTAAGTAGTTTGTAAGTTTAGGGACTGATGACCCGTAGTTAAGTCCCATAAGCTTTACAAACATTTGAACATTTGACCATATTAGATGCAAACAATTAGAAGACTGTTCTTGGGAGAAACAGTTTCTCATTTTCATTAGACTATCCCTTATATTTTTCATCTGAAACCCCAACTTACCAGAGCAAGGATGTAAAAGAAAACACTATTCCTTTTGTAAAAAGCAGTCATTCATTACTATACGCAAAACTTCTGCAGTTATGATTGTGTCACAAAAAAAATTAATTTTGCAAACTTTGTGTACCCATCCGTATTTTTACAATTTACAGCGAATTCAGCACTTCGAGAAATAATTGAAACTGCGCCACGCCGCTGTAATTTTGCCGTTAACCGATTGCAGGTTGTCGAGTAATCCCATTAACACTGCTTACTGATTAAGCCAGTTTCTCTCATGACGGCGATCAATAACTCGCATTGCTCGTCCGCATACCTCTCCAATGTTTAAATATTTGTAACAACAACCCTAAGGGACCAGAATGCTGTGGTCATCGGCCCCTAGACCTACAAACTAATTAAACTAAAAGTATTCAATGTAAGGATAGGCGCTGAATTAAAATTTGTGCTGTGGCCGGGATTCGAACCTAGGACCTCCTGCTTACCAGGCAGACGCTTTAACCTCTCAGCTGAACAGCCTTACTGATAAGGCGGCTACACAGACAGGCTTAAAGTACGTCTCCCTCCACAACACACGCTTTAATTCTGCGTCAGTGTTCCCTTACTGAATACGTATCACAGTTGCCAAGGCTCTCCAATACTGGAAAAGCGCCCCAGCAATGAACGTAAATGGGATCATTCCCGTCTTTTCCTCAGGCAGAGAGGATATAAATATCAACAATAATCCATCGCCTTGTTCCCATTTAAGTTCATTGTTGGGGTGCTATTCCTTGCCTTGGCAACTTTGATACGCATGGGCGCATATTTTCCTTAGAGTAAGTTACAGTAGCTTCAAAGTCTAGGAACTGATGACCATAGGAATTTGGTCCAATAGGGTTACAAACATTTGAGCATTAGAAACCTGGAGGAAAAACATTAGGCATTATTGGCGTCAATTATAAATATTGGTTTTGCCCTAGTGTTTGTCATGGACTCACTCCCCATTAAATCATTTTCCTAGCTTTTCTTGTCTCGTGGAATCCACCAGGTAACATCCAAGCCCACATCTGCCTCTCAGCTCTCTATATATAGGTGCAGTATTTAATGTAAATTCTTCATCTTGTTTCGATTTTTTATGCTGTTCATCTTAGGGGAATTATTTACAAATGTGAGGCAACGTAGCCGATACCACCAGGATTACAAAGAATAGTTTTAACAGTTGCTTTTACCATCTTTTCCACTTTTATTGTGATAGCTAATAGTTGAGTGTGTAGCGGAGACTCCGGCATCAATTTGGTCCTTTTAATGAAAGTTGTGATTATGTTGTGATTATATAGAAAAGTACGAATATGATATCGACCGTGATTTAAAGCTGAACCTTCACGACATGGACTAGATCATCACGACCATATGTGAACAATTAAAACATTCATATGTAAACTTGTTTTATGGTAGCAGTTGAAAGTGAAGACTTAATCCACTTTACGACATTCAAGTGAACGAATCTAGTTCAAGTGCAACATCATAGAAAACGTATTTAAAAAAAATCTGAAACGTCAGATGCAGGTTTAAATCAGTTTTTAATAAGTGGAAGAATAAGTCATCCCTTTACTTTTGATGTTTAATAAATGTAGGAGTAGCACTAAATGAAATACAACTTGATTTACACTTGAAGACAATTTTTGAATTTGGCGTAGCTGAATTTTAAGCATATTTCCTGGCCAGGTTTGAAAATATGCTTATGAAATTATATCACCGTCTTGAGGAACATTTCGTTGTGAGTTCCTGTTTTCTTATTGAAATTAAATGTCTCCAGTCAGATTAAAAAATTTCTGTTCCTGTTCACCTAGGTTCAGTACTGAAAGTAATTATTGTAATACGTTGTCTTCCAAAATAGGGACGATAGTAACAATAATTAAAAAGGCAAGTGTCGCGAAGGAAACATAAATATTGTCTCGTGCTCTGCATCATACATTATTAAGTAAATTATACTTCCGTTTTACGGCTCGCCTAAATTGGAATCAACCTTTTGCTTTGCGAATGAGCGTCGCCGCCCCGAGTCTATGGAGCAGTTACTTCCGCTAATAGAAAGTCTCTTGGTCTAAATCTTTTGTCTTTATCCGGTGTTCTTGGGGAAACACAGCTAGCTTTTTACTCACATGAAGTGATCATTGACATCGACGAGGGATCTCAAATCGAATCCATATTTCTCGATTTCCGGAAGGTTTTGACATTGTAACTCATAAGCGTCTTCTAATTAAATTGCGTGCTTAGGGAATATCGCCACATTTGCATTATTGGGTACGGGATTTCTTGTCAGAAGGGACTCAATTACGTAGAAATTGACGAGAAATCGAATAAAACAGAAATATCATGTTTCCCCACGGAAGTGGCATAGGGCTACTACTGTTCCTAATGGTTATAAACGATTTAGGAGACAATGTGAGCAACTCATTTAGACTCTTCGCGGATGATGCTGTCATTTATCGGTTAGTATAGTCACCAGAAGATCAAAAGGAAATGCAAAATGATTTAGATATCTGCATGGTACAAATATTGGTAGTTGACCCTAAACAATGAAGTGTCAAGTGACCCATATGAGGACTAAAAGAAATCCTTTAAATTTAATTATCACGGTAAATCAGTCAAATCTAAAGGTCGTAAATTCAACTAAATAATAATTACGAACAACTTAAATTGGATAGAACACACAGAAAATATTGTAGGGAAAGCGAACCAAAGGCTACGTATCATTCGCAGAACACAAAGAAGATGAAACAGTTTTATTAAAGAAAGCGCCTACACTACACTTGCGCGTCCTATTTTGGAGTACTGTTGTGCATTGTGGGATCTTCGTCAAGTGGGACTGACGGGGGATTTGGAGAAAGTTAAGAGAAGGGCAGCTCGTTATATATTATCGCGATGTAGGGGAGAGAGTGTAACAGAAATAATGTACGAGTTGGGGTGGAAATCATTAAAGAAAGGCGTTATTGTTTGTGCCGAGATTTATTTGCGAAATTTCTGTCTCCAACTTTCTCTTCTGAATGCGAATATAATTTGCTAACACCCATCTACATTGGGAGACATTATCATCTTAATAAAATAAGAGGAATCAGATCGAAAACGGAAAGATTGAGGTGTTCATTTTCCGCGCGCTGTTAGAGGATGGAACGGTAGAGAAATATATAAGCTGTTCGATAAACCGTCCACCATGCCCTTAAATGTGATTAGCTGAGTATTTATGTAGATGTACCGTACATTGTACAAGAAGTAGAAGTTGTGTGGAGCAGATTGAGAGTTACTGGTATCTGATGGCTGTAGAAAGTGTGTCCTTTCTACCTGCAGCCGGATATTTGTTGCAACATGGTTTTGTTTGGAATGCTGCAACATATCCACAGTCGAGCCGAAATAGCATCATCCCTGGAGCTCGCGCCAATCAGCTTTGAGCGTCGGGTGCGGCAGCAGACCATTGGAGACAGTCAAACGCGCGCTTTGCTCTGCGCATGCGCGCGTTCGGCTGCGCTGTGCACTGTTGCCATTTCTGTCAGACAGCGCCGACCATTAAGCTATACTGTCAGGCAGCCATCTAACTACTTGGCATCATGGTTACATTCACTTTCCGCGGCTGGGGCGGTCTCCCAGCCCAGTAGGCGGAGCCAGGGATCATCGTATTCCGGCCCGACTTTAATATAGGGTATTTGACGACAAGTAAAGGGTGCGTGTGGCTTTTAGCAGTATTCCACATGCAGCTGATTGAAATTTTCCCGGCCCGTGTTCAGCAGTTAACATTATATGAAGCACTAAAATTACAACAGCTATCCTGGAACCAGAGGCTGAACTAAATGTGTTATAATTAAGTTCCGGAGTTACCGTACAGAAAAAATCGATTTGTGGAAGTCAGAAAACAAAGAAAATGGTGACGGATTCATTAAATTAGAATCTCACAGCAGATAGTGTGCCAACAAAATAACCTTTGATTTGTGCGGTAACGGGGAAGACTAGTGTCAGCAGGGGCGGGTCTATATAAGAAGTGAGTCGCGGCTGGGCTGGCGCGAGGCGATAAGACGAGAGCAAACAGCGCGGCCACACGGCGACGGCTCAGCTGTCCGCGCAGCTGCCACACTCCCACTGCCTCTTCATTTTTTTTTCTCACAGCAGAATTTCATCCTCTCCAGTGAAAGGGACTAAATGAGCAATAACTTCATTGTCCTTTTCAGAAATTTTTAAAAATTATTGTTTCTGGGGATGTGATAAAACACTAACGGAAAACGGTTTCTCGTGTGGAAAGAAATGTGTGTAGTCTGTCCGGTGTGGCGCCTTCCCCATAAGTTGAAATAAAACAGCTCAGAAAAAAAGGGTACCTTTATTGAGTGCGTACACGCCATGTTCGAAATAGTACTTTTCTGAGAAAGCTTCATGTATTAAAACAATATTGTTCTCCTCGGTTACGCGGTGAAAATATAAAAATAAATACTGGTCAATCGTATTTCGTAGCTGAGTAACACATCGACTCTTCTTCTTCTTCTTCTTCTTCTTCTGTTTTATTACTATCACCTGTTTCAGTCAGTAGTTTGCTAATGAGGGGACTGATGACCAAGCAGTCTAGTCCCCTCTACACAACAACCGTTGGCTAATGCTATGTCTGAAGCACTCAACCACCTCAGATTCCTCCATTTTATGCAGGTTCCATCTCCTTACTTACCTACGTTTTTGCAGTTTTAATCTACAGCTTATAATCAATACGTTATTGTCAGTCTTATATCTACCCTTGGATATGTTTTATAGTTAAAACGTCGTTTCAGAAATATACGGTTATAAAATGAGTCTGAGCCGCGGCGGCGTGGCCGAGCGCATGGAGGCGCTATGCTCCGATGCCCGTCGGGGGTACAAATCGCCCCTCGGACATGGATGTTTATGCTGCCATTAGTATATGGTAGTTCATAAGTAGTTTTACGTTTCAGCACTGATGACCGCACAGTTAAGTCCCATAAGCTTTAAAAACATTTCAATTTGAATCAGTCTGAAATCTTCCGTTGTCTCCTGTTCTTTTTCCGCGTAGACAACTTTCCTTTCCCGCAAGGTTCTTAAACCAGGTGTTTACGCGATCAGGCCCAATTGACCGCGCGGTGCTTTCAAATATTGCCTCAATTTCAGCCTGTCTTCAGATCCTTTCTGCCATTCTTCCAGCAGTCCCACTCTTCAAGTCTTACGAAACGCAGTCACTCCATCAAGTTCTAGATCTTCCCACGGGCCTTTTATCGGTTGGCTTGGTGTTGAGTACAGTTTTAGGCCATCGGTTGTCCCGCATTCGAGAAACCTTTTCTATTGGAGTCGTCCTGTCTTCATTATAAGTACGATATTTAGCTCTTTGTAAATATCATACAACTCTGAATTGTGACGTATCCTGCATTTTTCACGCTCATTATCGTAAACTGATCCAGAAATCTTTGGAAGGACTTTCCTTTCAAATATTGTCAGTCTGTTCAGATCCTGCTTGCTTGTTCTCTAGGTGGCACATCCATATAGTACTACTGGCTGTAGGAATATTTTGTAGATGTTTATTTTGAAATGACTTGAGAAACTTCTGGTTCTGAGGAGAGAATTAAGACCTTGGTAAAAGCGATTTACCTTCCTGTAGACTTGCCTGTATTTCCATTTTACTGGATGGTTCATCTCTAAATACTGCACTCAGATATCTAAACTCCCGGACTTGACGATAAGAACCTTACGTTGTCTGTAAGGGTGAAATAGGTTCTCGAGTTTCTTAATGTCTACGCTGTAGAATCATCTATTCCGTCGTGTCACGATTGATTTCAAGTCCAATTTTCCTCCTGTTGTTCCCAGAATATCCGCCAGTATTTCTAATTCTTCTTGCGACCCAGATAGTAGCACTATATAATCAGTATATCCGAGGGGCTTGATGTCCACGTCTCCAGTCTAGACTCCTCTGAATTCATTAGATGACATCTCTCCCATTACCATCTACAATGCGATTTTGAAAATAACAGGTGAAACTCCATCTCCCTGCCGTAGCCCAGTATTTAATTTGAATGCTTCAGTCAGCCAACGTTTGGATTCGATCTATACGACAGCTTGAAAGATCTTACAACAAACACTGAGCAGAGCGATACCACGGTAGTTTTCACATGCCATTCTGTGATTCATCTTGTGAATGGAGCAGTGCCTTCCTCCATTCTTCGGGTATGGTTTCTGTGTTCCAAATGGTCTCTTAATTTGTGGATCCTTGCGACAAGGCACTTATGTCCTTCCTGAATTACTTCAACATGGATGCCATCTTCTCCTGGGATTCTGTCCTTTTTAAGCAGTTTTTCTGCTTCCTGATCTCTTCTGTAGTTGGCGGCAGGTATCCAGGGTCTGCTGCCTGAGGTAGTGGAAAATTAAACAGTATCGTTGGGTCTTTACAATTTAACAAGTGACTGAAATATTCTTCCCATCTCATTGCAATTTCATATTTATTTGTCACCATCTTCCCTTTGGCATTTTTTATTAATTTCTCAGTGGGTGATAAGTTTTCCAAGTGTTTGTGACGATAAAATTTTCCTTTTTGCATAATGCCATCAGGCGACTTTTCTTTCATTTCCTTTTTCCGAGTCTATATTCTCCTAATTTATTTTCTTATTTTCCTTTTCCCACTGCCGAATTCAACTCCCCCAACATCACCAAGTTTTCTCGCCCTTAACTGTCTGAATAACTTCTATCTCATCATATGTATTTTCTATTCTCCTCATCAGCTGCAAAGCTAGTTAGCATATGAACGTGCTCTACCGGGATCGGTGTTTGCTTCGCGTATTTTTTCCTCGTTGTTTTTAAGTACCATAATGTGTTCACTATACTGTTGATAGTAGTCTACCGACATTCCTATTTTCTGATTGATTATGAACTACACTTGCGTTGCCCCCAAATGATTTACAACCTGTACTCACCTGATCAGAAATCTGTTTATCACTGATCTAAACTAAGTCCAACCATAGCATTTCCCTTCGCAAAATTTGTAACTCAGCTGTCTATGAAGGGATAGAACATTCCACGCAACGATCTGTAGAATGCCTGTTATGTTTTTCGAAGTAACCACACCCTCCTGAATAGTCCCTGCCCGGAGACCGGAGATTCGAATGGGGAGCCATTTCACTGCGGACTATTTTGCCCAAGAACAAAATGTTCAAATGTTTGTTAAGCTTAAGGGACTTAACTACGGAGTCATCAGTCCCTAAACTTACAAACTACTTACGAACTTCCTACAACTAAGGACGGCACAAATATCCATGCCCGAGGGGGGCTTCGAACCCCCGACCGTAGTGGCCGTGCAGACCGTGACTGAAGCGCCTCAGTCCCCTCGGCCACCGCGGCCGGCTGCCCAAGGACACGCAGTCATCAGGTATCCGTTCCGTACAGCAGGGATGTAATGCAAGTGATTATATCTGAACCGAATTGGGAAGCGGAGTTTTTAAATTTGGTTTATCGGAACCGAAATCGTACATTTTAAAATAATGTTGAGGCTCTTAAAATCTTCATTTATTCCTTGCGCTCTTAGACTTAATAACGTTGCATTCGAACTTGGGTCAGTCCAAATATCTGTTGTATTTTCGAGACTTCCATTATGATGGCGCCGATATTTTCCCACTTGCCTTTCCACCATTCACATTTGATGAAATGTTTGTTTTATTATTACTTGATAAAATATTTTAAAGGCATCATTGTTACAATATTCAAAAAGTTCGGTGGTAAAGACTATTATGCGGCTAGCGTTTCTTTGTTGTAACGGATTCTTATGGCCATTGGAATGAAAGAGAGTTCGTAGAAAATGTAATAGGTTCTTCTCGTAGGTTTTCACGATCTGTATAACGTTACCTTTGTTGACGAAGCTTAGTCGTATAGAATGATCGCTTCTCGTGTTTTTCTCATTAAAATGTGTGATAAAAGTATGTTGCAATTAATTTACATACTCCATTAAATGCAGATGAAGTTAACTAACATTCACAATTTATAAAAAGGTTATAAAATACGTGGAGCATAACTCTTCTGTTCCTTTCAACATCGAAAACAAAACGTAAGTCAGTAAGTAAAATTGAAGCTCGCTTCCACTAAAACGGAAGAATGAACTGCACCTTTTTTGTGGCCCACAGAAATTAAACGATTAATTAAAAACGACAAATAATCTTACCCATTACCTTGTGAACGCCACCGAAGTATATACACGCCTTAAAAGAATAAAAATGTTTCTCCTTTAAAATGAACAGATCATGAAACATACATCAACATAAATTATATGGGTGACACTATACAGTTAGAATCTACGATATGCCAGAAGAAAGCCAAAGTATATAATGAGAGAGCTATTAAATACTGCTATAAAACGCGTGAATTAAGCATAACTCGTGCTAGTAGATGGTCTGAAGAGATTGTTGGAGGCTTTCTCAAGAATTACTGGACATGATCCTCCCCATATAACAATTTTACGCTGTTATCAAGTTCAGCAAAGTAATGTGCCCGGCGGGAAATTCTCTGTCTCATCCTAAATAATTAATTAGTTGAGCGGTTTGGTGTATAAGGGAGTGCTACACATGCGTACAAACAAATATATACAGATTTCTTTAGCGAGGCTAGGATAGGTGGTGTATCATGACCTCAGCATGAGATACTGCCGATACAAGACCGTACAATGGATACGCTGATACTCGAAAGATACTGCAAGCTTTATTGAATCCATGTACAACACACAGAAAATTGTGTTTAACATTGTCTATTAATATTACTGTAGTTTGAAACACGTTTGTACTCTTTGGCATGTTGGTGAAGGAGAGCTGTGTTTATGGAATGTTTAATGAAGCATCTCTAAATACTTTTTCAGGGCTCTCTATTTTTGTGATTTTGCTTACTTTTATGGGCTTTCGTATGAAATTTTTTCAACCCGCTTGTTATGGCTTCAGAGCAAGGGAGACTCGACGCTGTGTGGGGATAATAGCATTTGGGACCTCGGGGCTTTGTAGAGGCATTTAATTTCGTCCCTGGCAGCTGGGCGCTGTCATACGAAATTGAATTCTCTTAAGGTGACCCACGGGAAGGAGTCCATTAACGGCTACACTCATTCTGGAAAAACTAATCCACCTACAGTGATACGCATCATGATTCTGTTAACGAACAGCTCCGGCCTGCAACAGTGCCCCCTACATTTTCTGTAAGAGCGTTTCCAGAAAGTCTCGTAGATTTCATACATAGCCGTATATCGAATAATTTCCTACGAGTCAGACAATATTATTTGTTCTATATGGATTACAATTTCTATTAATTATTTCGCTTTTGCTTTGCAGTGATTCAAGACATTTCAAAATTTTATTGGATAAATCCTGGACATGGGCTGCTGAAGGTGAAGCCGCAAGCTAATAACACACATTCCTAAATTTTACCTAGAGCAACATATGTAAGCATGTGTAACGGAAGTAGAATTTCAGAATAAATCATTCATAATAGTGTTTACTGAGTACCAGCAGGTAACTTTGAAGCTCTATTGGCCTAATTAAAAAAGAATTAGTGGTTGCCTTGTGATTTTCTTGAACTCTTCCAGAAAGAAATTATTCCATATAGCCATTGATAAAATGTTAATAGACAAATGTAATGTGCAAAATTATAAAACCAAAAGTAAGTAGTCTCTCAGACCATGACATGCAATTCTTTTTTGCTAAATTTAAATACTTATCAGGATAGAAAAGTTATAAATCTGGATTCAAGAGGGTAATCAATGTTCCAAAAACTCATTGTTTTAGTAAACTCCTCAAAGAGATTAATTGGAGTGACGTGTAAAATGCTCATAGCATGAATGAGAACTGGGTTTTTATTAATAATGTCCTTAACTTATTTCAACGCTGTTTTCCACCAAAACTGACTTACGTTAATCCAATATCTATACAGTAGCCACGAATTACTCTAGGAATAAAAATATTCTGAAAGGCAGAAATGAAACTAAATGTATCAGTCAGAAACAGCTCGACTGTAAATGCTGTAGCTTATTGGAAAACATGCTATCATCGATGCAAATGCATTATCAGAAAAGGATAGTCGTATGAGATAACAAAGTAAAGACAGTACTGAAGGAGAAGCCTAGTAGAACCAATGAGGAGCACGTAGCATTAATACGCGTGTAACAGATGTGCTTAGTGTTGCTGAACTTTTCAATAAGCATTCATAACTGTTACTGGAAAGATGTTTATGTCAGGTTTGGTAGATGCTGTTGTGGAATATCTCGCACAAGTCACTATAGATAACTGCAGTTATATGAGAACTACCCTCACAATACCAGTAGAACTAATATAAACAACGAAATCTTTAAAATCAAAGTAATTCTATTGCCTATGACAGTATGTCAAAAAAGTTATAAAAACTGTCTATCTTTGGGTTTATTAACATTTTAAGCTGCGTATGTAACTCGTCTTTTATCAGTGGTTGAAATATGTTTAAGTTAAGCCACTGTTGAAGAAATAAGATAAATAAATAGCAACAAACTAATTTTAGAAAACATTGTATACAGTCGTCTTTTTAACCTCTTGACCAGAAATAGAATCCACGTCATAATTCGGATTTCTAAAGTGCTTCGATATTGAGAAGACTATCTACACATACAGCAAGAATGTGCAGGCTATATTTTGTGATCTGTTAAAGACATCTGACTGTATATAATACACTATCCTTTTAAGTAAATTAGAATATTTCGTTGCAACGGGATGTTCCGCAGAATGGTTCAAATCCTGTATCTCTGACAGAGAAGAAAGACTTCAAATATGAATGAGAGGTACATTAAGCTATCAGACGTCATCCCGTTCGGAACTAATAACATATAGTAGGGACTGATGACCCCGCAGTCAAGTCCCTTAAAATAACATGTGGTGTCCCCAGGGCTCCATCTTAGGGCCCTTACTTTTTTTTGTTTTGTTTCCAGATGACACAAGTATTGTTGTATTAAATATTAAATCAAGGATAGCCTTAGAAAGGTTGGCTAATGAGACTTTCATGCTCATTAATAAATCTTTCCTAGCCACTTCTTTGACACTAAACTTAAAAAAAATACTATATTCGGTTTTGAACTTGTAAAACGTTTCCTGTCAGTATATGCCTAAAATATAATGGCAAGCAGATAGAAGTAGTTGACAGTGTGAAATTCTTGATAATAAATTTAACTAGTTGGAGCTTACCACAGAACTGCTGTGGAGCCTAAATAAATCGTTATTTCGTATGCGAATGCTGTCAAGCATTAGTTGTATAAAAATTAAATGCTAGCGTACTATGCCTCCCTTCATTCTATAATATCATACTGGATTATTTTCTGGAGTCACTCATTAAGCCAAACTAAAGTTTTTCGAGTCCTAAAACGTGCAATACAAATGTTTTGTTTTGTGATCTGAGAAAAGTTTTGCAGGGCTGTTTAAGTAACTGAATGTACTGGCTACAGCTTCCCAATATATTTATCTTTTAATGAAATATGTCATTTCAAACCAATAGCTCACTTCATGCAATCATTGCTGTAAATAAGAGTAACTTTCACAACGATTTAAAGTCGCTTACTTTGGTTCAGAAACACGTCCGCTAGAGCTGTACACATTTTCAGTAACATGCCAGCTGCCATAAAAAGTGTAAATCATAGTGGAGTTCAGTTTGAAAAGAGTCTAAAGGGTAATTTGCGGCAATCAATCGTTTTTTTAACTGCTTTATTGTGCAGATCCAGATTTCGGCAAGTAACTTGCTATTCTCACTGCACACATTTTTTTTATATCAGTATGCTAAGCATATGTAATCCTTTAACCGTCATAAACGCTACATATAACACTTATTACAGTTTAAGTTAAATGGAGTATTACATCTAACTTCAGATTTGGTTAGTGTTTTATGAGGCATGGCGGTTAAAGGAATGGACATGCTTATTATACTGATATAAAAAAATGTATCCATTGAGAATGGCAAATCACTTGCCGAAATCTGGAGCTGCTCAATAAAGCAATTTTTTTTTTAAATAACGACTGATTACTGCAAATCACACATTTGGAAATCATATACAGTCGTTGGTACAATAAACCTCCTTATATGAAAGACAATCTTAAGGATTTATTGGTGACCAACTCCATCTAGTGTATTGATGAATATCTAAACAGAACTGATTGATCGGTGTACGATGTTAATAACATCACAGAATATTGCGCGACGCATTATTAAGCGCAGTTCGATGCACACTACAAAGTTAGCACAACTTGGAAATTCTTGCGGGAGAACGCTTTCAACAAGAAGTTTGGAATATCGCACTGCGACATTCATTTATTGCGCGTGACAATCAACGTAAAGGAAGAGACTTTCTGCAATTGGAATGATATTCGTAAATGAGTGTTTCGTCCTATTGAAGTGTGTCAAACATATCAGAAACTGCCGAATATTCCAAAGCCGGATGAAGAGAATATCGGGCCAAAACAGTTAATTTGCAGATTCCTGAGTCTTCTGCCAAATGACTGTTTATTACTGAACGGAATCGGCTTGCATTAAACCGGGCCAATGTCGGTAGCTCGTGCGAATCATTTTCAATCTCTGACCCATTCGAAGAGGTGATTTACGTGTTTTTTCTAATAAATCACCCTGGAAACATAGCTGTGATGTTTACATGGAAAAGGACACTATCGTCCTTCCCCAACCTTACGCAATTTTAGCATGTGCTGTCTCTCTTCTGAACTCAATGTCGATGGACCTGTAACCGCAGTTTCTTTCTTCGTGAGCACGCGCGTGCGTGGATGTCCGTATGTAAGCCTCTTACTACACACGCATGTCTACTCGTAAGTAAAGGTTGTTGTCTATTGTGTCCGTCTTGAGAACTATGTTTCTATCATTTGCTAGGTGTGATAAAACGTTCGGCGTCTGCTTCTGTTTAGCCAGTTACGTAGATAGTGAAATGTTCGTTTGACAGATATACGCTAATATTTATTTTTTCCGTGGCTTTTATCCTGGCGGACACAAATAAGTTTTAACAAAAGCAGCCTATGGACGCTGTTTCCGTATACTTCGAAGTTTACACTGAAACTATAATTCTCTTCCTAAGAAAGGATTCAGTAAATAGCTACTTAATATTGGTTGGCTATTGTTAAAAGTACGCTCGTTAGTGGAAGAGAATCATCATTTGTGTTCTTTATCAAATGTTCGTAATCTACTAAACTGTTGAAATTTCAATATTTATATTTATTTTATTTTTCGGTTAAGACATCACAATACCTATATTTTACTCTGTAGATCTTTTGACAATATAAACGTCTTCGTCTTTGCCGCTTCCGTACTACCGTCCGTGAACAATAATGCCGAATTAAACATGTCGAGCACGAATCTAAGCCGAGCAATCGATTGTGGCGGCGACCTTGGTGCTGGCGGTGCCTTGCTCGATTATCGATTGTGGCTGGGAGTGTCCAGGCACCGGCCACACCCCTTGCGGCAACGAGACGCGTGGACTGGCGGTCAGCGACTGCGAGGTCCACAGCGACACCGCCTCGGCAGCGTGCTGCGGCACGCCACACGACATACGCGCTGCTCTTCCACCAATGTCCGCTCCGAGTCTTCGTTCAAGAAAGTGCGTTTTAATTCTGATTACCTCGCGTCGACAAGTTTATCATTGGTGTGCTGATTTGTAAAATGTAAACTTTCACGGCCGGAATGGTCAAAATTACTAAAAATTTCCGGGCTGTTATTCCGTGGCCTAGTGAATTTATTATGGAAACTCTACGAATTTCAGTAGGATGGAGGAGGGCGTGAAACTAAATGAAATCTGGATTCCGGTTTTGAAGAAGAAATGTAACAGTCTTCCACCTTGGGACAATATTAACTGACGGAGGCAATCGGCAACGACGAATTGCGCGCGCATGTCAAAAACATCTGACGTCAGACCTCTGCGCGCGAGCCCTCGTAAACTGAGTTTGGCTTCAGTCAGTAGCGAGCTAGGGTGTGCATCGGATATTCAAAAGTGCCACGATCCCCCTTGAAAATGTCCTCCGCAGTCGGGGACGAAACGTTCGGTTTCCATAATAAATTCACTAGACCACGGCATAAATCCCCGGAAATTTTTAGTAATTTTGGTGTTCTGATTTGTTCTTTACGAATTTTACTGAGTAATAAGTTTCACGAGATTTTTTCCCATTTCAGACGGAAAATACGAATTATCAAAGGGGCAATCATTTGTAGCCAGAACATTGTAAGAAATAAAAATTATGTCCTATAGTAAACTGTCACTGCAAGTTTATTACCTACTATGCTACGGTTTTTTACAACGATTAAGGCACTATGATTATGATCTACTCCATACTGGCATATAATATATTCGCAGTTCTTCTCTTCCTATCAGATATAAGACACAATTTGCACAACAGTAGGATTAAGGTTGTTTATATAATTATCGATCTTGTTGTAATGTAAACCTTTTAAAAAGATGATCACTCTCATTTTGTCACTAGTAACACAACATATTTAGGTAGATAGCATTTAATGTTGGAAGCTGTGATAATGTTTAATTGTACCACATTGTATTTGTTGATGTAAACATGGCATATACGCCTATTTTATTCAAAACTTGTTGATCACTGCATTTTGTAACTTTCTTTACTTAGCCTGTAACCAAAGAAGTTCCGCCAAAGATACTCCCCCCCCCCTTAAGAATGGCTCCATGATTGTATAATCAGTTTCGATAGCATAGATTCTGATGGTCTTTGACTCATACAATTAGCACAGTGTATTTTATGTTTAACTGCTGTGTAATTTTAGTAAAAGTGACTCCTGCTGTCTTCCGCCAGATTTATTTCATGTAATGCTGTTGACTAACCTGTTTTAATACCTTGTAAATATTTATAGCATGCAGTATTCTGATATTTCCACTTTTCCCTCCTGTGTGTGCTACTTTACTTCTTACTTTCTTTTTTATTGTGTACATTGATTACTTTTATTCTACACTTTTGTGTAGTTTATCTATGATAATGGTCTTGGACCGAAACTAGTCGATTTTAAGGATTTCATAAAACAGCTGATGTTTAAAGATGCATTTTATTAAATAATCGTTGTCTATCGAATTGCAACCCTAATGTTTATTTTTGAGATGCTGTTGTACCTATGACCGCTGATGTCCTGATCGCATACTTTGCGGGGCTTGTCAAAACTCACAACGGGTAGTGCACGAAGTTACAACAAACTCAATCAGTACCCTGTTTGTTCAAATGTTCAAATGTTTGTAAAGTCTATGGGACTTAACTACGGGGTCATCAGTCCCTAAACTTACAAACTACTTATGAACTACTTATAACTAAGGACGGCACAAATATCCATGCCCGAGGGGGGGATTCGAACCCCCGACCGTAGTGGCCGTGCAGACCGTGACTGAAGCGCCTCAGACCCCTCGGCCACCGCGGCCGGCCCCCTGTTTGTGTCCAAAGCATCCGAGAAGCAAAAAACCAGTGTCCACTTAATTTGAAAGTTCAAAACTGATGCTCCAGGGCGAAGACTACAACAACATGGCCGGACATGTTCCTCTTACTGTAAATCTATGTAAACAGTGTGTCTGTCTATGGAAATAATATTGAGTTTACACTATTACTGGTGAAAGAGTTCGAAGATTTCCGTAATTGATGTAATTAACGCATATTCGTTTCTCAGTCCTTGCAGTCATATCAAATTTTGTTTTATTTTATGCTGCTTTGACAAAAATGTAGTGCGATACACCTAGCTCAAGAAAACGGAGCAGTAACAAAAAAGGGATTAGAATGAATAGTTTAGTGCGCGCGAATAACATCTCGTGACCACGGTAGTTTGCCACCGAAAGCCATCTGCGCTGTTCCACGACCTAATTATAACCGCGTTGCACGCATGAAGAAGCGCGGTAATGAGAACGCAGCGCCGTTTAAGCTTCTCTGAAATGTTGTTCTGTCGCGTCGGGAAGCATCCACCGTGGCGAGCTGTCTTCCGCCTCTTCAGCGCCTCTTAGTCAGATAACACGCTCTATCATCCGAACAAAATGTCTCTCCACACCTCTAATACTGACGATATGGGAAACTCATCTGTAATTTCCTGTTAACATAGAATTTCGTAAATTCTTACGATGGCGCTAAGTAAAATATTCGTTATTTCAACTACATGAAACGACGTAACAATCAGTTTGAACTGAAATACCTAAATATGAATTTTCTCGTTTTACAATTAAAAAAAATGTATTTCATCATAATAACAGAGGTGTTCTGAGAATAAATAGTTGCCCCTTATTGTTATTTCCATTTCTTGAATTTTTCCCATTGTTTGGCTTCAAATGTGCGTTTCGCTACGTGACAGTTTTTAGCACCGATTTGTCTGGACATGTGGTATGCATTAACATTAATTTCACAAAAGCAAATCTGTTTTCCGGTTAATCTTCGGAAGGGACGATGTTTCTCGCGTAAGACTGGAATCGTTCGATGTTGTTGGTGGGACGAGTATATTTGCTTCGAATGTTTACATGCCAAGTCCCTTGTATATCGTTGTTCGAATAAAGGTCTAATGGAAAGCCACCGGTTTAAAAACTGAAAACTTTACTAAGTTCTTCGAGAAATATTCCATGTTGAATATATTATTGACACACGTATTCCCAAAATGTAGATCTTATGGGACTTAATTACGGGGTCATCAGTCCTTAAACTTACAAACTACTTATAAACTACCTTATACTAAGGACGGCACAAATATCCATGTCCGTGGGGGGATTCGAACCCCCGACCGTAGTGGCCGTGCAGACTGTGACTGACGCGCCGCAGGAAGCTCGGCCACCGTATTCCCACCTATTTCTTTTCTAACATATACACCAATGAAAAAGAACTGCTCTTTGGATGTGAGAATCGTACATTGGTTGTCTCCACCCCAGCTTCGATTGGTTAATAACTATGACAGCGCTGATTTGCTTTTTATTGCTTGTACTTTATGGATACCGGTACAAAATCATCAGTTTTTAACAGTTTCTTTCCTAATTTTTTAGGAAAATAAATGTTTGTGTCGCACATAAGATTATGACTGTGAAATTTTTTTCAGAATTTCATTTTGTGTTCCGATTACGGGTTACGAAATTTTGGGATGGTTTTCTCAAAAACGTAGGGTTTAGGGTTAGAGTCTTTCCTTTCAGGTTTTATAAAAGTGGACGGTGTACGAGATCTTCGCCTTATCATTGTTGCCGAATATTAAAGCGGCCACAGCATTCTGTCAATACCGCGACTTAAGGAGGGGAGGGGAGCTTGTGCGGTGTTGACTCGCCGTATGTAGTATCAAGTGTAGAACTTAATAAATGTCTGAGGCTGAACGCCTATGTTACCACATTGTGCGAAAGTGAATTCTGTACTGTAATGAAACAGGGAAAGAAGAGAATTGATTCGTTTAAGGTGTTGTGTCGCAGAAGGATGGAAATGAAATTCAGTGATAAACAAGAAAAGATGTTTTCTGCGGAATCACAAAAGTTACCAATATGAGAAAAACACTAATCCGGAATAGTGGCTAGGATCATAGGACATGTGTTATGAGAGCTGAAAATAACCAGCCGTATTCAAGTTGTCCAGATCGTTAAAATTGTAGGGTAAAACAGAGATGGGAACACATGCAAGAAATAATTTTTGATGTTTAGGTGTTGCCCTAAGATGAAGAGATAGGCTTATGTGAGAAAATAATGAGGTTAGTATCAAACCACGCGGAAGACTGAGTGAAATAAATCCAGACAGACTAGTGTATCATATGTTGCCATCGAAAAAGTAACGTTTTAATAACACTGGAGCTGTTAGGGAACGATTACGGTTAAATTTTACTTACAATGTTGGCGGCCTAGCGTGTTGATGTTGGCAACGGATGAGAAGGCTGGAAATTAGGTGACCAATGAAGGAGCAGGTGCAGGCAGCCAACCGGAAATCAGCCGGTGTTAATTGCTACGTGAAAAAATAATTATAAGACACAGAAGGACGTAAAATAATGTTTGATGCGACCCCTCTTTCACACGTTACGATGAATCGCGAAAGTGTTTTGTCATTTGGGCGGTGGCGGTGTAGTGATCTTTAATTTAATGACCGGACAAGAGTACCTACAAGAACCTCTGAAACATTTAGTTTATTTATTTATGGTGTCAGAAGCACAGAGTCTAAAATACACTGACAGTAATCATAATACATAATGCAAAATACAAAATGCATAAACAGCCGCGGCGGAGTGGCCGAGCGCATTGAGACGCTATGCTTCGATGCGCGAGGCCGCTTCCCGTCGGGGGTTCGAATCCCCCCTTGGGCATGGATGTCTGTGTTGTCTTTAGTATAAGGCAGTTAATAAGTAGTCTATACATTTAGGGACTGATGACCCACAGTTACGTCCCATAGTCTTAAGAACATTTGAACGTCTGAATAGACAAACAATGACATGAAGAAGGACCATCAAAATATAAATAAAATACACAAAAAATTAAAATCAACGAAGGAAAAAAACATTGTTCCGTCATTTCATATAGTGGCGGACCAGAAATTGGCTACGTCGATTGCATTAGGCGTCGCCCTCGTCACGGTACATGTAGTTGGAGATGCAGGACACTGCAGTAGGTGTTTATTACACTGCACAGAACCACAGCCGGCCGCGGTGGCCGAGGGGACTGAGGCGCTCCAGTCACGGTCTGCACGGCCACTGCGGTCGGGGGTTCGAATCCCCCCTCGGGCATGGATATTTGTGCCGTCGTTAGTCTTAGCTAGTTCGTAAGTAGTTTGTAAGCTTAGGGACTGATGACCCCGTAGTTAAGTCCCATAAGTTCTATAAACATCTGAACATCTACATCTGAACAGAACCACACGCGCAGAGAACTGAATCCACGGAGAGGCCCCACTTCTGCAGGTTGGTTTTGCATCTCGTGGTACAGGACCGTCGTCCGTTGAGAGCCTTTGATGTTGTCCACTTCTTTGCGTGGCCTGGGGGAAGCTCACCCATCGGTATCATTCACTCCTCCCAACACTGCCATTTTTCCCGCCACTTTGAAATCCTGGCTTGCTGTGATGTCGCTGTAAGTGCGTGCATCTGTCTGTAGTCGCCAGAAAGCTCTTTCTTGATTTCGCCGAGGTTGTGCTGGCTGGTAGCCGTATAGGAGATGGGCTTCAATAGTCATAGCCTTGCTTTTCTCGCGCACAGCTGCTGTTTCTCGTCTGATTTCAGGGGAGGCAGTGGAGTTTGTCTATGGGTGTAGATCTTACGTAGCCCGTGATGATGCGACAGGTCTCATTAAGCGCCACATCTATGTTTCTGGCATGGCTAGACTTGTAAAAAGGTAAAGCAGTTAACAATCCGAAGATTGGTTTGAACACCACAGTGCTTTACTAGGCATGGCTCTGCTTGGAGGTGGTTTGCCGTTGCCTTCCTCCGACCTTCGAACTGACTTACCCAGCCAGCTATAGGGGGACCTACAGTTTAACGTGGGTTCTGAACCACCGTGCTATTCGGTATTTTTCACATGAGCAATACTGCCAGAGGGGAAAGAGGTGGAAAGTGACAGATAAAAATCCTAGGACCTGGCGGGGATCGAAGCCGCGACCTTCGGATTCATGTTCTAGCACTACCAACCGAGGTGCACTGGCTAGACCTGTACCATGCCGGAAATGCATATTCAGCACCGGCGTAACACAGTGCTAAGGCGCTGGTTCTCACAGTGCATGGAGGGACTCCCCATGTGGTACCCTCACTTATTTCTTCAAATGTTCAAATGTTTGTAAATCTTATGGGACTTAACGACGAGGTCATCAGTCCCTAAACTTACAAACTACTTATGAACTACTTACGAACTAGGACGGCACAAATATCCATGCCCGAGGGGGGATTCGAACCCCCGACCGCAGTGGCCGTGCTGACCGTGACTGGAGCGCCTTAGTCACCTCGGCCACCGCGGCCGGCACACTTATTTCTGGCAGATACTTTCTGTTTCGTGTTTAGGCAGTGTTTCTTATAGTAAAGTGTGCGATCTAGAGTCACTCCTAAGTATTTTGGAGTTGGACAGTGTTCGAGCTCAGTTTTTTACATTGAGGAGTAACAGAATTAATCATTCACTTCGTGGAGAAAAGAAATGATTATGCCCATTATTTCATGACAAGTAGAATTTTTCGTAAGAGGGAATAAATGCATTGTGTTGACATTGAAGTAAACGATTAATGCTATTCCTGCTCTAAGGGGGGCAGGTTCTTGTATGTGCCCGTGTCCGGTGTCTAAATTTATCATCATCGTAAAGGAAAACTTTCGTAGTCAACATTAGCTTTCGTGTCATATTGCGACAAAACATAGTATTAAATGTCGACCAACAATGTGCGTTCGTTTGTTCCGCATAAGAAACCAACAAATCTCATTTGCTACAGTAGACTATCACGTGAGTGGCTAATGGCACAACTGCTGCCCCCTTTAATCCGATGCCACGATCAACACGCTGGGCTGGCAACACGGTAAATAGAATTTGACCAGGATTGCGCCGTTAGGGAGGTGTGGCGGCCAGGCGAGGACAGAGGAGTTGAGCAGCTGTGGCCGGCGCATCTATTATTCATGGCGAGGCTGCGGCTGCGGCCCTCGGCCACTAATTAAAAGCCGCCAGGTGGCGCCACCACGTCCCCCAATTTTCTTCACTGCGGTCGCACAACGGCTAGAGTTGCTGCGCCTGCTAATCTCTTGCGAGGAGTCCTAAACCTATGCGAAGTGCGTCCGGGATCGAGGTCTCAGTTGCTGAGTTACCCATTGAGTAGGAGCGCATCTAGGAATTTTTGGAAGGATATGACGCAACCTCTTAGAGGCTGTCAGGGGTACAACAAAGCTTACGGCAGATTGGAGAAGTGCGGTGAGTAGAATACGGAATTGTATCCTTGTTTTGTAGATATGGAAAAGGTTGTGATCATGTTCCTAGGAAATGATTAAATGATCGTATGGAATTTTTGGCCGGGAGATGCCGTGTGGGATTGTTCGGCCGTCTAGCGCGTCTTTTTAATTGACACCACTTCGGCGACCTATTGCGAGTCATTAAACCTGTGCCTGATCTGTGGTCAACGTCATCTCGACCCTCTCGCCGAGAGGAGATTGTTCTGGCCCGGCTTCGTATTGGCCACTGCCGTTATAGCCACCAATATTTACTTCGTGGTGATCCTGCTCCCTTATGTGAGCACTGTGATGAACCTTTTACAGTGTGCCACCTTTTGGTGCAATTTCCGTTTTTTAATCGTCTACGTCGTGATCTATGTTTACCATTTGAAATGTCTGATATTTTAGCTGATGATCCGCATTCTGCTGATCGAGTTTTACTTTTTATACATTGTGCAAATATGGCAAAAGCCATTTAAGTTCTAACCCCGGTTCGATTTCACTATGGGCAGCGTTGGGCGCTAATGACCTAAGTAGTTTTGCACCCTAAAACAAAACAAAAGCCGCGGTGGAGTAGCCGAGCGGTCTAAAGCACCTCGCTGCGGAACGCGCGGTTGCTCGCCGTGGAGGTTCGAGTCCTCCCTGGGGCATGGGTGTGTGTGTTTGTCCGTAGGTTAGTTTACCTAGGTTGAAGTAGTTTGTAAACTACGGACTGATGACCACGCAGTTTGGTCCGATAGATTTACAAACATTTGAACATTTTTAAAAATTGGCAATTGACTCTAAATAATGAAGTTTGAGGTCGTGCACATGAGTACGAAAAGAAACCCGTTAAACTTTGTTTACAAGATAAATCAATCAAAAGTGAAGGCTGTAAACTCCACAAAATACCTAGGAATTACTATTACTTCAGACTTAAATTGGAAAGAACACGTAGATAATGTCGTGGGAAAGGCGAACCAGAGACTGCGTTTTATTGGCAGAACCCTTAAAAGATGCAACAGAACTACTAAGGAAACTGCATACACTACGCTTGTCCGTCCATTTTTGGAGTATTGCTGCCCAGTGTGGGATCCTTATCAGGTGGGATTAACGGAGGACATCGAAAGAGTCCAGAGAAGGGCAGCTCGTTTCGTATTGTCACGATACAGGGGATACAGCGTTACGGAAATGATACAGGTCCTGGGATGGGAATCATTACAACAACGGCGCTTATCGCTGCGGCGTGGGCTACTTACGAAACTCCAATCGCCAACATTCTCCTCCGAATGCAAAAATATATTGTTGACTCCCACTTACATAGGTAGAAATGACCATCAGAATAAAATACGAGAAAACAGAGCTCGAACGGAGAGATTCAGGTGTTCTTTCTTCCCGCGCGCTATTCGAGAATGGAATGGGAGATGAATAGTATAAAGGTGGTTCGATGAACCCTCTGCCAGGCACTTAAATGTGATTTGCAGAGTATCCCATGTAGATGTAGATGTAAAGGTTTTTACATAGATTGTCAGGCAGCAGCTAGAGTTGACGGTAAAATGAGTTCATGGTTTAGTTTCCGGGGTCGGTAAATTGAGTGGATGTTCCACCGTAGTTTCAGCGACAAGACAAGGCTGAAATCTCTCGCCACTGTTGTTCATAGTATTTATGGCTCATATATTGAAAACAGTAGACTGGCAGCGTGAGATTAAAATAAGCAGTATCGCATATGCGGATGACTTAGTGGTGTTGGCAGATTCGATTGAAAGGTTGCAGTCTATATTTCAGATCTAGCTCAGCGGTGTAAGGGTTATGGTATGAAGATGGGCATCTTAAAAACGAAAATAATACCTGTGTGAAAGATGTTTGAACAGATTAAGTGCCAAATAGCAGGAACAAAGTTAAAACAAGTGAACAGTTTCAAGTAGTTACGTTGTATTATTTCACAGCATGGCAAGATAGTGAAAAAACTTGAATCAAAGTGTAGCAAAGCTAATGCAGTGAGTGCTCCTCTAAGATCTACTCTTCTGCTAGAAGGAAGTCAGTACCAAGAATGAATTCGCGGTGCACCGCTCTATCTTTCAACCAACTTTGTTGTATGGGAGTGAAAGCAGAGTGGATACAATTAATAAGGTTCAGGTTACAGATATGAAAATAGCAATAGTGATAATAGTTGGGAACAATGGCAGAACGATGTCCATAATGAGTAAAATCAAAGAAAAACCGGGGATGAACACCGTAGATGAAGCAAGCTGAAATGCTGTGGTCATGTTATACACATTGGAGAAGCAAGGTTACCTAAAAGGTTTAAGGGTTCGGCAATAGAGAATAAGAGGAGGCGACGTATATCAAGGAGAAAGTACTTAGATTTGGTCAAGAATGAGTTTGTAGTAAAACGCGTAACATCAGCCGTGCGGGAGTAGCCGAGCGATCTTGGAGCCCCACGTTGCGGATCGCGTGGCCTTCCGCGTCGGAGGTTTGAATCCTCCCTCGGGCATGGATGTTTGTGTTGTCTGTAATATAAGCTAGTTCATAAGTAGTTTGTAAGTTTAGGGAGTGATGACGCCGCAGTTAAAGCCCATAAGCTTAACAAACATTTGATTTCATTTGCTTAACATCAGACGATGCATCAATGTTTGCATTGCATAGGGGATTATTCTCTCTGAAGCGGAGTGTGCACTGATCTACAACTTCCTGACAGATTAAAATTATGTGCCGGACCGGGCATTCGAACCCGGGACCTTTGCGTTTCGCGGACAAGCGCTGTACCGTGTGAGCTATCCCGGCACGCTTCACGGACCATCCTCACAACTCAACTGCTGCCAGTACCTCGCCTCCTACTTTCAAAACTTCGCAGAAATTCTCCTGCGAACCTGGAAAAAAGGATATGGTGGAGACATGGCTTAGCCACGATATCTATATCTTCACCATAGCCATACCTCCACTATACCCTTAATTTCAAGTTCAAAAAAATATATCCACTATTTCGATTTCGTAAAACCTCAATCTTAATCGATGGTTATAGTGATACAACCCCTCTCCAAATTTCAGGTTTGTATTCATAGTGGTTTGGGCTGGGCCGTGAGGTGTGAACGAATAAATCAATCGGTCAGAACATTTCCCTTTACGTATAGAGGTAACAGACTAAAAGAAAATGGCGAAAAAGGAAAATCCCGTGTAGCGTTTGCTCCGTGTCTGGAGACTTTGTGTGGACTTTAATTTCGGCGGGCTCTTTTTCATTTTTTGAATAACTGTAAGGCGGCGCGGCGTCAGCGGCAGTAACGGCGTGTCGCTGTCCCCGTGTTACGGCGCCATTAAGCCGCCAGCCGTCATGTCGGCGCGATCTGTCGCCGCCGATAAAACGGAACTGCCGAGCGACAGAGGGCGGCGTGAGGCGCTTCTTCCCCTGGTCCCGTGGCTGCACGGCCGCCACTGCTCACAGTGTTCCTGTTGTCGCGGGGAATGGCTCGCGACCTTTATTATCACTACTCTGCACTAACTCGAGTTGAGGTGCTTTCGCACCTGTTGATCGATGGATGAGAGGGCTCCTTATGTTCTGGTGATATTCTTGCGGGTGTGTCGTGCCTCTTGCCCACAAATATCCAATATTTCTCTCTCTCTCTCTCTCTCTCTCTCTCTCTCTCTCTCTCTCTCTCTCTCTCTCTCTCTCTCACACACACACACCACACATATACACACACACTCGCGCGCGCCTAAGTGTCGAAACTAAAATCGCGCGCCACAATATGGACACGCTACATAAATAAATGAATACGAAACAGCCACCACAACAAGACAAATAGTTACATAAACAGTGATAGTATCTAAAAAAAAAAAAAAAAAAAAAAAAAAAAAAAAAAAAAAAAAAAAAGCGCAAATACCAGAAAATAACAACACGAATACACTCCACAAACAAGAGAGAATACCACCACAGCTTGGAAGAAAGTAAGATGCTAAATGGCCACATACAGCTTTTACTGTTACCGTCTATATCTTCTATGTTCTAACAGTACAGTATTCTTCCGTATAATTAATTCTCGGATATGAATATCCTTCTACAAGGTCCGGCCAGTCCGTGCCTTGTGTTAAAGAAAATAATTTTTGTAAATCACATTCTTCTCCGAAGATGTCTTCATATAACCATTGGAACACCTGGAAATTTACTTCTCAATTCTACTGATAAAGTACTAACTCTTCTTCCAGACCATACAGAACTTTATTCCGTTCAGAACTAATACATTAAAGGGATATTAACAATATATCTGATGGAATCTTAGTCAATAATAATTACCACAACGACTGCATATAAAACAAATGATAATGAATCACAGATGTTACAGTCTTCTTTCTTCCTTGGCACTCTGCAGTTCCTTTATTCTGTACAAGTGAGCTATTCCCACTCCAAAAGCTGCGGAAATAAATTCCGTCTGGCAGTATTTGCTCAGAAAGTGCCAAACCCCTTATATAATAAACCATTTGAATATCTTGGGTCGAGCTAGAAACCAGTAGTGTATAATGTTACACTACAAGCTATATTTCATGATAATATCGAGGGGAAAGTACAATAAATCAGTCCGTTTTGGAAATGAAAACGTTTTGTTGCAGCAGATGACAAGCTGCCAAATTCGTCATTGCTTAATAAAAGCTGGATAAAAGAGAAAAAGTTCGAGAAAGTAAATTATTTGTGAGTACGTAAGTTTCTAACTTATTCACTTCTATCTACCCTCGGTCATTTTACGAAGACACTTTGTGCCAATATTTCTATTTGTGATAGAAAAAGGAACTGCACGTGAGGAGCCATATTTCCTCGTATCTCGTCAGGGTATGAAAACGAAAGTTTTTCACTATCCTGACAATTTGTTTCGCTGCTTTTGTTTCCTGCGGAGAAGCAGCACTCAGGTCGTAGAGCCATTTTTTCTTGATGTGTGGCTGGAATAGTAGTGTAATGTGGCTGGTTTAAAAAAAAACAAATGTCACATTAAATTTTGGGATGCCGGTGGATATTCTTCATTTATCAATGATTCACTGTTTCTATACAGAAAGCCACAATGTATAATAGAGATTTACAAGCACGTATTCAACAAGTTTATATCACAATATTTACGAAACACGCATGCGATTGAAATTGACTTGATGCGTCTGAGGCCCTCCGCTCATCTCTTTTATGTTAACTTTTTGAGGCGGTTAGATCTACTGACTGCGACAGACGTAACACTCCGCGACAGTGGCTACATTTTGGCGCCAACGGAACATTCTAGAGTGTTACGCCTGCCATCTTTCTATTAAACTTACATTGAAATAACGGTTTTTAAAAAAATAACATACATAGCTTATGTTCAAATGTTTGTAAAGCTTTTGGGACTTAACTACGGGGTCATCAGTCCCTAAACTTACAAACTACTTATGAACTACTTACGAACTAGGACGGCACAAATATCCATACCCGAGGGGGGATTCGAACCCCCGACCGTAGTGGCCGTGCAGACCGTGACTGAAGCGCCTCAGTCCCCTCGGCCACCGCGGCCGGCATACATAGCTTTACACAATATAATAATTACGTTGCCTAAAAAGACATATTTAAATTAATTGCGGTATATTAAATATTAATAAAAGTGCTAGACGGTTTTCGCGGATTGTGATTACTTGTAAGAGCCAATCAGATTTTAGATGGGAATATAGGCGGAGTTTTCCCATGGAATACTTGTTCACCAGATCATATGCTATATGTTTTACTCTCGCCACTTATTACGTAATGATCTTTTCAACATAGTAAAGTGTATCTTACAAAAGAAAATCATGAAAGAGCAAGTAAATGGCCACAGATCAGCCCCGTCACAAGGTATGTAAATAAGCGTAGGCCTAATGTATTCACTGTAAATCTCAAATCACAATTTATCCAAATGTTTTTTACATTTCAAAAAAACTGTAACAAGTAAAACAGTTTCGGAAAGTAAAAAAAAGGGCAAGCCACAGAACATGGCACGGTAAGTGCCAAAACATGTTTGGGTGATAAAAATAAACCAAATAAGGTGACTTGCATAAGCCGGACTTCCTGTCCAGTTTATTATAGATACAACTGTTTAGATAGAGAAAACAAAATGAAATCAATTATATTTTCAATTTTCTATGTGACAGTATTAGCAGTCGAAGATTCCTAAGAGCAGTACAAAAGCTACAATATTTTGTTCTTAAATGGTACGCTGCGGTGCACACGCGGCTCTCGTCAGATGACCAAAGTTAAGCACCGTCGCGTCGGCCAGCTCTCGGATTGGTGACCGCGCAGGTCTGCCGCACGAGGGCTGCATTCAGCGCTTCTGAGATGTTGCAGGGACAGGCCTGAACACAGTCGTCACACCGAGTAGGCCGACATCGCCAACGATGCCGGCTGGACGCTATGAGACATTGGGATGTGCCCCAGCGGCCAGCCAGTCAGCTAGCGATCGCGTTGGCCCGTTCCTACATTTATGATGTCAGTGACGTACATGCTGCGGCGTGTCTTTCACAAGCCTACTCTGTGTGACGTGGCACGACGGCGCTCAAGCCCTGCCTGTAGAAGACGTTGGTCCAGACTCTAAAGCTGATGTGACGGTCTTTCTGAGTTTGACGCCTTTTGGAGGGGAATGATGCGACGGTTACTATGAGCCGTTCGCTCCTACATGATCTGTCAGGAGGGAGACACATAACTGTGCGGCTATGCCTTCAATATAACGGAAATAATAAAAAACATGTTTTTTTGAATCGTCATTAACATTAAAGTTTCTTGTGTTATTATTAAAGTCAGTCAGTACAAAATTTGTCCTCGGGATGTTTCATGCCATCGATTTGTTTCCACTCTAAATAAAATGCTGTTTCAGTTGTCATTATATGTTCCCGATCTCTCTAGTAGAGATACTTCACTTTTTACCGAACGAGGTGGCGCAGTGGTAACACACTGGACTCGCATTCGGAAGGATGGTGGTTCAAATCCACCTCCGGCCATCCTGATTTAGGTTTTCCGTGATTTTCCTAAATCACTCCACGCAAATGCCGGGATGGTTCCTTTCAAAAGGCACGGCCGAATTCCTTCCATATCCTTATCCAAACATTCCGAGCGTAAGCTCCGTCTCTAATGACCACGCTGTCGACGGGACGTTAAACTCCAAGCTTCCTTCCTTCCTTACTTCACTTTTTACTCACACTTAATATTTAGCTCAAGGGTGTTTAATTTCGGTTTAATACTCAGACGTTTCCAGTAGCGACTTGGGAAATCTGCTGAGTAATCCACACCAGCGTCAGAATAACGTTACACAACAGTACGGAAAGTCACAAGACTGTTTGCGATTTGGAATGAGGAAACACTTTAGAACAAATAGGTACTGAAGACCGTATCGCGAGACTTGTATTTGTAGTAATGGCGAGTAGCGCACCTCAATTATTCGCCGATGCTGAACACGTAGCTATTACCGAGGAAATACAAAAAAATGCACGTGGTTTTGCTCACGTTCTTTGCATCTGAAATGAGTTAACTATTTAAGCAGTTTCATTCTTGCTCCAGTATTTTGATAATAAGCGCTTTGTTACTTTCAGTTCGTAATACTTCGTGCTGTCTTCATGGTAAACCTAAATGCTTCATCGGTGTTGGAAATAAATCATTCATACTTTCGCATTCGAAATACTTTAGTGGCCACTTTAAGCTATAAACAAAGTTTAGAGGAGAGGATTCCAGTTGTTATACCCTGTATAACAACATTGTAAAATATATAAGACCAGAAGATGATGGCATAGCACATCGAAACCGGTCGTCAATCAATTTATCATACCGCGATCTTGGTTTTTCTTTCCTTTTGGGGGTAATCGTTCCAGATCGCGTCCATCCTGCGATGTCAGGTAATATAAACAACGTTCGTCACAACAGCTTCGTTTCGAAGTTTTTGTGTGTTTTTGCAAGGGTGTACATGATTTATTCTTGCGCGGTGGAGTGGCCGAGCGCATCGAGGCGCTATGCACCGATGAGCGAGTTCGTTGCCCGTCGGATTCGAATCCTCCCTCGAACATGGATGTTTGTACTGTCTTTAGTAAAGGCAGTGTATAAGTAGTTTGTAAGTGTAGAGACTGGTGACCCCACAGTTAAGTCCCATAAGCTTAACAAACATTTGATATGAAGATTTATTCTTCTGGTGGCGGGGAAAGGGGAATTGGTCCGCAAGAAATTCATTCAGATCAGTACCAGTTTTAGTGTTTAAAATTGGAACACAGGTTGCCTTGTGTGTGAGGAAAACGAAAGGGGGAAAACATCTATCTTGGATATGGCTCATGGCTTCGAACATCATAAAAAAATTGCTGAAAATACGAGTTTATGAATTTTCAATTTTCCCTTTGTATTTGGTATTTGTCGTACACGTTGATGTATAACATTGTGTATTCACCTATAAGCACCTTAGGTTAGTATTCTAAAAATGTCTAATATACAATATCATTTCAGTAGGGAAAAAACTAAACGACAAAACAGTGTTTCTCTCCATCAGCTGTATATTCATCGTGTTTCCGCTGAGTCGCCTCACAATTAGTGCGGGACAAAATGATATGACTTGTACAGTCTACTATTTTGTTACTATACTGCATTTGGTAAGGGAAATCATTACGCTCTTAGTATAAAATTTGCAGTAAAGCAGCTTCCATAGTGTGTTTTTAGAAGCACGCTACTGAAGTAGCCATATGCTAGAAATATCACCAGAAAAAATTTATCTTGAGTTACAGTCCGTCGCGATAGTTGGAAGAAAACTAGTAACAGATTTTAGTGCCTGAAACTAGCAACTATAAATTACGCCAAAAATAACATTGTCATTTATTATGAGATTTGTTCTGAAATACAATCTCGAACGGTGGGGCAGATAATAGAGTAAGCCGTTTATCGGAGCGATTATACGTCATAAAAACAAAGCTTTTGACAGGCGAGTTCTTTTCTGAATTTAGTGGGAGGCAAACTGTGATAGGGGGGAGGCTAGTGAAGCATGAACTTCGGTAACTTGCATGTACTTCCATAGTGCCGCGCGGTCTAAGGCGTGGTGCTACGGACTGGGGGCCGTTTCCGTCGGAGGTTCGAGACCTCCTTCGGACATGGGTGGTGTTTTGTCCTTAGTGTAAGTTAGATTAGGTAGTTTGTAAATCTAGAGACTTGCAGTTTGGTCCAGTATGTTTAAAGTCATTTTAACTTCTGTAGTGCCAAAACGAAAAGCTTTTTACCCCGAGCACTGTGCTGCTTGTTAGGCCTTCTCTGTCTCTGCTGCTACTGCCGCGCCGTGTTGGCCCACGTCTAGCAAACTGTTCCTGGCAGCGCGCTGAACTCGGGCGGCGCCAATGAACCGCACGATATTGCTCTCGTCTAGGACATAGGCTAGAACAGAACGCCTTCCATCAACTGCAAAACTAAAATGAAATCTTTCAGAAACTTTTTCTCACTTAATCTCCCCCCACCCCCAAAGAAATAGTAATGGGAAACCGGTGGGCCGGGTATACGGGGTGCAGCCAAGACTGGAGGGCGTGCCGGCCGCGGTGGCCGAGGGGACTGAGGCGCTTCAGTCACGGTCTGCACGGCCACTACGGTCGGGGGTTCGAATCCCCCCTCGGGCATGGATATTTTGTGCCGTCCTAGTTCGTAAGTAGTTCCTAAGTAGTTTGTAAGTTTAGGGACTGATGACCCCGTAGTTAAGTCTCATAAGCTTTACAAACATTTGAACATTTGAACTGGAGGGCGTCATCTCTCTAGGGAAACTGGCCTCAGTATTCCAGGCCGAAATCACTGCCATCAGGGCGTGTGTGGAGGATAATTTGCGTAGGTGCTACAAAGACCGTAGCATCTATATCTATTCAGACAGCCAGGCAGCCCTGAGATCACTGGCAGCTCCTGCAACAAGGTCTAAAATTGTTGCAGAATGTCACAGGGTTGTGGTGGAGCTATATTGTGGGTCCCTGGCCACTCGGGGATCAGTGGCAACGAACATGCCGACAGATTAGCCAGGATGGGGGCAGAAACTCCATTTATTGGACCGGAACCTGTCCTGACAATCACCAAGGCAATGATCAAATTGGAGCTACGTAACTGGCTCAGAAGACAGCACGTAGAATATTGGACCCAAGTCTATCAACAAAAACATAGCAAGGTAATGATGCGAAAGCCATGTTTTAAAAGAAGCTCTGCAATATTGAGCCTGAACTGGAGAGAGATTAGGCTCATGGTTGGATTGCTGACAGGCCATGGGAATTTCAAAAAACACCTACATACAATGGGAATAATAGAAGAGGACCCTAAATGTAGGATCTGTGATGACGGTGATGAAACTGCATCACATCTAATCTTCGAATGCATTGCATTGGAGAGTAAAAGGCACAGAACATTTGGGACAACCAGACCCGAAGAAATTGTGTCTAATAAAGAACTGGTAAAGGGACTCCTTGCACTGTTCAAGGGGATTGGTTGGCTTTACTAGATATACAGGGAGCGATACCCGACAGTAAACTTAGTTTCGGTGCGGGCAGTGGCGGGTTGGACCAAGACTGTTTTGGCTTCCCTGAAAAAATCAAATCAAATCAGTGGGAAAACGGTTGTCGTTTACTGCATTTCGGTTGTTGGTTTGGTAAAGTTTCTGCGTCAGACGTGAGATTTTATTTCTTCACTCTCACGCCCTATTGGCCACAAATTTGGCAGACATCAACTTATATCACTGAAGGCAATTATGAAAGCATTTTTCTGTGTGACAAGTATTTATAACATATAGAATGATAGCGTAACGCAAAGAAAGAAAAAAGAAAAAAAAAATGTTTCAAGAAAGTGGCAAAAAAATTATTTTGATTAATAAAAGGTGTTAGAAGGTAGTTCTCGGATTACTGTATCGTGTTCATTACTTTCATGTTCTAATACTGATGCGCGCCGTCGCGCTCGTAGGAAAGCGTTTCACGCAGCGACCCGCGACCCGCAGCAGACAGCGAAAAACGCCGACGTGTGCCACAGAAAGCTGCGATCAATTCCCACAGCTCTAGGAAACCACAACTTCAGTTAGTTTTGCTGCTTTGATATAGGAGCCTTGTAAACACACGAGGTGTATTTTTAGCTGGGGCACGGATAAACGCGGCCGCAGCAGCTGTGTGTGTGAGTGTGTCGGCGGCTACACTCTGGCGAGGAGAGGCGGCCAATAACGCTGGCAGCCGCTTGTCGCGGCGACAGCGACGCGCAATATCGCCGCGGCGCCCCGGGAAAACAGAACGCCGCGCCGCCTCCAGCTCACTGCCTCCAGAGGCGACCGAGGAAACGTCGCCTCCAAGTTGTACCAGCAGTCTACTCCAGGCAACCAGCGGGCCGTGAGTCACCGTCCCGCCACCTTGTCTTAGGCTGATCGAATTTTCCTTCAATTACCGCGAATGTCAGTCTGATTTATTTTATACTGCCTCATAATTCATATGGTCATATTTGCCTAATCGGAGTATGTGTTCCGCTCTGATTATTGGAAACTAGGATCCTCGACATACCTTCTACTTCACGCCGTAAGGCGATTTCATATTAGTACGAGCTTTTCTTGTTTAAACAAAACTATACAGAATGTTGCCGATAACGGAAATGCTTTATTCTCAATAAACACGCGAGGCAACGTATCAAATAAAATCGACCGAATCTTGGCTCAACGTACCATTAATGCGTTTACCGTCCACTTCGAAAACACGTTCCGTTCCAATACCAACTAGAGAGAAGGCCGCGGCGCTCTCGCATGACGCCACGCTGAGTAGGCCGCGATCGCATCGCTGACTGGCTGGCCGCTACGGTATAGTTAGCCGTATCCCAGCGGCCACACGGTCAGCTACGTGATGGAGGCCTACTGTGCGAGACGTCACACGAGAGAGCCGCGGCCTTCTTCCTAGGTGGTGTTGGTCGTTCTGATGATGATGATGATGATCATCGTGTGGCATTAATGACCGTTAGACCCCAACGGGGGTCGTGTTCAGCCTGCCTGGTGCAAGTCACTTCGGCGACTTGCGTGTCAATGATGATGGAATGTTGATGAGGACGACACAACACCCAGTCCCCGGGTGGAGAAAACTTCCAACCCGACCGGGAATCGAACCCGGGCCCCCTGCGTGGCAACCCACCACGCTGTCCACTGGACTACGGAGGCGGACTGGTCGTACTAACTACACTGAAGGTTGACTACCATGCAAGTAGGGTTTCGTAGACATTGAGCGAAGAGTCGAAGAAAGGTGCTAAGAGCACAGGACCATACCAGACAGGAGCAACCAATAAAATCTGCTCTTCCAATGCACTGAGCAGCTACGGGAGATTTAATGAAATACCAACAAATGAAACTGCTAAGAGAGACTTCATCGTTTGTGGGTCTTTGACCTATAGGAGGCTGTTGTAACGGTGTCCGAAATTGTGCTGAATGCATTCATTGAAAACAACACGAGCAATTAGTTCCTGAGCTAACTAGACAAGTAAATGGTTGCCAATACACACTTTACTTCCTAGCAACAAATAATCCTGCGCTGATCATCAAAACAGACACAGGGATTAGGAAACAACGTATACAAGTTGATTTATATCGTATTTTGTGAATCCGTCCGTAAAGTTGCAATTTTGTTTATGAACATCATGCTTGTAGTACGACATTTTGCCTCACGGTACGGCGTCTGGCCACTTCTCAGGCATTAATCTGTCCATCTTGGAGGTTGTGTTGTGTTGCCGTCTGTGGCTGAGAGTGTGAGCGTGAGTGTTGTTCCTTCTATTCCAGCAGTGAATTGTCTTGTCTTTGGTGCTGTGGCGAAGATTATGCTAGCATTATTCATCTGACAGTGTATACTATCCCTTATCCTCACCTAGTATTTTTGTTGTATTTTCTGAGTCACTTCCCCCTGCGGACTGATCGGAAAAATTGCAGGTTCGAAATACGGATGCAGGATAGGAAGCGGAAAGTCGGTGATAGAATGAAGTATAAAAGGTTTCTGACTTCGTCTTCGAAGATGGATAGGAAATAGGTTTGATTTTAAATATGAGGAATATATTAGGAAAGATATACATTCAGTATACAAGTCAGTAAGTACCAAGTTCACTGCCTATATAGTGAGAGGAAGAAGAAGAGATGTTGAGAGGTCTGAGGGAGGCCGCCGAATGAGACTGAGTACCAGTCCGTCGATTTGCAAGTGCGCACGTTGCGTTAAAGTGCCGCCAGAGCGCGCTCCAGCGATCATAGCGTACCCGATACGGAAATCGATACTCAGAGACGTTACAAGTGTTGATTATCGACAAAATAACGTCCCTAGTAACAAAATACCTCGTTACAAACGTTTGTGTTGTGCATGAAATACATGACAAAAAGTTAGTAGTTCGACCAAAAATTTTAAAGCACATATTTTGATGTTTACTGCACTGTATTAATGCAGAAAATACTGAATTTTAATTTTTCCCAAGGTGATGTCGTAATGTGGGACTGGTTGGGTTAAGGTTGGGGACGGGCGCGCAGTGGGTCGGTGTGATTGTTTGCAGAGAAGTGGCGGCGAGGCCGCAGCCGCAGCCACGGACACGCGCGCCTCCAGAAATAGCCGGGGCTGCCGGCTATCGCCGCCTGGCGTGCCGCCGCGCCTCATGCAATCCGCTAATTAATGTCGCCGCCGAGAATGCGCAACCTGCAGCGCCGCCGACTCCAGAAACTCGTATAAGTCGCAGTTCGACGCCGCCAGGCGCTCGCTGGCACCTGCCCCGGAAAGCGAAACCGAAACCTCAGGGGCTCCGTTGAGACGAGGTGGATACTTCTATACTTCTCGCCAGGCACAGCGTCACCCAGCCACGTTCCTAGTTCGACGTTTCCTCGGTATCTGATCCTGCAGCTTGTATCATTGCACACACAAAGGAATTGACGAACACTAGCTGCCACTGTGCATACAAATAAATGAATGGGAAAAGTCGTAAATCTGTGCCCGAGCGGCCGCGGTTCCCGCTGTACCCCCAGTGGCGCAGTGGTCAAGCGCGTCTGCCCAGTAAGCAGGACGTCGCTGGTTCGAATCCCTGCTAGGCACAAATTTTCAACTTGTTTCATTATTTCGATGCTCACTGGCAGCTGGTGTCGTAAATTCCTCTGTGTGTTTGTGTGTTCATGTTACCTGTACCTGTGCTGGTCACTTTTCCTTACGAGTAGATACTACTGACCTCGGCTCATCTGTAGACGGGGATACCGCCCGTCAGCTTTGACCCGTGACGTCATCGCAGCGCGGTAGTTTTGAGGTGCAGGCGTGTTTGTAGAAGACGTGAGTGATTATGTGGTGGTTGAGTTAAAATGTTGTAGAGCTTATGGGCCTTAACTACGGGGTCATCAGTCCCTAAACTTACAAACTACTTATGAACTAGCTACAACTAAGGACGGCACAAATATCCATGCCCGAGGGGGGATTCGAACACCCGACCGTAGTGGCCGTGCAGACCGTGACTGAAGCGCCTCAGTCCCCTCGGCCACCGCGGAGCGAAGGCGCGAATTTTTGGGCTAAGACCTGTGATCGATGGTTCATTCTGCTATCTATAATAACTAAAGATTATTTGTATCTACAATACAGAAGTATTAAGATATCCCGTATACTAGTTTTCCGACATCTTGATGACGTCATGGGTCAAAACAGATGGGTGGTATCCCAGTCTACAGTTATGCCCTGACTTCCATTAGGGTGCACATGGGAAACAACGAGACATTCTCCAATCAGCACAGCACGACATATTATCGACTCATGCCGAATGCCGTAATTGATTTATGAACACTTCTATGTGCCAGTTTCACTCGTATTGAACTGCCCGAATGAAATCCAAGCGCTTTGAATGTTGCTGTTATAGACCTCCTGAGCTATTTCTAAATTGTGACTACGCCAGTAATCTTAACCGCTACCTCGTATGCCCCTATTATTTTCATTGAGTGTTTGTAGAGCTTATGGGACTTCACTACGGGGTCATCAGTCCCTAAACTTACAAACTACGTATGAGATAGCTTATACTAGAGACGCCGGCCACGATGGCCGAGGGGACTGAGGCGCTCCAGTCACGGTCTGCACGGCCACTACGGTCGGGGGTTCGAATCCCCCCCTCGGGCATGGATATTTGTGCCGTCCTTAGTATAAGGTAGTAAATAAGTAGTTTGTAAGTTTAGGGACTGATGACCCCGTAGTTAAGTCCCATAAGCTTAACAAATATACTAAAGACGGCACAAACATCCATGCCCGAGGGAGGATTCGAACCCCCGACCGCAGCGGCCGTCATTGAGTGTGCTGTAATATGGACTTACCATTTGTGTTGTGCGCTGTGATGACTATTTGCTATCTCTGTATGGCATAACTCCGTATTCGCCATCGTTAAATTATTCTGTTGATGCACTTGCTTTTCCTTCTTTTAACCTTCCTTTACACTCACCTTAATATAAGCCGCGTCTATCTAAGTATGGCGTGAAGTAAACTACTAAGGAATCAACAAGGACAATTTCTGATCATGTTTGTCAATGCTCTGTAGACCCTATACCGCATTCAGTCGTATGGGTAGATTTCTTTTCAACCGATTTCCAGCCTGCGATATTACACACTGAATTTCCAAAAACAAACTAGGAAAAACCCTATTCTGTGCAGGGTGACACGGTTTTATCAGTTATTTCCTTCATTTGGCTCGAGCCTCCAGTGGTACAGCACGAAATAAAACACACAAATAAATCACCCATTCACAACCTGTGTTTGCTTTGGGCTGCGTGCAGTGCGGCTGTAGACCCTATTTTATTATACAAATTGGCTGCGACGTGTCTAGGGGCCAGCCACACATGCTGTAATGTCCCCGAAATGTTTTGCTTTAAATAAATGTGGGCAGGAACAAAAAAAATGCACGAACGACACATTCACTTTTAACTTAATTGATGTTTATTGCTCCTAATACCCGTCAGTGAATATTTGTTACACCTGACATCAGAGCAATGCCGGGTTCCTTAAGGCTGTCACATCAAAACTTGGAAAGTTGACTGAATAGTTTCTACGTCGCATAGACGCTAAATAAAAATTGAAGTCTAGCGACAATCCTGAGAATCTCTAAGTTCCACTTCAAAAAATATAGAGCTCACGAAGCATCACTCAAGCCTTTTTTTAAGTCCCACAGACGCAGAATAAAATCAAAGTTCTCGAAGTTCCACACTAGAATACTTCGTTGATCTATTACAAGTCCTCAAGCGACTCCAGTCACCTAGCATAGTGACACGTCGTGTCTCTCAAACCGACACCAACAAAGTGCCCCAAACAAGCCAAAATGGCCGTCTTTAAATACCCTCATTGGCTTACTTTGAAGTCAAATCAGTATCTTATTTTCACAAAATTACCTCTTTTACATAAAATATAAATGAAATAAATACATGTGATGATAGTATTTCACGAAAATTTTCCGCTGAAACAGACTATGGTATTAAAAACATAGTACATATCGTATTTTTTGCATTATCAAAAAATTAAACTTTTTTACTTTTGCTTTTTCAGTATTTAAACATAGATTATTCTCTGTACTATTGATCCTGTGGTTTTATTAATTATTTACTTAAGTCTAATTTACCGTAGTGCCGCTAATACTACAGTTATTATTGTTTATTTATTAAAAATCCACCTTTTATACCTGGAAACCATGTCACTGGTCTCTAGTTCAAATTTACTGAATTTGCGCAAAAAACTAAATGTACAACTTAATAGTACTCACTTAGATCTATCATTTGACACCTTGTACGTAATATTTCGTTAATCCGTTTTCAAGATATATCGTTTACAAAATTGTTATTTTAAAAAGTGACAGGAGGCGTGTTTATATCAGCGCATCCGTCTAGTCTTATTTTTAAAATGAGCCTACGCGCTCCTTTGCATCATATATGGATCAATAGTTATAAATTTGAAGTGGTTTATTGCATATTTCTCCAAGGCCAAACAGGGCTTCTCTCGCCGTTCGTCATTGCGTCTCATAAAGGCCTGGATTTTCCAGTCAGGTGTCTATACACAAAGCGAGCGACCAAACGCTCGTTTGACAGATGAGAGGTCCCACTATCAATTGACTAACCCCTGAACTACGGCGACTCAGTAGCTGTCAAAACACATTACGATTCCCGGGTATGTGAGCGATTTACCACAGAATTGCAGATTTTAAGTGTCCCCACGGAAGTGTCCTCTTACAAACATTGAATACTTGTCTTTTATTTCCCTGCACGTTCAGATAAATTATGTCAGACAAAACTATTCAGTCAAGGAGCAAGTCTATACATAGGCCTAATTCAGAGAACATTGTTAAAATAAATAAAAATTAAGATACGTGAAATATATTTTCCGTACTAGGCCTGCTGTTGTGGTCTTCAGTCAAAAGCCTGATTTCATGCAGCTCTCCAAGAAACCAACCAACCCTTTCCTGTGCATTCCTCTTCATCTCTGAGAACTGCAACCTACATCCTGCTTACTATATTCGTCTCTCGGTGTTCCTCTGCGATTTCGCCTGCACACACTTCCTTCCAATGCCAAATAATTTCTTGATGCCTCAGAATGTGTCGCACCAGTCAGTTCCTTCTTTCAATCAAGATAAGGCAGATATTGATTTCTCCACAATTCTTTTCAGTGCTTCTTCATTAATTACATGATCTACCCATCTAATCATCAGCACTCTTCTGCAGCTAAAAAATTGCAGAAGCTTCGACCATTTTTTTACCTGAACTCGTTATTGTCCAGGTTCCACTCCAGTACAAGGCTACACATCAATCCCTTGTACAAACCAGTAACGTGTCAGAGCGAAAGCTCTAAACCACCGCGATGAACTTTAGTTCAAAACTAAAGAAGTTTGTCAAAAGGATGTCATTGAAGTTAGATTCGAAAATTTTAGTTCTGTCGATGACACACAGGCAGATCTATTGAAATGGTATTGTAAATGATACCTACTAAGTAGTGTATGCTATTCTATGAAGAGGTTAAAGAGAAGTTACTCCACTGCAGGTCTATACTGCCGAGAGTTGGTGAGTCTGTGTTTCTAATGACAAAGGCCGGAGATAAAATATGTATTCGGATGTCAGGTTCAGTATTCCGACACGCTCGAACCTCTGTGGCCTATAGCTTTAATCTGTGTCCTAGAATTTAACTTGTTTCACAGCAAGCAATTCCGTGACAACTAACAAAGAATCCTCTCATAACTCCATTTCTGGTAGATAAAAATCCGCACCTTGTACGAAATTGGTGTTCGTCGAATAGATATTTCCGCGTGGTCTACGGCGCCATGCTGCGAATTGCGCTGCTTCTCCCGCCGGAGGTTCGAGTCCTCCCGCCTGCGCGCGCCTGTGTGTGTGTGTGTGTGTGTGTGTGTGTGTGTTACTGCCAGCGAATATTTATGCCGTTTTTGACCACTATTGTAATGGTTTGCGGTATTCACAGATAAGTTTCCGATTTGTCTGACTACTGGAGAGTCCGTGACGGTGATTGCCTTCCAGCTCCCCTCTCCCCCCCCCCCCCCTCCTCTCTGTGACAGTTCTACTTACACACCCGATCGCACTCAGATGGGGTTTCCGTTAGAGACCGAGCATTACAGTTAATGACTTTCGTGATGTACTTTCTGGTTGGAAGCTCCGCGAGACTGCAGATGGTGTGTGAAGGGGTGCAGTTAAGCCAGAAAAATTTAGCGAAATGCAAGAACACGTATAGAGCATCCACTGTTGGAGCGGCAGTTGACACTATCTTAACAAATGTAACATGTTTTTAATATTACACTACTGTCGATAAATTGGCGGAAAGTGTAGCAAGATTATAATATCTAGGAACACACCTCTTGACACATTTGCAGTGAAACAACCACACAAAAGTAGAGTCATGAGGGGCAGAGCCAGACTGAGTTTACTGTGAAAGCTAAGGAATTTTAATTATTCCGTGAAGTAGGTAGCGTACAAAACTGTCTTTCGGCCGATTCTACAGCATGTCCTTGCTATATAAGGAAGGGTACAAGCAGGAAATAGAGCTTACGTTGAAAACCTACAACTCTCTAGTAACAGCCTGCTCACCAGAAAAACGGAACTCTTTGTATATAATTCCCAATTTCGCACAAGTGTGACTCCTGGGGGCCAGAGGCCTATGGACACTGACAGAAGGCGACAAAATGCCTTAAGAACTGCACAAAATGTGTGTTTCAGTAACGGAAGGAGGAGGCTAGAGAATAGGCTATAACACCAGATTACAAACATTATTACAAGGATAAGATTAAGTAAAATTTACCAAACCACAAAGAAAACGATGGCAAAGTCAAGGGCAGAGAATGATATAGAATACAAAAGGAAATGAAAGGAGTATGCCATTCTATTAGAGACACGGGGGATTCTAGAAGAAAGAGGATTGTTGAGATGTTGGATGATCTCATACATATGGGAGTCGGGGTAGAAAAGAACTGCTAAAAATCGAAAATCTTAGAGTAAAATTGTCGAAATATCCAAGTCTCGCCAAGAGCCGTAGCACTACAGAAGAAGAAGATGATGATGATGATTCAGAGGTGTGTTTTTCGACACAGTTATTGCTTTATGCAGTACGAGAACTGTAACGTCTGATGTTTTGCTCTGCCCTAAATATCTTTGTCTCACGACTCTTTTCTTTATGCAATAGTTTATCAAAGCTGTAATATGTGGTTTTTATGTTTCACAATTATGTTGATTTGTTCATTTATTATTCCGTTGTGAACCGGCCTTCGGCTTTTAAGGACATCTAATGATAACTGTTCAGTATTAAGTTCTCTAACGATGGCCTGAGAAGCCGAAAGGGGGTTCAAAACGAACTAATAGGTAAATAAATAAACATTATTGTGATATACAGCCTATTCGAGTTTTAATATGGCATGTCCAAGTACCGACGAAATATTCCATAAATATGCTTTATTTAGACATCAATATGGCGGAATGATTAAAATTATAGTCTTACTAGTAAGTTCATACCTAGTTATACCTAACTTAAATTATGACTTTCGTTCTTCTTCTTCTAAGACCACATCAATAAAATGCCGCACCAGTTTTTTGTTAAACATTATTAAATCACAATTTTTTTTGCATCCCAATATCCATAACTCGATACAAAGTCATGAGCTTCAGTTATATGATATCAAATTAATGCAGCATTCATTCACGTAATGTATATCTAAGCGAGAATTGAAATACCGGTACTTTGTGAATATGGAAGTGAAAAGATATCGACTGAAAGTTCAGAATAGATGCCATGGAATATTTATTTATTTATTTATTTTTTCCTGTAACATACCAATCCTGGCACACATTTTCAAATTAGCACCAAGTTAAAGTAAGCGCACACTCTGCTACGGAATAAAAATTCGTTCCGGAAAGGAACTGAAATGTTACGTTATTTAACGTGCACTGGAAAATATCAGCTAAGTGTATTGGTAGGTCAGAGTGCAGCATAAAAAACAGTGCACCGTGTGTTACGAAAGTTGTTCGGACCTGTTATGCTTATTTTGAACACTTTTATTAGTTACTACATTGTCAACATTTTTAAGTGTTAACTCTACTCTCTTACCTTGCTAAAGTGGCCATTATTGTCGTGAAGAACCGCAATATTACCACCTCACTCTGTAAACACAAATGGCACGATGGTAAGAAGGGAGTAACACAACGGAACCTGTTAAACTGCAAGTACAGCTAGTTTTTCTGCTTATATTTCTTATTATTACTGGTACCCAGTTGGTACAAAACGAAAAGGAAGAAAAAAAAAAACTTTGTTGACCAATGGGAGAGTGGTATGTAAATAGTTGACTAGGATATGAATAAGCCTCAGTGCATGAACATACTACGAGCATTCTTCGTGTATTACTTTACAAAATTAGTCAAAACAATACTTTTCTCTAAAAAGTATAGGCTGCCTTTCATTGTATTAATAATAATAATAATAATAATAATAATAATAATAATAATAATAATAATAATAATAATGATGATGATGACGCACTCTCAGCTTTTCAGGCAGCATGAAATGTTTTATTTCCTTTCGAATGATGTACATTCATTTAGCACTCGAGTTGAAATTAATGTTAAGTTGATATCTGTAGAGCTGCCTCTCGTTTCTTGATGGAAGATTCGTATGAGCTGTCCAGATCCCCTGTAGTTTCGTGGCGAGATGGGTTAGCCATCCTTTCCCCGTTCCATTAGTTAGCACAATATTGTCGTTCTTGTGTGCTGTTGGCGCTATGAACTCGTCGCAATATATGGCGGCAGGCCATCCACAGCGCTCTCATAACCGTTATTTTAAATAAAAGCGCAGTATCCGGATAAATCTGACATCGAAACGACGCATATTTCACCGCGCGGGCCTTATTTTAAACCTGCATTAACACCTCGCTTTTTAATTGAGGTATCGGCCGCTTCCGTCTGTTGCTCGCACCCGCGAACCGCTGAGCGCCCATTCGTTTTTACGGCTCAGACCAGCCGAATCGGTAATTTTCCGCTGCTGCGGATTTCCAGCACTTGGAACGCGATTTTTCAGTTTTATTCCGTACGAATAAATACCTGCATTCGTGTGAAGTGATAGATATGTTGCCTCTTTCGCACATTGTAATACAGCATTGCCGGAAACTTTTTGTTTTCCGCCAAGGTGATGAAACATTGTATACGCATTTGGAAAACATATGGTGTGTAAATGACACACTGGTCGCTTATGAAGCGCCCTCTTTGCTTTGTCCTTTTTAATTTTAACGTGGCGTGTTTTGCAAAAAGAACTGCAGTTTTGTTTGCGACGGTTTTATATCTGTAGCCACGAGCGTTTCAATGGATTTCGGCTTTAGGAACCTTTATTCGGTGAGGTGGCGCAGTGGTAACACGCTGGACTGTCATTCGGGAGGCCGTTGTTCATCCAGATTTAGGTTTTCCTTGATTTCCCTAAATCACTCCAGGCAGATGAAAGGACGTTTCCTTTGAAAATGCACGGCAGATTTCCTTCTCCATCCTTACCCAAACAATCCGAACGCGAGCTTCCGCCTCTAATGACCACTCTATCGACGGGGCATAAAACTTTAATCTTCCTTCCTTTGGGATGTATAAAGGCCACGGACTAAGACTATCATGTATTATATGTAAGTATAGCCTTCTTTCCTGGGAATTTTTGTCTTCACCTTACAGAGTAAGAGATTGGAGCAAGCTGTCATAACTCCGCCTCCACTCTCTAGAAACCACTTAAAATTTTGACACGTTAAATTAAAACAGCAGTTGTCATGAAATTTTAGTAAACTTACATAACGCATGTCCTCTAATTGATGTCCTTACGAATGTTACTATCTTAAAGCGATAATGGTGTTAAAGTTTTTTGTCAGGGCTCGAACTGATGGTAGGTACTGTACCACTTAAGATAAAAAAATTTTAAGGAGATCTGTGACCATATTGGCACTGACTAGTAAAACCCTAATTTTAAGTGTAATTTTTATCGCATGATGCGTTTCGGAAGAACGCAATCCTCGAACTTCAAAGTATGTGCTACGAAGAGACCAAACTGCTAGAGTCGTCCATCCATAGACTTAGACAATGCTTAATCTGACTTACGCTAAAGACAACACACAATGCTTTGACCCAAATATGTGAGTGGCTCGAAGACTAGTTATGTAATAGAAGCCAGTATGTTGTCCTCGATGGCGAGTGTTCATCAGAAACTAGGGAATCGTCACGGTTGCCCCAGGGAAGTGTGATAGGATCGCTATTATTTTCTATCTATATAAATGATCTGACGGGCATAGTGAATTGCAATATGCGGCTGTTTGCTGATGATGATTCCGTGTACAGGAAGGTGTCGTCACTGAATGACTGTAATACGACGCAGAATGACTTGAACCAATTTTCTATGTTAGCTCTAAATGTAGAAAAATGTAAGGTGATGCTGATGAGTAGGAGAAGGAATACCATAATGTTCGATTACAAAATTAGTAGGGTGCTGCTTGACAAAGTCGTGTCAATTACATATCTTGGTGTAACGCCTGCACAGCGATATGAAATGGAATGAGCATATGAAGACAGACGTGGGGAAAGCGAATGCTCGACATCGGTTTATCGGGAAAGTTTTGAGAACGGGTAATTCGTTTGTAAAGGAGAACGTATATAAAACGCTTGTACGACGCCGTCTTGAGTGTTGCTCAAGTGTTTGGGATCCCCACCAGATCCGTTTAAAGTAAGATAGAGAAGCAGTTCGGAGGCGGGCGGCTAGGTTTGTAACTGCTAGATTCGATCAATGCTCGACTGTTACTGAAATGCTTCCGGAACTGAAATAGGAGTCACTGGAAGGAAGATGGCGTACCTTTCAAGAAACAGTGTTGAAGGAATGTAGAGGGCTGCAATTTGAGGCGGACTGCAGAACGATTCTACTGCCGCTAACCTACATTTTGCGTAAAGGCTACCAGGGCTCGTACGGATGCAGACAACCATTCATTTTTCCCTCGCTCTATATGGGAGAGGAAGAGGAAAGCAAGTAACCAGTAGTGGTACTACGTACCCTCTGCCGCGCACCTTAGGGCGGATGGCTGAGTAAATATGTAGATATAGACCGAGGTTTGACACGAACCTCCGACGGGAGCGATCGCGTAAGCCACGACCTGGCTCCCTGACTGCGTGGCCATCCTCGCACGACTCCTCTGAGATGTCAAAATTACTAAAAATTTCCGAACTATTATGCCGTGGTCTTTTGGATGTATTATGGAAACCCAACGTTTCGTACCCGACTGCGGAGGACATTTTCAAGGGGGATAGTGGCACTTTTGAATGTCAGATACACACCCTGGCTCGCTACTGACTGAAGTCAAGCTCCGTTTAACGAGGGCTCGCGCGCAGAGGTGTGACGTCAGATGTTTTTGATGTGCGCGTGCAATTCGTTGTTGCCAATTGCCGCTGTAATATCGTCCCATGTTGGAAGACTGTTACATTTCTTCTTCAAAACCGGAGTCCAGATTTCATATCAAAAACAACTGACGTCACACATCTGCTCGCGAGCCGTCGTAAACGGAGTTTAGATTCAGTCAGTATCGAGCCAGGGTGTGCATCGGACTTTCAAAAGTGCCACGATCCCCCGCAGTCGGGGGACGAAACGTTGGTTTTCCATAAGACCACGGCATAATAGCCCGGAAATTTAGTAATTTTGACCATTCCGGGCGTGTAAGTTCATATTTTACAATCCTCTGAGATGTGCCGTGAAATACAAGAGCATTAGACTGCTGGCTATCCCAAATGCAGCACCAAGAAGGTCTAGGGGTGTTACAACTGAGATAACCTGTTGGCCGTGCGCTCTAAGGCCTCTTGTTGCGGAGTGCGTGGGTGCTTCTCGCCGGAGGTTGCAGTCCGCGCGCGCGGTCGTGTGTGTGTGTGTGTGTGTGTGTGTGTGTGTGTGTGTGTGTGTGTGTGTTTTCTGTTAGCATAAGTTAGTTTAACCAATTTTTAAGTCTAAGGACTGATGATCACTGTTGTTTACTCCCTTAGCTTTAGAAACATTTGAACATTATTATTAGATAACACGTTGTACGAACATGGCATGATTGAACATACAGCCCAATTTCAAGTGAGGAAGATGATGAACTAACTACTGAGTGTTACCGCCATTGCTGACTATAACCGCTGCTATACATCTCGGCATTGAATCAAAGAGCCAGTGAATGTGTTGTAACGTCTGTCGCCAGTCTAAACCGTTTGACCGATGGTTGCGTTACGACTAGTGCTGGATACATCGCCCACTGTTTGTGTAGATCAGCTTCGGTTGCAAGTGCAAGCAGCCTGGACTGCTATACCTCAACAAAAGAAGAGCCTCTTTGATTGATTGCTTAAGCGTCATGCAAGTGCGTCTTGCCCCTGCGAGGTGTTGGTACCTCAGGCGGTCACATGTGCCAGTGACGTGCGCGCCCGCTGCAGGGAAAGTCTGTGGTCGGGTGGCAGGTATTTTGGCCGCGGCAGCCGCAGCCAGCTGGCCGCTGCGCCCGCCTGTCACATGTCCTCCGCACGTGCTGCCCGGAGTGGACGGCGCCAGTCTTCCAACATACCACTGGGCCACCATTCGTGTCCACACGCCCATACTGTGACGCCGCTAGAAAACAGTAGAATGGCAAATAAAGCATAACGTTCCCAGTAGACATCATGACAGGGCACTGGTCATAACCCCCTTTCCAATACGTACATACAGAGTGTTATAAAAAGGTACGGCCAAACTTTCAGGAAACATTCCTCACACACAAAGAAAGAAAATATGTTATGTGGACATGTGTCCAGAAAAGCTTAATTTCCATGTTACCGTCATTTTAGTACTTCTCTTTAAACGTAAATTGAAATAATTCGTGCAGACAGTTGTCAAAATACCCAATTGTTTCGTTAGTATGTACTGTACTTCCTCGATTCTCCACCACTTGGCCCAATTGAAGGAAGGTACTGTTGACTTTCAGTGGGGACATGTACGTACGCTTCTCAACAACAGATTCGGTGATCGATGGATTGGTAGAGTCTGGCCAATTACATGGCCTCCACGCTCTCCTGATCTCAACCCTCTTGACTTTCATTTATGGGGACATTTGAAAGCTCTTGTCTACGCAACCCCGGTACCAAATGTAGAGACTCTTCGTGCTCGTATTGTGGACGGCTGTGCACAATACGCCATTCTCCAGGGCTGCATCAGCGCATCAGGGATTCCATGCGACGGAGGTTGGATGCGTGTATCCTTGCCAACGGAGGACATTTTGAACAGTTCCTGTAACAAAGTGTTTGAAGTCACGCTGGTACGTTCTGTTGCTGTGTGTTTTCATTCCACGATTAATGTGATTTGAAGAGAAGTAATAAAATGAGCTCTAACATGAAAATCAAGCGTTTCCGGACACATGTCCACATAACATATTTTCTTTCTTTGTGTGTGAGGAATGTTTCCTGAAAGTTTGGCCGTACCTTTTTGTAACACCCTGTATAATTCGAAAGGAATCGTCGGCGTTATGTGACTGGTGGTTTAGGATCTCTTGAGAATGCGGTCTCACCTAATTAACATTAAATGAGAAACCACGATACCTGGGTGTATACATTGACATTAAACACAGTTTTACAAAACGTACGCACAACCACCAAAAAGCAGAGAAAAAATCCACAAACTTGCAAGCATAAACACTACACCGGGTATACTACCAATCTCACACATCAGGACATACCACTGCCCTATCTGTGAATAGCTTCACAGCAAGTTTATGGTTACATACGTTGGCTGCAGCTACCAACAGAACAGGAATGAGTGGAGAGTGGAATTTTCTCCTGAAACTTTCGGGGCAATTTGCATTATGTCAATAGAATCACTGTGAGACCTGTTGGGTAACAACTCTATCTTCATAAGCGTCAGTCACAGGACCCTATGCTACTGGCTTAGAAAAAGGAAGGTACGGTAAATTCACGGAAATAACAGTGGAATAACATCGAACAGGAACGTCAAGTAAGCCCTACGCAGTTGGATGTATGGCAACGGGAGTCGGGCCAAATTAATAAAGGCCTTAGCGTGTAACATCGAGGAACGGTTACGGACGAAACATGCCAGTCTGTTCGCGTATGGCCCTTTTCCTAACTGCCCATGGCCCATATCCAGCGCACCTACAGCGCTTCTGATTTTCTGCAAATTGCCAGTTGCCATTGTAGTGAACATGGATCCTGTAAACACGTAGTACCGTACTGTGAGCTGTACTCAGACTCGCGGCGAAACAGAACAGAAACTCAAGGACTCAGACAAAGTGGAAAAACTCATTTAACTAACACAACACGTTCCCAGGACAGAATACACTAGACCCCACACGCACGTAAAGTCGATACGGGGACTGCAGGATAACGAACTCCTACACACAGGGGAGACACCAGGAGAAGAACAAGTAGATATCTAAATATAAGAGCATTTGACATAGATACAGCCAGAGATGTGTGTGCTACAAAAGGGTTGTCACCTGTTGTGCGAGTGGCTCGGTAGCGCAGTGGTAGAGTGCCAGACTACGAATCGAAAGGTTGTGTGATCGATTCCCGCCAGGTCCTAGGATTTTTATCTGTTACTTTCCACTTATTTCACCTCCGACAATGTTGCTGATGTGAAAAAATATCGAGTAGCGCCGTGATTCGGAATCCACGTTAAACTGAAAGTCCCCCGTAACTGTATGGGTTCTAAGGTTGGAGGAAGGCAATGGCATACCAGCTCCAAACGGGACTATGCCAAGGAAAGCACTGTGGTGATTCGGGTTGTTGACTGCTTTACCGCCGGCCGCGGTGGCCGAGGAGACTGAGGTGCTCCAGTCACGGTCTGCACGGCCACTACGGTCGGGGGTTCGAATCCCCCCTCGGGCATGGATATTTGTGCCGTCTTTAGTATAAGGTAGTTGATAAGTAATTTGTAAGTTTAGAGATTGATGACCCCGTATTCAAGTCCCATAAGCTGTACAAACATTTGAACATTTTTGAACTGCTTTACCTTTTATCAGGAGACATGTAAGGTTAAGCCTGTAACCCTGCTTGAATAGAACCTTTAAACCTAGAGCAAACAAGAGAAATATATGTTAACAGATAATCGTGGCCGAATTATGTACCAGAAAGGACGTTAAATCTGTTACTATAGTGGCTTAGATTTTCTTCAGAAAACAGTAATTTAGAATGAGAGTACAACATGATGAGAAAACAGATGAAGAAATGTAAACATATAGTACGCACTATGCACATCAATACTAATCGATATCACGTAGTATAGAAACACCATGTCGAACCTAGACCAGCATATCAACATATCTCAGAGAGTAACCTACAGAGACAACCTCCCAGGGCACTGCAGGTAAAGGGCCATCTCCCATTCAACTTATTTCCTCTTCTTTTAAGGGTCTTCTTAAATGAATCTTTTTTTTTAATGTCGTACTTGAAATTCTATGTACAACAGATATGAAAGTACGATACAGCTGCCATGTGTACTGGACAAGAGGAGAAAAGATGTCCATGAGCCCCGGCCTCAGCTGCTGCGCGCCAGGGTCGTGACTCCTGGTGGTGAATAGCAGTGTCGGCGCGGCTATACATCCCCCCGCTCGGCGTAGCTCTTCCCCCTCCCCCCCCCCCCTCCCACACAAACCATCCGCTCGTGAGCGACACATCAACACTGTGACGTCAGCCTGTTGGCCCACCCACTTAAGGATAGTAACACTAAAATTGGGCTGTTTGCAATGGCTTTTCGACAGCTCGAAATGTAATTGCAAATAACGCCGTAACCTCTCATCTGTCGGACCCGGTGGGCTTGGGGTAAAGCACTCAACTGGAAACCGAAAGGTCGCGGGTTCGAAACTCGGTCGTACCCTGGATTTATTCAGTCCGTGTTTTAACCCATCCTTCACCTCTCAACGATGTGAGGAATCGCCAGAAACGTGGTACGGATTCCACGTTAAGCTGTAGGTCCCCTTTCCGCGGTTGGATAACTGGGGTAGGCTAAGGATACGCAAGTTGCCGAAGTGGCGTCCAATTGTAAGACTTGCACCAGGCCAATGAGCCACATGGAATTATTATTATTAAATAAACGTATTTGTAGAAGAGAACATTCTCTATAACTGTGATCTCTTATGCTTATTTACAAAAATAACGCGATTCGCCAGTGTGTGTGTGTGTGTGTGTGTGTGTGTGTGTGTGTGTGTGTGTGTGAAAGTAAGGTTAAAACAAGTATGTTGATTGGTGGAAAAGTTAAGGCTGGTCTACTGATAGGAAAGCAATGTCGCTACAGGGTTTTGGCAATTGTGAGCCAACTAAAGGTGGCCTGTATCAAAACTACTCGTTCAAAACTGATGTCATATTAAATGCAACACTATTCATTGTCAGTAGCTGGTAGTTAACATTCGCGATAACCAACTAATCTTTAATGAACTTGATTGAAATGTTAAACATATTTATTATTCATTAACACTATAATTCTGTTTAGTTACGGCCCTAATATTAATACCTGCACAGATAATTAAGAAACAGTGCGTTTAAACTGATTGAAAGCGCAACGGATATTTTGAACAAAGCAAGAACAACACGTAGTGCGAAGGCTCACTGACTACATTATAAATTTGACTGCGAGAGAAATCCGAAAACAACTACTTCACTTTCTAATAAAGGAATTGCGAGAATTTATACCGCAAACTGACTGATTGCAGAAACTTAGTATCTTGTTCACTTGCGTGCAGCACTGCACAACAATCACTACTATCATTAATACGCCACACCAATAAAGAAATCTGTTAATCAAACTCAGCTTAGTCACTACTATGCTTTGACTTTAATAGTAAATAACTTTCAATGAAAGGAAGAGGGTTAGCTTTCTAACTACAAAAGTGAAATAAGTTTAACTTTCTCAATTATTAGTAGGAATAGTCATTACATTACCTTATGATTGAAGAACAACAAAAATCTTCTCAGACTGATACATATATGAATGATACATCATCTTATAACGACAGAATTGTGTCTGTTCCACAAAATCAAATTACAAAATTATTCCATCAGCTCATACAAAACTTGCCTCAGCAGCCAAACCAAAGCACGTCCGCTCTATACAAGAACCACATGCCTCTCCGTTCAGCCTCTCCGTTCAGCCTCTCCTCACATACATAAACTTTGACAGAGATGTTACACAACAGAGTAAACCATAGACGTAGTCACTCAAAGAAATTCATATAATTTGTACAGACATGTTTCAAGGTGTTCCCTCTACTTCCGTCACGCCTTTCAGCCGTTCGACTCCGCATCTTACAACCATCGACCAGATCCTTCCTCTGATGTTATCCGCCGAATCCGGAAAATAAAAAAAAAAAAAAAAATAAAAAAATAAAAAAAAAAAAAATAAAAAAAATTCAAGCAAAACTTGTTCACAATTAACATTGAGTAACTTTAGTTTGAATTTTTCGATATTTTGACCCTGAAAGTTGATACACCCGTCCAAAGATATTATTCTTCATATGGCTCTACTCTCATATTCTTTAGCTGTAAGTAGTCATTTAATGGAGGTTCCAAGGATGATTTGAGGATGAAATTTCATGTAGGTATCAATACATTGGAGGATAATATATTCATAATTAATAATCATGATGGATTATTGTTAGGATTGGTTTCGTTAGTTCCGAACGCCCCCCCCCCCCCCCTCCAATATGTGAAATTCTATCGTGATTGAATTTCTGTGAAAAGATTTTCGAGAAACGCAGAAAAATAAAAGAGATTAGAAAACTGAAAAGCGAATCGGCGTGTTTTTCGGCCCACTTTTGCAAATATTTCGGACAAAAAAATAAGAATATAAGTAATGTAAATTTAAATGTACAAAAATAATATACATTGTTTTATTAAATAGTATATGTTGTTATTTTTATGTATTTTATCTATTTCATTTTATACTATTTGTACGAGATACTTATAAAAATAATAAAACTGCACCAGTGCGATTTCGTGGGCACCACCTGGCTTCCTTCTTTGGAAGTGCATTTAGTACTGCTGAACAATTGTCTTTGACGTTCTTAAGTGCCTCGTAACGTTGTCCTATCATTGTCAATTCCAGTTTGGGAAACAGCCGTAAGTTGCTGCAAAATCTGATCTACGGTGGGTGATCCGCGAGTGTGACCGATTGCGGGCGAAATTCGCGAACATTCTTAGTTTGTGGGCTGGGGCGTTGTTGTGGAATAACAACCTGAAAGCTGCGTGTCGATGTTCCAGCCAAATCCTACGAAGTGTCACCTAAATTTGACCAGATTAGGACCTTAAGGCCCTCTCTTACTTCTGACCAGAAAAAACGCACACAAAGGATTTAAAAAACAGAAAACATATTGTTAGTCATATTACTAATAACGTAGTAATAATAATAACACAAAAATAACAGTATCAATTGTAATTTGTAATACATGCTAATACTAATAATAAGAGATATTTACATGGAGTTAGTTTAACAGATTTGAACTAAGTTTAATATAAACAGAAGGAAAAAAATATTAATGAAAGAGAAGAAGATTGAAAATGATAGTGCCAGTGGTTGTTAGGAAGTGGAGATAAATATGAATAACGATCGCTGTTGCCGAAAGGAAAGAGAAATATTTGCGGAGGAGGATAAATTGACAACAGTGATCTACAGACTGGTAAGTGGAGAAAAAGATGTCTATTGTGACAGAAGGTGGACCCTTAGCTGTCTTTTGAAGATTTGAATTGCTTTTGTCTCTCTTCACTTTTGAGGAATATTCTTACACAGTCGTGTTACTCACCAGGAACTAATATGTGCCCCAATTGTCTCAAATGTTCGTTAAGCTTAAGGGACTTAACTACGGGGTCATCAGTCCCTAAACTTACAAACTACTTATGAACTACCTACAACTAAGGACGGCATAAATATCCATGCCCGAGGGGTATTCGAACCCCCGACCGTAGTGGCCGTGCAGACCGTGACTGGAGCGCCTCAATCCCCTCGGCCACCGCGGCCGGCCCCAATTGTCTCCATGTAGAGTGTATTATATATTGTTTCATTAGAGTTTCAGAATATTTGGCGTTCTCTAGAGAATTTTCAGTGTACTGGCGTGCTGTTACAATCTCCTTCTGATTAACAGGACGGCAAGTTGTATGATAGCAATAAATAAATAAAAAGAGAAATAGAAGTAATCAGTGAAGGCGTCATGCTGCAGACGGTTGCGCACTGTCGCATAATGAACAATATACGAGCGTTCGGAATATGTGACGAACTGCACACTATTTCGCGAATGCAGCGTTTATTCTCAGGAGAGATAAGTCATATAGCAACATGTCCCTCGCTACAATGACTTGGTAGATGTATTATCGTACCGTGAATAACGAACTATTCGGGACAGAAGAGGGGGACGAGGGCAGAGCGTGCAGTTCCGGAAGAGTGGGGGCCGCCTGTTTAATTGCTGCAGCCGCGCCGGCTGACGCTGAGGGATGCGCTGCCATCTAGCGAATGGCCTGGAAAGCACACGCGGACGCCTGGCTTCAGATGTGCAGAGAGAGCGTCTGCCTGCCAGGCCAGCGCCCTGCGCACGGCCAGTGGGGATGCACAGATGAATGCGCCTCAGCTCGCAGCTCTAGAAATAGCTAAATAGCCCCTCAAGCCCTGTACGTGCTCCCTGGATGATCCTCTTTAACTTGCCAACTTTGCAGATACTACCGTTCGTCTACATCTGCATCTGCTCTGCTCTGCGTTTAACACTTCGGTGCCTAGCAGAGGTTTCGTCAATCCTTAAGGCGGGTATTACACTGTAAAAGATCTTTGACAAGGATCTTTTATCAAAGCTCTTTGGTCAAATCTTTGACAGTGTAATGGGTCATCTTTTATAAAAGATTTCTTTTATAAAAGATATTTGATAAAAGTTAGCGAGAGAGCCTAGCTTTTATAAAAGTTCGCCATTGTATACATGCGTCTTTCGTTGCTTTGACGCCTTTTAACGTACAAATTAACGTAAAAGTGTATTTTTTGTGTCGCTACTGCCACAGTGATCGTTTAAAAGTGAGAAGTGTGCGGAATATTTATTAATACAAAGCACATTTCCAAAAATGTAGGGTTACAATCGTATAAAGAAAAAGCTACAGCTGTCAGTTGTATTCAAAGTGGCTCACTGAGGTTGATGATAGGGAAGAAATTATATGGATCAAAGGATATATGGAGATGCATAAATGAAATAAATGTTTTTATTTGTATTACTCTAACCTAACCTCGTAATTCCTCCTAAAGCGATTTACATCTTGGTTCACTCATGTATGGAATAATACGTGAAATATTAGGCCTACACTAGGATTCGTGTATTTTACTGCCTGCTGGAATAGATTTTGTATGTGGATATAAATGGGAGGATCTTCAGTGGAAAGGGATTCATGATTTGCGTAATGAGGTACTGCACTAGTTAGCTCGATATTTTTTCTTGCTTTGCACGATGCTTTTCGACATTTAACCACAGTCCAGGTATTTATACGGATATTTTATGTTTCGGAAAATCAGGCGAAACAAATGTCAGACTGCAGCAAACATAAAAATGTCTTTCGCAGCGCATATTCCTCAATGAAGCCTAACATGAAAGAACTACGAAAATATTCTCTCTTCTTATCATAAAGTATCTAACGAAGTTATGTTTAGCATGACACACGTTAAATTATTTCAGTTTTTCATTATTCCCGTTGACACAGCTGTAGGGCTTCCTGAAACATCGATTATAATGAAGTATTTATAAATATGAGGGTGAATTAAAATATTTGGTCACGTTCTTAAACAATTTAGGTTATTATTTCCCAGCAGTGTAGCTCGCGGAGTACATTTCTGCGAGCAGTTTTCGTATTTTCCTCTTGCTGTTCACGGTTTTACCTAAAATTGTTTCAATTTTTCGTTCTTTCCAATGAATGCATTCACGAGCAACATTATATTACGTACTATAATACAGACGCTTTACTATTTTGGAGTCTTATTCCGAGCAACTATGACGAAATATTTTACGATAGTGTAATGTGCTCCTGTGAAGTAGTTTCGTCAAAGATCTTGGATAAAATCTTTGACAAAGATCTTTGTCAAAGATCTTTTACAGTGTAATAACGGCCTAACAAGTTCGCTGCGGTCACCAGTGCGGGCCACTAACGCTCTAGGCGGTTGCACATGCTCGTGCGCCGAGAGCTGAAATCAGACCACTGCGAAACCTGTAATATTGAAAGCGAATATAACGTCTGCAAAAGAGGTGGTGCTAAGCTGAATGCCGATTATGTGATAAATGCTGCAAGCTCTCTGACTTATAAGCGGCATATGCATCTATTGCAAACAATTCTAACAACGCCTCTGATTTATTGATTTTATTGCAAACTGGAAAAAAAATTAAAAAATTCAAACAAGGGATAAATCCGCTTCATTGAGAAAGAATTATACTGAAAACACCAAAAGGTTTATCGAAGCCGGCCGCGGTGGCCGAGGGGACTGAGGCGCTCCATTCACGGTCTGCACGGCCACTACGGTCGGGGGTTCGAATCCCCCCTTGGGCATGGATATTTGTGCCGTCCTTAGTCTTAGCTAGTTCATAAGTAGTTTTTAAGCTTCGGGACTGATGACCCCGTAGTTGAGTTCCACGTGCTGTACAAACATTTGAACATTTGGTTTATCGAACGGAGAAAAAGAAACACGTCTCATCTGCAATGTGGTGCTATGGAAACCTAATCCCGTATAACAAATTTGCAAGGCTTATAGGCAATATTTTTATACCAAACCACTAAAGACGAAAACACACAACTGCAGACAGGAAAATGTTACGTGATGTTTTTTGGTGGCCTGTACTAACACGAGTGCACATCCAAACTAACTAAACTGAATACTCAGCTAGCCCGCCGCTTAAAAGCGTCGGCAGCTCTGAGGTGTTGATCGCGGAAACGCTTTTAAGCGTCAGCTGCAGAGAACATGTTAAGTTACTTCCCTACTCGATGCTATTCTGCATCGAAATGCGCCAAATTCCGTTCTCGGACGAATGACACAATGCTATGGCTGTCTTCTTATATGCATTTAATTACCAATATTTATAATTTACGTGTATTCATATATCATCGTTTATGTAACAATATACAAAAATTCTGAAGGTAGCATGGGTAAATTATAGGGAGCGAAGGGTTATATTCAACTTGTACAAAAACTAGACAGCAGTTATCAGAGTCGAAGGGAATGAAACGCTCGTAGCGGTCAGGAAGGAAGTGAGACGGGTTGTAGCCTTTCCCCAATGTTGTTCAATCTGTACTTTGAGCAAGCTGTGAGGGAATGCAAGGAGAAATTTGGAGAGGGAATAAAAACCTTGAGGTTTGCTGACGACATAGTGATTCGGTCAGAGACAGCAAAAGACCTGGAAGAGCAATTAAACAGAATGGACAGTGTCTTGAAAGGAAGGTATAAGATGAACATTAACAAGAGTAAAACGATGGTAATGGAATGGATCGTCAGAAAATCAGGCGATGATGAAGGAAATAGATTCGGTAATGAGACAATAAAAGTAGTAGATGAGATTCGTTATTTAGGTAGCAAGATAACCTCCGATGGCTGACGTACAGAAGATATAAAACGCAGAATTGCTATGGGAAGAAAAGCGTTTCAAATTCAAATGTTCAAATGTTTGTATAGCTTATGGGACTTAACTATGGGGTCATCAGTCCCTAAACTTACAAACTACTTATGAACTAGCTACTACTAAGGACGGCACAAATATCCATGCTCGAGGGGGGATTCTAACCCCCTACCGTAGTGGCCGTGCATAATGTGACTGACGCGCCGCAGTACGCTCGGCCACCGCGGCCGGCAGAAAAGCGTTTCTGAAGAAGCGAAATTTGTTGACATCCAATATTCGTTTAAATGTTTTGAAGTCCTTTCTGAAAGCATTTGTCTTGAGTTTAGCACTGTATGGGAGTGAAACGTGGACCATAAGGAGTTCAGAAAAAACGATGATAGAAGCTTTCGAAATGTGGTGCTACAGACGAATGATGACTAGATGGGTACATCACATAACTGATGAGGAAGTGCCAACAGAATTGGGGAGAAAAGGACTTTCTGGCATATCCTGACTAAGAGAAGAGATAGATTGGTGGGACATAGTCTGAGACATCAAGGAATCGTCAGCTTAGCATTAGAAGGAAGCGTGTGGGGTAAAAATCGTAGAGCGAGACCGAGGGGCGAATACAGTAAGTAGATTCAAAAGGATGTAGGTTGCCGTACGTATTCTCAGATGAAGAGACTTGCACAGGACAGGGTGGCATGGAGAGCTGCATCAAACCAGTATGCGGATTGAAGACAACAACAACAACACCTCTTAGTATAGCACACCCACAGAGGACCAAAATGCAAATGAATCGTCTTCTAATACAAGTAAAGAATCCCAGAGACTGATTTACGTCTCAAATAAGTCAAAGACATATATGTCATGCATGGAGGTCCGGGTTCGATTCCCGGCCGCAGCACAAATTTTAATTCAATGCTTCAGATCTATCAATAATGTCTTTGACATATTTGAGACGTAAATCCGTCTCTGGGATTCTTTACTTGTATTAATTGATATTTATATCACCATAACAGGATTGTTCCATCATGTCCATTGCTGAGGTACTATTCCGCTGCATGGAGAGCCTTGGCAGTAGTGGCAATTATCTTTGGAACAAAGAAGCTGAATTAAAGTTTGTGTTGTGGAGGGAAATCGTACATAGACCATTCCGAGGCGCCTTAATCGTTAGTGGTGTGGTAGTCTAACGGTTAAGACGTCTGCCTAGTAAACATTTTAATTCGATGCTTCAGATCTATCAAGAATCATCTTCTATTGACATGTAATACTTGCACTCCTCCTCCTCCTCCTCCTCCTCCTCCTCCTCCTCCTCCCTCACCACCGGCGCACCCCCCCCCCTAAAGTGAGTGGGACAATTCGTTGACTTGAATGGCTACTTCGTAAGCTTCATATCGTGCTTAGCGGTATCATTTATTACCCTGTTGATGCAAATCGCAGTCCTCGTGTACTTCACTTCGCGTCGCAGAAACAATTCTCGCTAGAATGCTTCCAACGTCCATGAGTGAGATTCGTGCGATGTCTGGTATACTTACATAGAACTTTCTACGAAGATGTGAAGGCTGAATTGAATGTGCTGATTGCGGTTTTGTAATCCAAACCATAACTTGAGTATGTGTGGCTCGGTAGCACAGATTACGGAACCAAAGGTCGTGGTTGGCTCCCCGTTCGGCCCTAGGATTTTTATGTCTTTTTTTTTGTTTCACCTCTGTGAGACATGTGGCACCGTGGTTCGGACTCCACGTTAAACTGTAGGTCCCCTTATAAACTGATTGGGTCAGTCAGAAGGTCGGAGGAAGGCAGCGGCATACCTCCTCCAAACAGGACTATGCCTAGTAAAGCACTGTGGTGTTGAAACCCATCTTCGGATTGTCGACTGCTCTAACTGACCTTAATCAGAGTAAATAATATATCATCTTTTCATAGGCATCTCAGAATTCCATTTCTTTTCGCCTCTCTCTCTCTCTCTCTCTCTCTCTCTCTCTCTCTCTCTCTCTCTCTCTCTCTCTCTCTCATGGCCGTGCGCCTTAATTTACTCGATCTATTTTATCATACTATCTCAATATTTGTCCGCTAAATATTTATTTGTGACACTTCCATCATTGTACTACCTCGGTTAGTTTTGTTTTCTAAGTTAACGATCACTATACCGTATTCAGTTTGGTGTGTATTTCCGTCTCGTAATCTCTCTTATTGATCTCTAACAATATGAAGTCTGAGGTTGTGATTGAGAACGTTTTATTTTACTTCATTTCTTTGGCTTCTTATTCTGTTTTGCAATAACGATCAGTGGAATCTTCCCTTCTAGGCAAGCGTTTTCCACGCATGTGCTTCCTCCAGCAATTACTGAGAAAGAGTACCGAATTATTCGCTTAATATAAAAGTACAACGGGGAATGTTCCTTTCACAGCACGACAAAAGGCGAATGTGTCATGACCGGATTAAAAAGTTTAAAACGGGAGGAGTATGTACTCAACTTATATGGCAGCTTCAAAAATTTCTAATGAAAATTTCTTTACATATTCGCGTTTTTTACAACTTAACCCTAATTATGCAGCGCTGTCAGCTATCTGAGATGGGAGGGGTGGAAGTTCATCTGCAATAGCCAGAATTCCCAAGTGGCGCGTTCTATTCAGCGACATGAAGTGCCATATTCAGATAGGCCAGGTTGCGTGCCTTAGCAGGAGGTGGCATGATATGTGGTACGGCGCTCTGTTACTTTGCACACAATATCGGCCGCAGCCGGTGCTCAACCCTGCTGGAGACGCTCCACCGAGGCAGCGTGGCATGCACTAGCCCCAGCCTCTCATCGATTAGACGGCTATTCAAAAGCAGCACTCGTTAGCTTGGAGTCGGATGTGTTTGCCACGCCTTGTGACGCCGCGCTAAGGTTCACACGAGAGCTCCACTCACTAATATTACGCGCCCAGCAGTCTATTATGAGCAGGTCGCACACCACATGTCGATGCTGCTTGGGTAATAGCTGCTGCATTTACGTTTCCTATCACATTTTCTCCTGTGTTTCCCATCTTCTTCTCACTGTTCTTTCCCGTGCATTTCGCTGTGAAGAAGTCCTTAGGGGCTGCACGAATATTTTATGGCCTTCCCCCTGTCCGCTCTACAGAACAGTTCAGAGGCTAGCAGTTAGGTTCATTACTGGTGGGTTCGACCAATGTGCGAGTGTCACGGAAATGCTCCGGGAACTCAAATGGGGATCGCTGGAGGAAAGACGACTTTCTTTTCGTGAATTTCTGTTGAGAAAATCTAAAGGTCGGAATTTGAAGCTGAGTGTAGTACGATACTTAACATTTCGCATAGTGATCACAAAGACAAGAAAGAGAAATTAGGGCTCATACTGAGGCATTTAGGCATTTTCTTCTTCGTTCTATTTGAGAGTGGAATAGGAAAGGAAATGCCTAGTAGTGGTACAGTGTACCCTGCACCACGCACATTACGGTGGATTGCTGAGTATGTATGTAGATGTAGATAGGTGCAAGTGCTGGAAGGTGGGTTACTGGTGCTGATGCGGTCTAGGAGAAAGGAAGAGGTTAGGCGAGCAGAGGGACTAGGGATTAGAAAATAAATTGCAGTTAGCGCATGTCCGAATAGGTTTGCGTCACTTAATCTCCTAATGTCTTCAAAACGTTCAAATGTTTATATAGCTTATGGGACTTAACTACGGGGTCATCAGTCCCTAAAATTACAAACTACGTATGAACTAGCTAACACTAAAAACGACAGAAATATCCATGGCCGAGGGGGGATTCGAACCCCCGACCGTAGTGGCCGTGCAGACCGTGACGGACGCTTCTCAGTCACCTCGGCCACCGCGGCCGGCCCTAATGTCATCAGAGTGATTTTCTTGACCCATTGGTACATGTAATAGCCCTGGGGAACGCACAATTTACATACTCCCACAACTAATTTGTTGGTCATCTAATTCATTGTAACCTCGGATGAATTAAACATAACACAAAAATCTATGTACAGTGAATCTAATTCCTACAAGCTTGTTTTTATCAGTCTTTAATAAGCCTATTGGCGTAAATTTTAGAATTTCTTTGTGTTGGGTAACAGCAGTGTTCAACGGTTTTCGGCCTTTTCTTATGGCCTGCAATAAGTTTTAGCCTGCGTTTGCCCCCACATGGGCGATATCCTTTGCTGCCGCGGGTCGCGGAATACGAATGCCATTTGCGGCTCGCGGGACAAGTGGAATTGGATAGCGGCTGCGGAACGTCGGGGCAACGTTTGCCGCACTCCCCAAGTCCCAGCTGTCGCCGGCTGTAAAGGTGGCAGCGAGCGCTCCGCGCTGCGGTATTTCAGTGGCGTTCTTCATCTCCGGAGACGTGCGTGCCGCTGGAAAGGAGGTAACTCGTTTCGAATTTGTGGCGGCGCCGGGAGGTGATATTTTAGGGCAGCGGCGCTCGCCGGGGGGCAGGCCCCGCGGGGCGCAGCGGCCCACCCAGAGATTGCCGACGCTGCACGCTCCACACTTCCCACCTCCGCCACGGAGGCTCAAACACAATACACTAAAAAAACTCTGTCCCACACAGGCCACGAAAGGCGCAGCGGGTACTGACCGGCCGCCGTGTCACCCTCCACCCGAGGGCGTCACCGAATGCGGTATGTAGGGGGGAAGTGGTCAGCACCCCGCACTCCCGGCTGTTATGTCAGTTTTCGTGAATGGAGCCGCTACTTCTCAATCAAGTAGCTCCTCATTTGTTCTCACAAGGTTTGAGTGCACTCCGCTTGCCAACAGCGCTCGGCAGACCCGGACGGTTACCAATTAGACTTGCGCATAATAGTTCGCGATCGGGAGCGCTCACTTTAGTTCGCGGTTCTGCCGCGAACTAGTTCGTTCTTTTAGTTCGTCCGCTCCCAGTGACGGCTGAGCGGCGTGGTCTGCGCATGCAGGTGGAGGGAGAAGTTCTCCCACCTAGCCGCTTCGTGCGCTTGCTGCTTGAGCCGCTAACGATATAACGTAAACCAAAAGAAACAGTTTGTGGATAATTTCTCGCATTTAAGTTTAGAAAAATGTTCAAATGTCTGTAAATCTATCGGAGCAAACTGCATGGTCTTCAGTCCGAAGCTTACATACTACTTAAACCTAGGTAAACTAACCTAAGGACAAACACACACACACACACACACACACACACACACACACACACATGCCCCAGGGAGAACTCGAACCTCCACGGCGACCAACCGCGCGCTCCGCAGAGAGACGCTTTAGACCGCTCGGCTACTCCACCGCGGCTCAAGTTTAGAGTTATCTCTATATCTTGGCATTATGGAATTTATTAGTCAGATATTGCTGAGTGCAGAATACTTCAAAGCAGAAATTTTGTAGCACTGAACTATGTAATCTAGTAGGCAGATGCTAACCTCGAAATGGCTCTCATCAGCGTAAGGCAAACACGTGATTTTTAATTCTGTTCGCGATCTATTGCGCATATTTCAGTTCGCGACCAATCACGCATATTTTAGTTCACGACCTATTGCGCATATTTTAGTTCGAGACCGGTAGCTCTCCTTTTAGTACGCAGCTCGCCCGCGAAGTAGGTCGCTCTTTTTATTTCGTTCGCTTGTTTTGGCTTTTCCTACCGCTACTAAAACTACAGCTGAGCTGCGTCTCAGCTCGAAATGACGGCAACTGGCAGAAGAAAATCACGCGATTCTGTGCGCTCCCGCGTCCTCTCGCTGTTACCCGTCAGTCTTCGGAAAAGCAGGGGAGCCGGCCGCGGTGGCCGAGGGGAGTAAGGCGCTCCAGTCACGGGTCTGCACGGCCACTACAGTTGGGGGTTCGAATCTCACCTCGGGCATGGATATTTGTGCCGTCCTAGTTCGTAAGTAGTTCATAAGTAGTTTGTAAGTTTAGGGACTGATGACCCCGTAGTTAAGTCCCATAGACTTTACAAACATTTGAAACATTTGAAAGCAGCGGACGAACTAAGAGGCGAGGGATCAGTGAACTAGTTCGCGTAGTTCGCCTGTGGGAGCGCTCTTCCGAACTAGTTCGTTCGCGAACTACACAAGACTATTACCAATCCCAGTGCTAACAAGGCCCGACACTGCTTGATTTCGGTTATGTAATGGCAACCACTGTATCCACTGTGGCACGGCCGTTGGCACACAATACACTGGTTTCCAAAACTCAGTCTACAAACCGTAATTTCCCAGGCCTGTGTCGAATTCACGATGGAATCAAACTGTTAACAGATGTCCCTACGTTTCTGTTCCGCGCAGAAGACGGCATTCCAGTCAGCTTACAACCGTGCCAACTAGATCACTGTATAGTACAAGCAGAACTATACGATATTTTGAATCCCTCGTTGAAGGCGCGCATTTAAAGAATACGGAACACTTACGCTTTTTAATATGCTCTTAAGACCATTAAATATACTTTCCTAACGTAGAAAATATTGTAGCATAGTAAATTTATTAGCTTACATTTGACTATAATAGGCAAGCAACTTAAAGTTAGTGATTAGATGGATATTTAGTCATATGATACATTCACTTACATTCCAAAAAGGCATATGTGGCCGCTCTAAAAAATACCACGTACAGTTAAAATACAATTATCGTATTTTCTGGTTTATAATTAGTACGTCCACACACGTTTACGGTAACTAAGAGATGCATTCGAAAACAGTTACGTAATAATGTTAAATTGCGATATTGTAGTTTCCGTATTCCCCCCTCTAATGCCACGCATATTTTACACACAACATATTTCAGAAAGATTTGACGTCAAATTGCGTTTATTAACTTTATTTCAAAGTTAATGTTGTGTGCTAAGTTTTGAGTTTAGTGCTTTTCATGTACGACTTCTTTCCTGTTCGTATTATTTGCGAAGTTCAATTATTTATTTATTTGCTTATTTTATTTTTCAGACAACATGTTCACAGCTTAGCTTAGGCCTACATGTTCCGGTGTTGTGAGTCACATTTAAATCAAACACTGAACTAATGCGAAATAACATAATTCAAATACAATTAACTGATTAAAGCCAGCTGCACTCATGCGTCACTTGAAATACAATTAACAGCTCTTAAAATAACTCCTTAGTTGCTCTAAATAAAATCAATAAAAGTAGTTAACTTTAAACACATTGTATGTCGTGTTATGTTAACAATCTGTAGGAAAATTAAACCATTGCTTTCATGTATAGGCCTATATTTTCATTACTACGTATCTGTCAGCATAACTATTTCTAAAACAAATTGAAAAAGGGTTCTGTTCCTAACGTTACACAGATAGTTGCTAGATTTCGGCGTCCATAGTTGGCGTCTGGTATTTACAAGCCACTTTTTACGCCGATCTATGGTGGAAGGACGCCGTTAAAACTCACAGCGCCCATGTCTGCTATTATTTGAGCAGTTTGGAGCAGCAAAACCAGCCCTTTAACACTGTGAAACAAAAAAATCATAAAATATTCGCTATTTCACTTCGCTACAACACACAAAGCATACAACACTGTCTCCGGATTGGGATTCAAAATGACGGATTGTTCAGCTCGGTATATCTAGTGCTTTAGTGCCAACGGTGACGTTAGGGCACCCATCAAACCATGTACTTATTGCTGGGCAAACCGACATCCACAATGGCTGTCAACACATTCGCAGACGGTGCAGTATGACCGCATCTGGCATATACAGTCATGACACTCCCACTGATTTTTGTTATACGCTACGTTAGCAGCGCTCCTAGCGGCCAGCAAGGTACGTTTCTGAATACGATATCCGATGAGTTTGAATACTATCGTTTATATTATTTTTTGCAATAGGGAAGATATGCAGTGTAATACAATCGTTAATAACTACAAAATAACTCTTTAATAGGCTTTCTTCCTGATTTATTACAATGTCCTTCAACGACATTTATTAGGTTTCTTGAGAACCATTGGAAGGTATGAAGCGATACTTTGAAGGGTAGTTTACGTAACATTCTTTTAAAATCTACGATTTTTAATGAAGAGTTTCATTTTCTATTAAGAACAAATACTGGCGAATAAACAAAAGAAGACCTGAACTTTTCCAGAAAACATAGGTTTTCGGCTCAGAAACGTCAAGGTTTCTTCACTACAATTCCATTTAAAATTAGTAAGTCTTGTACGTAAGAAACGTATATGGAATAGAATACCTACATTATTTAATGTACCTGATAAGCCACCACTGATGCAGCTGAACGAAAAACCTCACAAAGGTGACAATAAAACGTCGAAAGGAGAGACAGTTACCCAATAAAGCAGAACAGTGCCAAAACTAGTTTAGTGAAGTTTATTAGTTTTTGGTTTACTTTAACCAAGTAACAATGTCAGAAACAGACAGTGAAAGCGGTGAACCAAGACGTAAAAAGGGAAGACATCACAAAGAAAAACATGTACGGGAGATGGAAAAGTTAGAAAGGCCTCGTGGTTTTTTTTTTTTTTTGTTTTTTTTTTTTTGTTTTTGTTTTTTTAACTTATGGGACTCGACTACGGGGTCATCAGTCCCTAAACTTACAAACTACTTACTAACTAGGACGGCACAAATATCCATGCCCGAGGGGGGATTCGAACCCCCGACCGTAGTGGCCGTGCTGACCGTGACTGGAGCGCCTCAGTCACCTCGGCCACCGCGGCCGGCAGGCCTCGTGGTGAAGAGTTTGTAACTTCAGCAGGCGTTCATGATAGTAAAAATAAAAAAAGAACGTTTCTTATAATGTTTTTCAAACAAGGCTTTTTTTTTTCACCTGCTGATCCGCTAGAATAAGAAAATTAACGACTGTCTACCATGAAAAGTCCAACAATGAAAAATGTTTAATCGTAAAATATTCTTTTTTTTTTCTTTTGTAAATATATGTAGCCAACATTTTTTAAATACCTTTTTTTGCCTTTTTACAAGGATTGAATAATTTTACTTGCTTATTTCTGAAACCTTTGCAGCATAATCCACAAATTCGGATCAAGTTTGTGCATTTAAAAACTTTGAGTTGAAAAAGGTACATATTCCTGAACTTATTTACGCAGTTACATGGTATATAACAAATATTTACACATAAATACCATGTGCAATGTGTTTGTTCCACTTAAATGTACACATTCACAATATCAATTAAATACAATGAAAGAATCCCTGAGACGGATTTTCGTCTCAAATATGTCAAAGACATTATTGATAGAGCTGAAGCATTGAATTAAAATTTGTGGTGCGGCCGGGAATCGAACCCGGACCTCCATGCATTCCGAGGCGCCTTAATCGTTAGTGGTGTGGTAGTCTAACGGTTAAGACGTCTGCCTAGTAAGCATGGAGGTCCGGGTTCGATTCCCGGCCGCACCACAAATTTTAATTCAATGCTTCAGCTCTATCAATAATGTCTTTGACATTCACAATAGTAAATATTTCTGTATAACAACTATTTTGTTTTTTGTCGCAAGTTTGTTTTGGGATGTAGCCTATACATTTTTCAACTCACTCATTCAGCCGGCCGCGGTGGCCGAGGGGACTGAGGCGCTCCAGTCACGGTCTGCACGGCCACTACGGTCGGGGGTTCGAATCCCCCCCTCGGGCATGGATATTTGTGCCGTCCTTAGTATTAGTTAGTTCACAAGTAGTTTGTAAGTTTAGGGACTGATGACGCCGTAGTTAAGTCCCATAAGCTATACAAACATTTGAACATCATCCATTCAATTGTTGCTGCATCTGAAACACAGACGGTAAGAATCTTCAAGACATTCGTTTTATAACCAAATGTAATTACATCCAAAAGTATGTGCGTTCAACCAAATATGAGTGAAGTGTAAAAATCTTCGAATCATTAGACTCCATACTGAATTGTTACACGTCAAAGATAGTGCCTGTCATGTAAGAGCAGGCGCTATCAGGAATTTATGTTTCTCGCATGTTTTGTGTATGTTCAGCGGAATACGCTACAAATATACACAATGTTCGTAAATATCTCCACATGAATAAGTTGCTGTTCATATCTCTGAATCATCGAAATTCTGCTGTTTTTACATTTATTTCACGTTTATCAATGCAAAAATTACCGAAACTATTTGGTTAATTATATAGAAAAGTTATTATACGCAAACATTACTTCTACGGCGCCTTGCCCACGACTAGCAGCGCCAGTGTCTTTGCAACTGTCAATTGGTAACAATTTTCACAGCATTGAGTGTCGCGACTCTGTAAGTTAGACTGTGATATGACACGGAGAACACGCGTAACAGACCCTCTGCGGTGGAGGAAAATGGCACGATGGTGTAATGTGAATCGTTCTTTTGATTCTCGGATGTGGTAGTAGTTCATAGACTAAAACTGTACCTCTAAGAGCAGAATAGGCCCTGTAGTCGCTTTTGCCATCAGATAGGACAGTTATTTGGTTGTAAGGGCACGTCGGTAACCGTAGTACTGCACGGAAACTGGCTTCTGCCTCGCAGCATCGACTGGAAAAGTGTTATCAAGGAAAACCGTGTACAGGCGGCTCCCTGTTGTAGGTTTGTAGTGGACACTTTCGGCGTAAACTGCTAGGAACCAGCTGAGGTGATGATGGTACCCCACGTGTTTCAGTTTAGTGGTCTGAGTCTCTTCCCGAGAGTGCCTAGACAACTTCTTAGCGCTTTATAATTATGGAGTAGTGGTAACCCATAACGCTGCCTCGCGGGTGAAAACGTAGCTGGAGAATATGGTTTTAACCTGATTACGTGGGTTTAGTACCACGGAGAATTAATCCGAGTCGGGCAACAAACATTCGTGATTAAATCTGCGAAGTAGTACGTCGTGTAATTTGTGTGGTGTGCCGCGCCTCACCAAGAGTGCGGGGAATTGTGCCCGCAGCTGCGTGAAGCCACGGATGGAAAGCACTCACCTAACACTGTGCTACAGACTGCATTACGCTTCAATTACTGTTCTCAATTGTGTGCATTTTGAATTGTTACTGTAGACGCCGTCACAGCTGCAAGTACACTGATGAATTACCATGTCCGATAGGATAGACACCACGTTATATATGGCGGACTGATGAATTACCATGTCCGATAGGACAGACACCACGCCATATATGGCGTGGTGTCTGTCCTGTCGGACATGGTAATTCATCAGTGTACTTATAGCTGTGACGGCGAAAAGCCACGCTGCTTTTGTTCGTCTACAGTAACATTTCAAAATGCACACAATTGAGAACAGTGCTGGAAGCGTAATGCGGTCTGTAGCACAGTGTTAGGTGAGTGCTTTCATCCGTGGCTTCACTCGTGGCTGCGGGTACAATTCCCTGCACTCGTGGGGATATATATATTGGTGATTTATTAAACTGGAGTCAACTTCAGTTTATATGACCCCTGTACTTATTTCGCAGTTATTTTGATTAATGTCTTTGCCTGTCGCGTTACTCATAGAATGCAGGACGATTCGTGCAGTTTCGCTGTACGGCACACTAGAGTGCTGGGAACGTGCTTATATTACAGACACACTCAATCAGTTTCTTGTTTGAGACATTATTTAGTTCACCGTAATTTGCTGAACTGTAGCGAAGTTGGTAAGGACACGCCGAGTTTTGCGGAGAGGTTTTCCGTGTGAGGTGTGAAATTTGAATACGGCTAAGGACTCCATTTAATTTCTATGTTTGTCTGATTTTTAACACCATTAATTGTGTGAAATGCCTTGTTTTGTGTCATTTGTGTGAGTGAGTGTTTGAGGTTCTAAAAAAATGCTTATTTGTCAACGTTCTGTAGAAATACGGAACAGAAATAAGAGGAGCAAAATTGCATTGACTGTAAGTTCATGTCGGAGTAGTGCTTTAAGACTTTCGTTTGTGGTGTACCTATTTTAATATGCCGATGCTACTGACCAGGTGTAAAAAGAGAGAATTTTTAATGCTTAAAAGCTATGTGGGATTATACACTCTTCATCCAGTATGAGCATATTGTTGTGTGTTGTTCTAAGCATAAGTTAGTTTCTGTAGTTTATTAGGACCGATGACGTCAGCAATGTGGTTCCTTATATTTACAAACATTTGCACTTGTAGTAGGCTCTATTCAGGGTCTCCCAAACAAAAATCGCACACAATCATTTCTTCACAAACGAGGCCCTCGCGCCAACAACAGCGGGCAGTACCGACATACAGGCGCGGCCAGGAAACGGCATTGCTCAAGCTGTTGACGTATATGCTGAAATTTATGCTGCATACGGATCGGACGAGACGACTGATGGTGGTGTGCGTCAGTTGTGTTCATGTAAGAGTGGGTGGAAGAGTGTTGACAATGATGGCGAAAGTTCCCATCCAACAACGAATTCGCACAGAAAATATAAGAGTTAAATTTTGAAAATCGTCCTTTCGATATATTTCAGTGGTCGGCAGATTAAGGTTTTCAAAGGCGGGGTAGCCGTAGTTCTCTGCTTATTGGATTCCAAAACTGGTGTTTTTTATGATCAGCAAACTGAGTTACTGCAGTGACAGCACTGTGGGCAAGCATCCCATCATTTCGTGTATAATTGTATTTTTGCAGCAGGTCTGTCTGCGGTGTCATTTTGCGAACTTCATGAAGGCAACCTCTCACGAATTTCGGAATTGTATCTGCCATCTTTGTATCTTGTGAGTTTGTGATGATAAATCGACTCATTCAGAACATTCAGTAAACACCAGACGAAAAAAGAATTGCAATTATGTAATACTTTCCTAAGCAATGTGCGCACGATTCAGCTCGGGGTAGGCTGTGACCGGAAGTAAGTGCAATTGAGTAGTAAACCATAAATCTTGTAATCTAATTTGGGAGGTTTTCTTGTTCCAAGCCGCTTATTTTGTGTGTGTTTGAGTGTGTGTTAAACATGAATGACCTCGTAGATAACATTGGAAGTTCAATGAGGATTTCTTGATTGATGCTGTAAGTTATCGAAAGGGTAAGGAAGTCAGGATGATCTATAGCGTATCTATGCTGGGTGCAGGCAATGGTAATTCAGGCGCAACATAAAAAAGCTTAAATTCCTGCGTTTACATAGAAAGAAAGATCTTTTATTATATTACTATGCAATAGCCCCTTAGGGGGCGATTTAAATTAGAACAACCATATTAGATCGTGGGTAAGGCGGCTGGCAGACAGTCATTGGAAGAATCCTTGGGAAGTGTAAAGGAAGTAAGTTACAGAACTCTCCTTCGGCAGCGCTTGTTTATTGCTCAGCAGTGTGGGATTCATACCAGGTAAGGTAAATAGCAGACAAAGAGAAGATCCAAGGGAGAGTACACCGGGGTTGGAGATAAAAGGATGGTAGAGAGTTTGATACAAGTAAATGGAAAGTTTTTTTTATAACACTCTCCCTTCGAGGTGTTACCACCACACTAGTGCCAATGTCGCAAGATTTAATGAAATATCACTGCACGTGAGAGCCGTAGAACTACATGCATAGTTAGACCCTATATTCCTTACATAGGCTACCCAATACATCGTCAGTGCGTGCAGTTAAAGTCTCCGTTTAGTAACCTGTCTCCTCCTTTTCCGTTGTTGTAATCACGTAGAAGCAACACACAGGTCGCTGATCCTTGTATCTTGAAGTGCTGTGGAACTTTTAAACTGTGGCTATTTTTATTAATTTTCAAATAATAAGGGATGTCATTTGTGTCATTTATTTAAATGTCACGAAACAAGAAACAACGTAAGTAACACAATCTATGATCTTCGTACACTTGAATCCTAATCACAGAAGTAAATAATATAAAGTTTGAATTACCTAATAGGCTGTTATAAGAGCACGATTGTCATAGGTCTTAGTGCGAGGGCGATCTGTGTTGCACTAGCAGCCACTGGGCAGTGCTGGTCCCGCGTACCACCAATTTTGGCGCGAAGCACATTTTCTAGATTTCAAAAAGGCATTTGACGCGGTGCCACACTGCACAATGATAACGAAGATACGAGTACATGGAATAGGTTCACAGATTTATGACTGGCTGGAAGACTTCCTGAGTAGCAGAACGCAGTACGTTGTAGTCGACGGCGAGTGTTCATCAGAGACGAGTGTATAATCAGGCGTGCCCCAGTGAAGTATTATAGCATCGCTGTTATTTTCTGTCTATATAAATGATCTCATGGACAGAGTAACTTGTAATTTGCGGCTGATTGCTGATGATGCTGTGGTGTATGGGTGTCATATTTAATTGATTTTAATAGCATACACAATAACTGAGACAAAATTTCTAGTTGGTATGAAGAATGGCAGCTAGTTTCAAATATAAAAGAATATAAGGTGATGCGCATGAATAGGAAAAACAATCCTATAATGTTCGAATACAGCATTAGTAGTGTGCTTCTCGATGCAATCGCGTCGTTCAAATATCTAGGCGTAACTTAGTAGAGCGGTAGGAAATGGAACGAACATATAAGGACAGTTGTAAGGCGGACAGCCGACTTCGGTTTATTGGGAGAATTTTGGGAAGATGTACTTCATCTGTAAAGGAGAGCGCGTATAAAACGCTTGTACGACCACGTCTTGAGTATTACTCAAGTGTTTGGGAACCGCAGCAGATCAGTTCATAGGGAAGACGTGGAAGCAGAGGAGTGGCGAGCAGCTAGGTTCGTTACTGGTAGCTTCGACCAATGCGCGAGTGTCACGGAAATGCTCCGGCAACTCAATTGGGGATCCTTCGAGGAAAGAGGGCGTTCTTTTCGAGAAATTTTGTTGAGGAAATTTAGAGGCCCGGAATTTTAAGCTGAGTGTAGAATGAACTTCCTGCCGCTTACTTACATTTCGTACGGAGGCATGTAGAGGGGATCGTACTATGAGGTGGGGACAGCCAATCAGAATATGTCTAGTCAGAACTGGCGCAATTTCCCAAGGGAATGCCATACGAGACGCGCCAGAAAGTAAGTTCCGTTTCAATTTATCTCCGCTGCAGCGCTGCGATTGCAGTTCCGCACATGCGCTGTAGACGATGTGTATCAAGGAGAAGAACATGCGCCATTTGGAGATTGCTGTCTGTTACGTACGCTTTCTTGTGCTTGTTTGAAATGTCGGCGTTGATTGAAAATCCCGCCGCCTGTGAAATCAGGTCTGTGATTCGGTTTCTGAATGCGAGGAAAGTGAAACCAAGTGAAATTTATCGGCAAATTTGCAATGTTTATGGACCAAATGCGATGAGTGATTCGATGGTGAGAAGATGGGTCCGACAGTTCAATGGCGGGCGTAGTGATGTGCACGATGAAGAACGAAGTGCGGCGTCCACCTTTGGTTACTGAAGAACTGGTTCACGCGATTGATGACAAGATCCAGGAAAACCGTAGGTTTACAATTAGTGCTCTCGCTATGCACTTCCCCCAAATTTCACTGTTTCCAACTGGTTGAAGACACAGGCGGCAGATTTCTATGAAGAAGGAATACAAAACCTGGTGCCACGCTATGACAAATGCCTGCAAAATTTCGGCAGTTATGTGGAAAAGTAGTTTAAGAGTTGTAGAATTTTGTGCATTAAAAATTTCTTCTGTATCTGTGTACAATTTCATTTTATTACCAAACTGAACTTACTTTCTGGACGCGCCTCGTATTTTACACCATATGTCATCTTTTCCCATCCGTTCTACTTACGATATGATCTACTAGCTGTGAAGTTTTTTTTAGCAACTCAATACCTATGGCCAGCTCTCCTACCGAACGCTGCCGCCTACATTCTCGGAAGTGTCCCCGGCGGCATATCGGCCGTCCAACGGGACTGGCCTGCACTGTGCCGTCACGGATGAGTTTGAAACGGCCTCAAATAGACATAACCGTGATACGGACGAGTTTCTTATGTACGATCATGAGGTCTGCTAAAGTGTTTGTGACCTGCGGCTGACCAGAGTTGTCGGAGTTGAGTAAACCTGAGGTGTCTGGCAGGGCAGATAGGCAGCCGGCAGTAATGGACTGAGGACAGCCGGGCGGCGCAGTCGGCGCACGTCGGCCGCCCGGGGCGAGAATTGGCCTGTTGAGACAGCGGCGCGTGACGCGCATAGCGCCCAGCGCCCACAGCCTAGCCGGCGCCTTCCCTCCTGCAGTCCTCCCACTGCAGCTGATAGCGCGCGCACCCGCCTGCATTTTGTGCTCGCCGCGTTACACGAAAAAGTAGCTTCGCCGCTCACCAAGTCCCTCTTATAGGACGTTTACTGTTCACAATACACAGGGGAGCAAAAAATACCGATAATAAGTGTACAGTGCGATGGGAAACGTAATGTAGAGCAACTTTTCGTAGACATATAAGGCGGAAAATGACTATTGTTGAAAATTCTGCTAAACTGAAAGACGTATAACAAGTAGCTATAAATATTACATAGCCCTTATAAAAATAAGGTTGTAAGAGTGAGCAACAATATCCACATTAATAACCAGTACCAAATTTTTCTAATCAGTATCTGCACCTGTATAAACAGTGAAGCCTGGAACAAATCCAGTTTGATCCCAAAACAATTTTTATTCAAGGGAATATATAGTTTGAATAGAAGCTTACCGTTCCAAAATAAGACTTTCATCAATGGACAGAATTTAACTTGGAGTAAGAGTGACCGAGCCGCGGCGAAGTGGCCGAGCGCACTGAGGCGCTATGCGCCGATGCCAGAGGCCACTACCAATTGTTCAATGTTCAAATGTTTGTAAAGCTTAAGGGACTTAACTGCGGGGTCATCAGTCCTTAAACTTACGAACTACCTTATACTAAAGACGGCACAAACATCCATGCCCGAGGGGTGATTCGAACCCCCGACCGTAGCCGTGCAGAATGTGACTGGTGCGTCGCAGACCGCTCGGCCACTGCGGCCGGCAGGCCGCTACCCGTCAGGGGTTGCAATCCCCCCTCGGGCACGGATGTTTGTAGTGTCTTTAGTATAAGTTACTTCATAAGTACTTTGTAACTTTAGAGCTGATGAACCCCTCAGTAAAGTCCCATAAGCTTAACAAACATTTTAATATTTCGAGGAAGAGTGGCAGCAAATTTTTCTTCTTAGTGCTTTGCTACTGGCTTGACTGTTTCCAGCGCGTGATTGGTACTTTCTTCATTATTATGGAAATGTAAATTTTTGCACAATGTAAATTTTTTTTTTAAACTGCCGCATGTCAATTATTTGAGGAAAAACAGGAGTGTTTAGTAAAGGACCTGTACACCAATACCTTTCTCACATTTCCATAAAAGACATGACCCGCCGGCCGCGGTGGCCGAGGTGACTGAGGCGCTTCAGTCACGGTCAGCACGGCCACTACGGTCGGGGGTTCGAATCCCCCCTCGGGCATGGATATTTGTGCCGTCTGTAGTCTTAGTTAGTTCAAAAGTAGTTTGTAAGCTTAGGGACTGATGACCCCGTAGTTAAGTCCCATAAGTTGTACAAACATTTGAACATTTGAAAAGACATGACCCATTAGAACTGAAAGACCGAGAAAGTACTCGAGCTCATCTTTTTGTGAGAGGATACCAGGCTTTCATATGAGGCATTTTTGCCAGAGGGCTTTGTGTTCCATAACCATTCGTCTCCTTTATAATTTCTTCAAGTAGGAAGGGATGTTTCGATTTATGTCAGAAACACCTTGACCAATAAAAGCACGCATCATCAAAAATTTGGCGTGCATCAGAGCAGTTTTCTACACCAGTCTTAATGCTACCAATCTCTTCACAGGGCAGCATTGTACCTCTGGTTCAGACTCGCCATTTCAACAAAAAATAAGAGTAAGGTACGCGTCGAGAAAAATATTCATAAACCCACGGCACCGTCTATTGTATTGCACCCTGAAAGGGCATTCGTTTTCGGGTTTTACTTACAGTCTGCCGCCGTGGAGTGACCGAGCGGTCTAAAGCGCCATGCTGGAAGACGCGCGGTTGCTCGCCGTCGAGGGTTCGAGTCCTCCCTCGGGCATGGGTGTTTGTGTTGTCTTTAGGTTTAAGTTAGTTTAAGTAGTTTATAAGCTTAGGGACTGATAACCACAGACGTTAAGTCCCATAAGATTTACAAACATTTGAACATTTTACTTACAGTCTACAAAATACACTAATCATGTGACATACGATGTAGCACAATACGCCGCACGTTGACGCCTGAAATGATTGATTTCGCAGCAATTTCAAAATCAATTTTTCAGGCCCACGGCTACAAGCACAATTTTTGAAAAAGTATAATGATCCTTTATGTTCTTCGTTATGATGAATATGGCAGCAAATTTGGGAAACTCCAAGATAACGACCCAGTACCACGCATGCCCAGTAGAGGTATCCAGGCACCTCGAACTAATGCGAATCCCATTCCTTACTCGAGGACTTCGGGTACCGCTGATAACAAATACTAAAGCATACTTATGAAATTTCAAGATTGCGACCCAGTGCTGCATCTTCGCACTTGAGAGAAACAAATGAAAACTATGATCACACCTGGACAGGCGGTGCCCGCCCATAATCCCAGAAATAATGCTCACCATGAGCACCCGGTTCCTGCCATCCAACTGCACAGGTCTTAATTTCTGAAAATCTGGACTCACTGCTTGGCTTGTCAGAACGGTGGGTATTTCCATTACCCCTGAGTGGTCCTGGATCTTTGTCTTGGAAAAGTTGCCTGAATCCAAGCTAATGCCGTGTCAAGAAATACACGGGAGTTCTGTTTCGTACCCAAGCAATTTCGATCTTCTTTTCGCCCACAGTGGATTTCTTGATCCGGCCCTTGGCTGGGTGCAGGTCACGTATCCAATGTCTGGACAAAGATTCTGGACCATTTAGATTAGCGTTAAGTAACCTCAAAGCTGAGATCGAGAAAAAAATTACATTGCCCATTTGCCCATAACGTTGCGGCTGGAAGTAGTCGATATATCTTTTGTTGTTAAAAGCACGGATCCGGCAATTTTGGATATAAATTTTGATCTAATTAAGAAGCCTATTTAAACTGAACAATCCCCTGCTCTTAAGGGTTAGCGGTGTGATAGCCAGCATGGGCGGTTTTGTGCGGTTTTACGCGTAACACTGGGCGAATGCCGATGTGTTACGCAAGCTCTACCACCGATATATGTTACGCAAAAAATTATAAAAGTCTCTGAAACTTGCGCAAATATTTCACACACCCTCAGAGAGGATACACTGCTTTCGTCTTGTAGAGTTCAAATTTAGTCTCTTTGAATAAAACAATTCTGGATATAAGGCCGCGTCATTTTTAAAAACACGTAGCAAAGGAATTGCCGACGTTTCGACCACTGTGCAGTGGTCCTCTTCAGGGCTGTCAAATAAAATTATAGAAACTTAGTCTGTTGAAAACGTAATGAGCAGCAGTAATGTTTCAAGCTGTGTAAAAAGTTTCGTGGATGATGCTGTTGTATATAGTGCAGTTGAGTTCCAGAAAATAACACAGTGTAGGAATCCTTCAGAGTAACGACAGTTGGAACAGGAAATTGCAGTTGACACATAACACAGAAAAAAAAATCAACGTATAGGCGGAATGAGCCATTATTTTTATTTTGCTCAATTGACAAATAAGTAACGGAGACAGTAACATGCATTAAATATTTGAGAATATGGGTACTCAGCGTTTTGAAGTGGAATGACGGAAGGAGGAGGAAGAAAGCTTAGGGTTTAACGTCCCGTCGACAGCTTGGTCATTAGAGACGATGGAACGACCATATAAAAGTAATTGTAGTTGGTTGAATTAAATTGAGTGGAAGGTGAAAATGTACGGAAAACTCATTCGACCGATATTTCAATACTGCGACTCAAATTACCTCCCTTACCATGTAGGACTGGTGGAGGAAATAGAGAAGATTCAAAGAGCAGAGCTGTCAGAGATGTTGACCCAACTGCAGCGGCAGGCAGGAGGGACTTTGTTGTACTTAGCCGAAATCATGTTTATTCTCTTTCTTTTTATTTCAGTTGTTGCTTATTCACATCTCGTCCTTCAAGCAAGATTTCTGTTATGGTATATCAATTATCTGTTACTACTTTTAATTTATTTTACTTGTGGCCAAGTATTTGTTTTGACGAAAGTGTTTTTATTCATTTCAGGTGAGTTACTTCTGGATGATTTTTCTGATCCCTGCGCAGTAAAAGGTGAGTTCTCCTCCGATACTTTACGTACAGGAACGTCAGGTAACACCCCAAAAAGGATTGACCTTTAGGAGATTCTCACGAAGTTCGGTTCTTATTTCTGCTTCGGCTCGTTACTAACAAGATACGTTACTTCGGTCTACGGGGATGAATGATGTGAAGGTCTCTGTTAGAATTAAGAAAGCGAATTAAACTGAAAAGTAACTTTACAGCTGTAAAAGGATCAATAAGTTTACTTTTGATTACCTGTCAAAGCGATTTGGTGGATAACGTAGAAATCTGCCTGATGCTTTTGTACATATGAAAGGCTGGCGGGACCTTCAGAGGATGGCCACAGCTGGGCGGCAGTTGACACGCCCTGCAAGTAAATCCAATGTAGACAGGCTCAGAGGCCCGTTTTCGTTCTCTTGCAATGTTGGCGGAAAAGCCTTGTGAACTGTCCTGACTATGAGTCCTCTAGCAATATCACCCAACTACATCTACATACATATTTCGCAATTCACCGTAAGGTGCGTGGCGGAGGGTACACTAAACCACTATTAGGCATTTCCTTTCCTATTCCACTCCCAAATAGAACGAGGAAAAAAAGAATGCCTATATGCCTCCGTACGAGCCCTAATTTCTCTTATCTTGTCTTTGTGATCTTTACGCGAAATGTAAGTAGGCGGCAGCAAGATCGTACTACACTCAGCTTCAAATTCCGGCCCTCTAAATTTACTTAACAGAAATTCACGAAAAGAACGTCGTCTTTCTTCCAGCGATCCCCAATTGAGTTGCCGGAGCATTTCTGTGACACTCGCGCATTGGTCGAACCTACCGGTAACAAATCTAGCTGCTCGCCTCTGAACCCAGCGCGACCTATAGTGGAATAACAATTTACAACTTGTTTTACATGAGTAGCTACCAGACCTGACCACAGAACAGGGACGGCGGAAATTAACCCCCAAGGGGTTCACGGTTCTTTCGCGAGTACGTGCGTGGTGAGCACGGGGCCCCGAGCTAATGCAGTCTTCCTTCCTTCTTTACTTCCCGGACTGCATTTCCTTTCCCCCCTCCCCTCCTTTCCTATCCTCACTCCTTCCTCGCCCCCACCTGGGGACTGATAACCTCAGTACTTTAGTCCCCAACCAAACAACCCAATCCAACCCGCGGAAAGTAATTTCTTCCAGTCGGTTTTATCGGGACCATATATCATTATTCTGACAACAGATGTAGAACATGAGCATATTCATTACCCAGTTTTGATGTTTTCTATTAAATGGTGGCCAACGTCCGTGCCGCAGTGAATGCACCGGTTCCCGTTAGATCACCGAAATTAAGCACTGTCGGGTTTGCCTAACACTTGGATGGGTAACCATCCGGGTCTGCCGAGCGCTGGTGGGAAGCGGGGTGCACTCAGCCCTTGTGAGGCCAACTGAGGAGCTAATTGATTGACAATTAGCGGCTCCGGTCACGAGAACTGACATAACGACCGGGAGTGCGGGAGCGCTGACCACGTCCCGCTCCTCACCGCATCTGGTGACGCCCTCGGGGAGGGTGACACGGCGGCCGGTCAGTTCCCAGTGGGCCTCCGAGGCCTGGCGGACGGTCGGAGGTATTAGACTGTCACTCTTAAAAAGACGATTAGAAGATTTTTTGTATATATTCTGTCAGTTACGAACGTTAACGTACAAGTCAAAAAGATTATTGAGCCATAATACGATGCTTATGCGGTTTTGAGATACACACTTCAATAACGATCAACACTTAACGTCATGAAATTTAATCGCTGAAAGACAGCAACAGTGTGGTGTAGTGAGTGTTGATCGCTGAAACAAAGGGTCCTCGGTTCGAGACCTACCCTGTCTGTACGTTTAGTTTGAATATACAGTTCCAGTACCTTCCAGAACTTTTTGTTAGTGTCTATATAGTGAGTAATCTCTGGCCGGAGTCAGTTCATTGTGTGCTCTTGCACAGGTGAAACACGTGCCTAATAAATCATCGCTGATCTTAAACCAGTGTTCATTAATAGACTACCTACGTGGTACTACTCCGCTACGTAACAATATTGATATGAAATACATCACTTTTCACATTCTAAAAGACATTGTTTGAATAGAAGCTGCGAAATTGATAAAGTGATAGAAGTCCCTTTATCGTTGGACCGTGAGGGACACGGTTCGTAAAGAGTTCAAGAGTCGTCTATGGAACGTGGCACATATTCTATGCAACCCGTGCGAAGCCGGCCCGGGTTACTAATAATAATAATAACACACGTTACAGGCCTTTTATGAGACCACGCGAAACATTCATGACTACTTGTTCTTCCAGTATTCCTTCATTCTTTCACTAAAGGCTCTCTTCCTATGTTCAGACCGCTTTTTTTTTTTAGATGCTGTTTTCTCTTACATCACTTTGTCTATGTTGTCTTCTGAATCTATATGTGCCCTTTCCAGATCAATTTTTACTTGTATCATCCAGGGTGTAGTGGTCTTAAGACCCTGGATGTAACTGAGGATTCTGTTGGTGAGTCTGGTCTGAGGAAGTCTGCTGATGTGTCCATAAAATTTTAGTCTCCTCTTTCTAATGTCCGCTGCGATGTTAGAGAACTTCTCTGTCGTATCCCTGAAGTGAAGTCTATAACCTTCTTTCATTTCATTTGGGCCTGCAGCATTGTGTATGTCTTTTAAGGACATATTGTTAATCTATGAAATGCCAAAATGCTGCTTCACTTTATTATTTTATGGTATTATGATGTATATTTTAAATGAACAAACCGAACTACAACACAAACATTATCTAGACAACTTTATTAAAATTTTCGAATCGAGCTAAAACAAAGATATACATCATAATACCATAAAATAATAAAGATCACACCACACTACCAAAGATCACACTATATGAAGTCATAAACAAACTGTAACCATAGAGCATCGCTGGAGGATACGTCAAACTGACAGATTAGCTGCAAAGAATTAAGACCTGATTTACGTAATATATATACCATCAAAAGAACATGTATACTGCAATCATTGCAGTCATTATAATCAATTATACCTCCACGATGCTATGTGGAAGTGAGTCTGAAATAATATGTCACGGAAAATGTATTAAAATTGTAAGTATCTTTATTTCACTCATTGTAATCATAAATATTTGTCCGCAGATAGCCTGATGATGGCCACAGAGCCGAAATAGGCCTATAGCAATAATATTAAACAGTTTTTTAACATCTATAAAGTGAAGCAGCATTTTGGCATTTCGTAGATCTATAACCTTCGTCTGTAATTTTTGGCCCAATAATTTTCCTAATGATTTTTCTTTACTGTGTGAGGATGTTCTCAACGTCTGTCTTTGTGTGCAACATCAGTGTCTCACTGGCATATAGCACCTCCGGTTTGATTACGATGTTGTAGTGACGAATTTTGGTGAAGGTTGTAAGACATTTCTTATTATAGATATCCTGCGTTTTGTATAATGCCCTCTTCATTTTCAATACTCTAGTATTCTGCGCAATTTTCTCTTTTCCAGTAGGTTCGATCACTTCACCTAGCTACTTAAAGTGTACAACCCAGTTAATCTTCCCATACTTTGTGTTCAAATTTGGTATATTTAGCTTCGTGCAGCAGAACTCAGTTTCTTGATAGGAGATTTTAACCCTACTTTTTCCGCGCACTCTTTAAGTATTTCTGTCTGATTGCTGTAGTTTCGTTATCCATGAGTAGTGCCAGATCATCCGCGAAGGCTAGACAGCCAACCTCTAGCTTGTCCTTCGGTCGTCCAAGTCCATTGGCTTCCGTGCCCTCGTGTTTTCAGCTCCTAGGAACTCCTTGATGACTTTATCGAGCACTACGTCGAAGAAGAGCGGTGAGAGTCCGTCACCTTAGCGAACGCCTGTATTGATTTGGGAAGGTTCGGAGATTTCTCCCTTGAATTTTACCTTAGATGTGGTGTCTGTCAGTGTTTGTTTGATCAGTCGCAGTGTTTTGCCATCCAAACCTTGTTGGTGTAGAATGTTGAACAACGACTGGCGGTCGACGGAGTCATACGCCTTCTTGAAGTCAACGAAGGTGCATATGACTGGAGTATTCCTGAAGGCTTTGATTTTCAGGTTTGTTCTGCACAGGAGCGACCAGGTCGGAAGCCCACTTGGTACTGTGTCCTGTGTCCTTTGGAGTAGCACGCTGAGAATACTTTGTATGTTACTTGTCGTAGTGAGACACCCCTGTAATTGTTCACATCTGTGGGGTCACCCTTTTTGTGCAGGAGGTGGATCAGTGCACATTCCCAGTCGTATTGTAACTTGATCAATTATTATTATTGAGAATCTCTACGAAGTCTAAGTAAATTCCAGGCGAAATGTTTACCAAAAGAATTTTTACTCCCTACGTCACATAATTGAAACTAACGCTATTTTAATACAGAACAAGAATAATTTCTAGATTGTCTAATAAGAAATGTTTATTTTCCCCGTTCTTTAAAATTTAGTTTGTATTGTCAAAATCTAAAAGTATGTGCTACTCTTGCTAAATTGAATATTGAAATTTACAATCAAACGTATGGACCATGTGCTGCATCAAGCTGTAATGCACTTAGCAGATTGTAAATGATGCTAATTTTCTCTTTGTGGGGTAACAACAACCAATAATTTCAGGTAAATTTGCAACATTTAAGAAGAAGGCGTCATTCTTCAAAATGCAGAAATACAGTATATTCATCTATAATCATTTTTCATATTGTATAACACACGGGTTAATTCGCAGCGGATTGAAAATATCTTCTACATCTTGTTAAATAGTGTTTCATATTACTGTGTTGCTGAGCACCGTGGCGGAATAGGCAGGGGATAGTTGTCCTGTCTAAACTTCGTATAGGCATTGTTATGTATTTGTGTTTGCTTGTAATAGTCACAATTATCATTAAGTCTCTATGCGTATAGGCCTATGCGTGTTACGTGTTCACACAAATGCACATTAGTTGTTATTTGTTTACATTAGTACTTAACTACGTCGTTTCCAGCTAAGCGGCAGAAAACGATCTACGGTCCACGTACGGAGATCAGCTGACAAAAACTAACGACAGTGTGAAATGGCTGCGGGTTTATTGATAGATGTGCTTTCTAGTTGCGCACTGATCTCAACGTCGCAGGATTTTTCTGGAAAATTCTTGAATGATGAAATGAAGGTTTCGTAACGTCCTTTCTTTCTGAATTCTCACCTTGATTATGTATGGAGAGTCGCGACGATGGCGTCTTTTTTCTTGATGTTAAACGCGCGAATTTATGGTTGACTCTATATTTTATTACATTTACTTTAATACCGTTGATTCCAATCAGATATTAGCTTTCCTGTCAAAAAAGGATAAAACCAACGTAATCCGCTCACGATCAGATACAGAGCCGAGAGCGAGAATAAACGAAATCACAATAGTCTCATAATCATTTCGTAATCTCTTTGCTATGATAGCAGTCTTTGATATTCTGCAATCACAGAGCTGTACTTTGCTAGATGATTGAGAAGCACTGTATTTTATTCATCCGTCGCTGTGCAGAATTTCACTGCAGCGCTAAATGTGTAATGAAGTTTTACGGGACAATCTACACTCGTACCAACCGTCACCAAATAGCAATCAGCAGTCATGCAATCGACGTACCCTACAATAACGTTGTTCCCTATGCAGTGAATCTAAATTGGTGTATCATTGTTACTGGCAAACAAAATATCTAGTGCCACCGCCAGTTTCGTCGTAAGCTAAATTGAATGTCCGTAGTTATCTCTCTTGATTTTCACCACGAGAGAACGTACTTAAACTCCTCAATTGGCTTCGTACCTTTCACCATAATTTTTTCGCTCGTCGCTAAAGCGTCGTACAATAGACCTTTAAAATGCGAAGCAGCTGCCTCGCCGAAACACAGTTAAGTTTCCAAGGAAACAATCGTTACAAATCGTTTTATTTTCTCATTTCTCCCGTCAAAGTCCTCCATCCCTGGCAGAGTTAGGTCGGTCGAATATTGATCGTCCTTACGCGAGTAGTATGTAGTTTGGTGTAGAAGACTTATTCTTCTGTGATGTGCTGTATGGACGTACGCGTGCTACGGTGCCTTCGAGTACGGCGGACCAGCTGAGGCAGGTGACGCCATTGCTGGGACGCCGGAGCACGGCATTATTATTAGCGGCGGCGGGGGCCCTTACCGGGTTAGCCTCTTTTGCAAATTGTCTGGTAACGCAATCATTCGCCATCGCTTATTCCATCAGCGAGCGCCTGGGCGGCGTGCCGCCCGCCTACCTGCTCCACTCGCCTCGCAGGCGGCCTTCTTTTATTTATCCACTCCCGTCGCGCTCTTCGTTCCATCCTCACCTGTGTCACGTATCGCAGCTCTGCGTTCCTCTGATACTGCCTGCACTTTTCCGCGTAAAACTTGTCTCCCAGAGTGTATCTCGTCTACGTAGGACAACTCTAGTTCGCTGCCACTTCTTCCGTGAAAGAGATCGATAGCTGGTAATATTTCAGTCGACCTACAGAACTACGACCTTTAGTGTCGCCCTTAGAGTCAGAAGTCATTAATTCCTCATCTACATCAATACAAATCGCATTGAAATAGATGGCAGAGGGTTCATCGAACCGTTTTATCATATTTCTCTACGTTTCTACAAGGATCACACGTTATTGAGGAACTGAAGAAGTCAGTAGAAAGTGTAGTCGCTATTACTGGTTATCGCTGCTACACACTCCGGCATTGAATAAAAAAGGCTCTGCGTATGTAGTTGCGGTATATCAGTCGATGGTGCTTCCATTGCCAAAGTTCATCTGTTGTAGCAATGTTCTCTTTACTACGGGGCAGTTGTTCCGTAATTTTCGATCAGAATTTTTAAATTGTCAAGTGATCGGGAAACAGGTAGGCCGAGACAGCAATGCAGTTCGTTGGGCAACAAATAAGATTTCACCGTCGCACGTCACGTGTGGCCGCGTTGCATTGTGACCGTCGACAAACTCCGAAGGTATGGGAGGGTTGCAAGTTCCGACACTTCCGAGATGCAACGCTGGCTGGTTGGTATACCAGCGGTGCGTATTAGGGTGGTGGCGGTAGTGGCATCCAGCACCACCCCAAACCGTAACTGGACGGGTACGGCGATGCGTCGGGCAACGCTGAGCATCGTGTCAGCACGGCAGGCAGAATCGCCACTCGTCGGTTACAACAGTGTGGTCGCGTCCCCGCCAAGCCCCTACCACACCGTAGCGGAGAAGCGAGGCAACGGTCCCCGAGTTGAAGCAGCTGACCGCCGCCATTTGCAGGGAAGAATCCTAGTACTGGGGTTGTCATATGAAGTGTATGAGACGCAACAGGAGCAAAATGAAGCACAAAATAAACGCATGTTTGTTTAAAAAAATTACTGAGTACTGCAGTCTGTTTAAAAAGTATTCTTAAATGAAGTTTCCCAATTTCCGAAATATGTCTGCATAGAGACACTAAGTTTAAGGATGTAAGGCTCTTTTCTGAGAAGGTGGAGCGAGTTTTCATCTAGATATTTGCATAAGATGATTACATGAAAATTGTAAAGTAGCAGATAATTATTTAATCCACGTAATTTTCTGTCAGGACGTGTTTCTTTTGCCGACTACTATATACGTTTTTCACCCTTATTTTTGGATAGCATAGTTTAGTCTTCTTTGCTTTCCATATTACTTAGAATTTTTCTTTCAACATCCTCCGAATTTGGGTATGAATAATTATAATAACCCATACAACGTTAAATAGGCATTTCATTCGCACATTACTTTTTAACAGAGATAGTAGCTCTCAAAGTGCCTAAGTATGCAACATTCGAGCAAATATTTGGCCATTTACGAAGTACAATCACCACCTGTTAAGTATCTAAAAGCAATTATTCGACCTACTTCTACATCATACTTATATATATGATTAATAATGTAAATACCTCTTATACGCCTAGCTCAGGTCAACTTAGTACATAAATCGTGTTAGTATTTTTAGTAATTTATATTCAAATAAAATATAAGTACTAGATATGCAACAAAGTATTTTATCAGTTCTAGAGAATCATTTGTAAGAGGAAACATAAACAAAAACTAACGCTCATGAATTCTTATTTCTCCATGAAAATACTATACGGTATACAAGTAATGACTGATCTGTGAAATGTAACACTGTTTCCGACTTCGGCTTTGCTACCATTCTTACTGTTACTGTTAAAAGCAACACACGAACGAACAATGTTTACGCAATGTTTCCCTGCAAATGGCGGCTTCTGTCACGTTCAATGTGGGGACGCGACACTAGCGCCAGCGAGCGGTCTAGTTTTTATTTAGTAAGTCTATGGTCCCCATGTGGCCGCTCCGTCTCCGCTCCTGCTGGCATACTGGGCGGTCGGCAGCGAAGTTTCAGGCACTGTGCGGCCATCTTCAAAGCGTAAAATTTACACTTGCTTATGTGTACACGCTCCCGTCATGTTGAGGGTGACTTCACATTCAAAGCGAGAATGTGTGTTTACACAAATATCTGTAGTGTTTTAACGTACATTTTACCCACTCAATATCGTCACACAGCGACGCAAATCTAGATCTCTAGTAGAAGAGAAATGGAATCAAGCCTCGATCTTCTGTTTTTTCTAGCTTTAGTTGAAGGGAAAAAAATGTCTTTGATCATTAGGTATTATGCTGATTTTCCAAACAATTTTTTTTTCTTTTTCGCCTTTATTTCTCTTCTTAATTGCAAGACCGATACTTAAGTGGCTAATTAATAATGTACATCCTATGTTTTACAAAGACACTAATGTTCCAAGATAATAAAAGAGCAACTATAATATACATTAAATACAGAAAAAAACATTGTGAGCCAAAAAAACTCTTAAAATGTTTGTAAACATAAGGGACCAAACTACTTTAGTCATCAGTCCCTAGACTTACAAATTACTTTAATTTATTCTGAGAACAACACAGACACCCATGGCCGAGGGAGGAAACGAACCTCCGAAGAGAGCGTCCGTGAAATTCGAAAGACCAAGCGGCCACATCCGCGAGGTTATAAGACGAAGAAGATTGTTCTACATGACTCTAGGTTGGAGAAAGAATTTAATATTCCTTCTGGGCCTCATATTGTGAAACAATCGCCTAATACTGCTTAAGGCGCCTTGTCACGGATTGCGCGGCCGCTCCCGTCGGAGGTTCCAGTCCTCCCTCGGGCATGGCTGTGTATGTTGTCCTTGGAATTAGTACAAGCTAGTTTAAGTAATTTTTAAGACTTGGGACAGACGACGTGAGAAGATAGGTCCCAGAGGTGTTCAAACATCATTTGCAGTGGTCCTATCTGATAGTAATAATGCAGCTTTACTTCAGTTCTTACCTCGCCTGCTACCTTTCAATCTTTACCGTTCTCATGCGAAACTTGCAGGACTTGCTCCTTGAAGAAAGAACATGGTGGAGACCTGCCTTAGCCCAAGTCTTAGGGGGTTTCCAGAATGATATTTCCTCTCTGCAGAGGTGTTTGCGCTGATATGAAACTTCCTGGAAGATTGAAACTGTGAGGCGTGCCAGGGTAGTTGAATCGACAGGACACTTGCCCACGGCACATCTGACCTTACTTCATGAACTATATAGATAGAACTCTGCCTTTCCGATCGATACAGTTTTATGCGGCCCCGATGTGCATGTTGCGTTGTAGCAACGTACGGTCAGAAAGGGTTAATATAAACCCAACAGCGTATATTGTTTTATTATTTATTTTTACGATTTTCCGAAAAATCTCGTTCAGATTGAGTTTAATTCCTCTCAGTATCTGCAGGAACTGCCGTGTATTTCACAAATATCAACCTTACACTTTATAATATTGCCCCGAGTGTTTCGGTAAAATGCGTGGTGCAGTATCATCGCAGATCGCTGTGCTTGAGGTCTTCAATTCAAATCCCGCCAGGGACAGAAGAAAGTTTATTTCTTTGTATTTACTATTTCTAGAATGTTTTACATGTTTCTTTATGTTTGATGTACTTGTAAGTTCCAGAAATTTCTTTCAATGTATAAATACTGGATCACTGCAAGGAGGAGACAATCTGGACTCAGTGTACGCCTGTGTTAGCAATAAACGTGTTCTATGTGTAAAGTTTGTCGCTCTATTAACGATCAGCCTTTGAATTCCGGACCACCTACAGTTTTCAACGTGACACTTTCTGGTGGAGGCGCCGGGTATCCAAAAATACATCTGCATCATCGTGGCTCCGATTAGACAACGTAAGAGCTGTCGCCTACACGGACAAGAACTGGAATACAAAGGGTATACTGACAACTTCCTCCTAAGGTCCGTGTCATCAAAAGATCTATGGATACGAAAACAACAGTAAGCCAGTTGCACATCAGACACCCATCGATGTTCTCTGGGAACGCTGGACAGGATCCAAACAAATGACTGAAAGGATTCTACCGAGTCGCCAAGTATAATAGGTGGGATCACTTTATGTGCTTGGCAAACGTATATTTCTACCTCGATGGGACGGCCCAGAAGTGGTCTTAAAGTAACGATGACAATCTCGATAGCTGGAAAAACTTCCGGACAGAACTAACGAAGACGTTTGGAGACCCCCAGCAACAAGTCCGTTTATCGGAAGAGCAAGTGAAAAAAAGGGCCCAACGACATGATCAGTCAACGCAGTCGTATATACAGAATATTTTGGCCCTAATCCGGATATGACTGAGGCCGATGAAATTTCACACCTTATGAAGGGATTTGTTCCCCTTCCTGAATGAACAGCGACCCACTGTTAGGTTTCCTTTGGAGCCAGCTGCAGTGACCTCGATCTTGTCATGGGTCCTCTGTATGGCATTTCCGGAGAATCCTTCATTTCTGCCTGCACGCCTTCCTTACGGTGGCTCACATAGTGTTTGGCAGATCGGTAGAGATCTTGCCAGTAATATCTGCGTCTCATTCTGTCTAGGGTCATATCCGGGTTAACTACGTGACAATAAATTGCGCAGTACAGTTGAGAGACCGACAGTATTTTTTAACCTCGGCAGTCTCCTTCACTTCCGTTGTACATGAAATACCGAGCGTCTAAGTCCCCCTCAAGGCAATTGTTTGGTATTCACAGAATATATAACTTCAACTGCGTATGGGCAAAGCTGAAAATGTGTACCCAGCCGGGATTCGAACCCGTGTCTCCTGCTTTCTAGGCAGTTGCGCTAACCCCTACATCACTGGGGAAACGGCGATCACTGCACCTGCAAGGACTACCTAAGCACGCCTCCCGTCAGAAACAAAATTCCAGCTTTACCCTGCCCACACTACTTAAACTCGTAGTCACTATGTACTAATTCCCGTAAGAGTAAGGGCTCGAAACTTGCCCACCCGTCTCCAGTAACGAAAGGATCATTGCCTATCACTGGCATATATATACATGTGGCGTCTATTCCGAAAGAACAGAGCCGGTCGCGGTGGCCGAGGGGACTACGGCGCATCAGTCACGGTCTGCACGGTCACTACGGTCGGGGGTTCGAATCCCCCCTCGGGTATGGATATTCGTGCCGTCCTTAGTGTTACCTAGTTCATAAGTAGTTTGTAAGTTTAGGGACTGGTGACCCCGTAGTTAAGTCCCATAAGCTATACAAACATTTTATTTTTGTAAGAACAGACGTCACTTGTGATCCTGCAGTTGTTATTGTTTTCATATTCATAGAATATATGACTTCAGCTGCGTATGGGCAAAGTTGAAAATGTGTATGCAGCCGGGATTCTAACCCGGGTCTCCTGCTTTGTAGGCAGTTGCTCTGAAGAAGACCCGGGCGGCGTATGGGCAAAGCTGAAAATGTGTACCCAGCCCGGATTCTAACCCGGGTCTCCTTCAGCGCAACTGCCTACAAATCAGGAGACCCGGGTTCGAATCCCGGCTGGGTACACATTTTCAGCTTTGCCCATACGCCGCTGAGGTCATATATTCTGTGAATATGAAAACAATAACTGTCCAACTCTGCACGTCTATAGTCAAACGAAATGAAAACTTCTATTGCTTTGGTAAAAATGGGACTCCACCTTGTCAATGAATCAGACTATGAGAAATATTTTAAGTTCAGCTAAAAATAGATGTGTACGGTGGACGAATGCGTTATTGCAAGACTATTCGGCCTGCGCAACTGCCTACAAAGCAGGCGACCCGGCTTAGAATCCCGGCTGGGTACAAATTTTCAGCTTTGCCCTTACGCAGCTGAAGTAATATATTCTGTGAATATGAAAACAATAACAACTGCAGGATCACAAGTGACGTCTGTTGTTTCGGAATAGACGCCACGTCTATATATGCAACTGTTGGAGGATACGAATCGCCGGAATACGGGAACACAATACTCGGATACTCTTCCTATGGGCAGCGGAGTGCGGCGGCCGCGGCCGCGGCCCGCTCTGCGCTAATTTGACTGCACGTCACGCCAAGTTCCTCCGCCGGCCGTGTCCGCCCATCTGCCGCCGCGCTTTCCAATTAAAATTTCTCCAAGTCGCACCCTCGCCCTCCCCCCATCTTTCTCTGTCTCTCTCGCTCCTTTCTCGCTCGACTTAATTTCGCGGAGACCTCGACTCCTACTGCGTAATGTGCCGCACTCGCAAAAAGGAGTATTAAAAACCGTAAGAGGCGGTCTCGACGACACCGTTCTCACAACAAACGCGGCCGCGATTGGCCCGCCACAATTAAAACAGACCTCTGCCTTTTAGCATAATTCATGCTTTCGAAATTAATTTGGATGCGAGAATACTCGCGGGAAACGGAGGCGCCCGTAAGTTTCGGATCGATGGTCGCGTAATTCAATGTGTACAATTTTTGTCTCTCGCTCCGCTTTTTTCCCCCTCCGCTGCATTCTCTGTGTACCACCGCCGGTTTCTGTTTTTTGTGGATACGCCGTGCAATCAACGGGCTATCTGCATCGCGTTATGGCGATTTATTTTGTAATTGCTAATTGCCGTGTGATTGGGTTGCGAGCCGTTGATATACGGCTGGTTTAATGCGCTTCCGATGGCAGCGCCAGCGTTGCCCCTCACATCCAGGCAACCCGCAAAACGCCCCAGACATCTCACGAAAGCCGGTCAAAGAGTTCGTACAGCGTTAAGTTTATCGTTTTCCTATTTTACTAAACAGACACTTTATTCGAGAAACGCCAGTTCCGATTTCCATTTAATTTTCATAAAGGGTGTATGCGAATGGGTTGATATCTGCAGCTACCGCCTACTGGTATTTCCTCTACTTGTTCTTTCATTACAAACTAGCCAAGTATTAAGTTAGTTAGCTATACGCTTTTTTTTTCAGTACTACAGCATGTATTCTAATTTCTTCTTTCTCGACTGTCTGAAAGTCTTCTGTCTGTAATTTTATATCTTTCTGCCTCAAAGAGCTTGCTTATGTGTGCTGATTTTTCGACCTTCATACATTTTGCTAGCCAGTTCGATTTATCAATAAATTTTGTAAAACGCTGTAAAAGTTCTCCTGTCTGTCTCTAGGACTCATTCTTTGGTTGTGTTTCTAATACCGCCTATAACTGTTTGTACCTGATTGTTCTTAAGTGTTACTATTGTTCTGTTTCCCGTTATTTTCTTCACAACAATAATTTACTATTTCTTTACTTTTCGTTTTTTTAGCTGTCTTAAAAAAAGTGCATTTATGCATTCTGGCCGAATAGTCTTCCAATAACGCATTCGTCTACCGTTCTCGTCTATTTTTAGCTGAACTTAAAATATTTCTCACAGTCTGATCCATTGACAAGGTGGAGTCCCATTTTTAGCAAAGTGATGGAACTTTTCACTTCGTTTGACTATAGACGTGCAGAGTTGGACAGTATTTACCGTTTGTAAGAATATGTTATGACATACGTTCAAAAAGAATCTAGTAAATACCAACTGGAAGCTAAAGGTATGTAACAGCTCGAACAAGCCAGCCATGGATAGGCCTCTACCTATCTTACTTCAAGCCTCGTCTTCGTATTTTCAGTTACGTGTGTTATATAGCTATTTTTCAACGGAACAGCCGTGTGTAGAACAGACGCGACAGTTGTTACCACTGTAAGAAAGTAACGCAACAGTAGGTGTATGAAGATGGCCACAAGTTCGGAATTGAAAAGTGGTGGTGAAGGTATCCAGCCTTGTCTCTTCAAAGGAACCACACTTACGCTATTTACGCGAACCTCGAAAAACCGAAATCTGCATTCTGGAAATGGAATTTGAAACCTCTTCCTCTTCCTGAATCCTGGTCATCTTCACAAATGCTCAATTTTCCTCGATGCTACAGAGCCATTGATAATGATCATCACCTTTAGCGTGTCTGCATATCGACAGCAGTATTTTATGTCGATGGATTAGGCAACGAGTACTCAATCGTTTATCGCTATGTACGTCTGTTCTACAAATCTGTAACATTCTGACTGATACATCTACGTTCAAGGTTTCTCTGTAGACTGACGTCGAGGGTATTTGTATTATTTTTGTAAATCTATCGGACCAAACTGCGTTGTCATCAGTCCGTAGCTTACAAACTACTTAAACTAAGGTAAACTAACCTAAGAACAACAGACTCACCCATGCCCCAGGGAGGACTCGAACCTCCGACGGCGAGCAACCGCGCGCTCCGCAGCGAGACGCCTAAGACAGCTCGGCTACTCCACCGCGGCGATGTCAAGGTTCCGGTATCCCTCGGTCGTAGATGTGTGTGCCGTTACAAATTAAAAACAAGTGAGTACACCTATGTGTCCATAAGTTAGCAAAGATGCTTATAAAAAGCTACGACATTGTTGAAACTACTGATTTAGACGAATGGCATAATTGACAATTTATTTATTTATTTATTTATTTTTTTTTTTTTTTTTTTTTTTTTTTTTAGACGCTTACATGTGTTTCACAATGTGACATTCTGGTGCGTCTCAGCTCTCCAAAATTGAGGTTGGAGGAGGACCTTACGAAAAACAAAACCGTACATTTCACACTTCCATACACTGGTAAAGGAACCGTATTGAATATTTTGCTAAAGAACATTCTTGTTTGCAGAAACTCAATTTTTTCGTTTTTCGTTTCGCTTCTTAGACATTCGTTCTAAAGGTAATAGGCCAACAGCAAAATTTGAGGGAACTAAAATCTGCCTTCCGTGATTAATACGGATTTCATGGGCCGAAACTGATGTTGCTCAGCCGGCCGCGGTGGCCGATGAGACTGAGGCGCTTCAGTCACGGTCTGCTCGGCCATTACGGTCGGGGGCTCGAATCCCCCCCTCGGGCATGGATATTTGTGCCGTCCTTAGTTGTAGCTAGTTCATAAGTAGTTTGTAAGTTTAGGGACTGATGACCCCGTAGTTAAGTCCCATAAGCTTAACAAACATTTGAACATTTTTTTGATGTTGCTCAGTGATGAAATCTTGTATTCTGTACTCGTCTCATAATTCTAATTTATGTTCTTTATTTATCTCTAAATACGAGTAAGTATTAGCGAATTCTGGGGCATTCTTTGTAGCTCCGTGCTTATTAGCCAGCGAAACAAATTGTATATATTGACAATGATTACGCCGCGGTAGGGTAGCCGTTCGGTCTAAGGCGCCTCGCTGCGGAGCGCGTGGTTGCTCGCCGTCGGTGGTTCGAGTCCTCCCTGCGGCATTGGTGCGCTCGCTCGCGCGCGCGCGCGCGCGCGCGCGCGCTTGTGTGTGTGTGTGTGTGTGTGTCGTTTGTCCTTAGGTTACTTTACCTTAGGTTAAGTAGTTTGTAAGGTACGGACTGATGACTATGCAGTTTGGTCCGATAGATTTACAAACAGTTGAACATTTTGACAATGATAACTGTGGGTGTCGTCATATAGCGACAAAACGCAGACACTTCAGTGTTTATGTACAATTGATTGTTTATACATTTATATAAATATATTCTGCAAACCACCGTAAGGTGCGTGGCGAAGGGTACACTGCTCCACTACTAGGCATTTTCTTTCCTATTCCATTTCAAAATAGAACGAGGGAAAAAAGAATGTCTATATGCCTCTTTACGAGTCTTAATTTCTCTTATCTTGTCTTTGCGATCTTTGCGTGAAATGTAAGTGGGCGGCAGCAAGATCGTGCTACACTCAGCTTCAAATTCCGGGCCTATAAATTTCCTCAACAGAATTTCTCGAAAAGAACGACATCTTTCCTCCAGCGTTTCCCCAATTGAGTTTCCGGATCATTTCTGTGACTCTCGCGCATTGGCCGATCCTACCAGTAACGAACCTAGCTGCTTGCCTCTGAACTGCTTCCATGTCTTCCTTTAAACTCATATGCTTCGGGTCCCAAACATTTGAGCAATACGCAAGACGTGACCGTACAAGCGTTTTATACGCGGTTTCCTTTACAGATGAAATATATCTTCCCAAAATTCTACGGATAAACCGAAGTCGGATGTCCGCCTTACTCACAACTGTCCTTACATGTTCGTTCCATTTCATATCGCTCTGCAATGCTACGCCTAGATATTTTTTGACGCAACTGTATCAATAAGCTCACTACTGATGCTGTATTCTAACATTATGGGATTGTTTTTCCTACGCATGTACATCACTTTACATTTTTTCTGCATTTAGAGCTAGCTGCCATTCTTCACACCAACTAGAAATTTATTCTACGTTATTATGTAAGGAATTACAATTTATGACGACAACCTCTCATACATCGTAGCATCATAAACAAACAACCGCAAATTACAAATTATTCTCTCCATCAGATCATGTATATAGATAGAAAATAACAGCGGTTCTACCACACTTCCATGCGGCACGCCTGACGATACACTCGTCACTGATAAACACTTACCGTCGAGAACAACGTACTGTTTAGCTGGAACTTTACAATCGTCTGTATTACGTTCCTCTCACAATGACTAAATACGGTAGAAAAGATTTAAAACATCGAATTCGTAAATGTTTCAGTATTTCGAATTCGGAATACAAAACAGGTAATAAATCACACCTTCGTTAACCACGACCTAACTCATTCGGGATAGTGTAGAATTTTCATCTTCATCTTTCTCCTCGCGTATCTGTGATTGACTAGGTCATTTGAGCACTATTATCGTAATTGCCGTATCGTCTTTAAGCCTTCTAATAATAAAGAAAGAAAGAGATAGGAATTTTGTTTTTCGTGTTTGTTTTTACCGACAGGAGGCAAAGAGAGACGCGCTCTCGTATTTGTGCCCTTTGTTTCCTGATTAAATGAGAGTCAAATAATACACTGCTTCTGATCCTTATCATCCAAGAAGGACCAGAGCTGTCACAGACACTCTTATTTGGAAGATAAAAAGTTGTGCAAAGATGTTGTGTGAAATGAAGGAGGTCATGAAACTGAGCGGCGGCGGAGTGGCCGAGCGCATTGAGGCACTATGCTCCTATGCGCGAGGCCGTTCCCCGTCCGTCGTTCGAATCACCCCCCCCCCTAGGGCGTAGATGTTTGTGCTGTCTTCAGTATAAGTTAGTTTATAAGTAGTTCGTAAGTTTAGGACGGATGACCCGCAGTTAAGTACCATAAGTTTAACAAACATTTGAACATGAAACTAGTATTGAGTTTTGCCGCTATTTCCGCCTCTTACCGACTGATACATGCCTCGGCATTGAATCAGAGAAGGTCTGGATGTGTTGCTGGAGTACAGTAGTCCATGATGCTTCGACTTGTTGCCAAGATTGATCACGTGTAGTAACGGATGGTGTATCCCGGCTCAGGCTTTTTATAAATGTTTTCGATCGGCGAGAAGTCAAAAGAACAACGCGGGAAAGGCAATAATGCAACCCGTTGAAAGTCTGAAAGATTCTTCTTCTGTGCTGTGGCCGTCGGCAAGCGCAGAATGTATGGCAGGACGACAGATTGGAACACTTCAGAGATGTAACGCTGGCTGGTTAGCGTACCCGCATTGCGTACTGCGGGGAGGAGAGGAGGTGCCGTAGTGGAATCTAACTCCACAGCACACCATAATACGCGTATGTCAGTACATAAAGCAGCAGTTGAAGAGTCTATGAGTACGTTGTCTCCAGACTGTAATAACACCATCCTGGTGGTGCAGGTAGAGTCGGGATCCGCTGGTAAAAATAATGCCGTTCCATGTCGGTCGTTGGGGGCACCATTGCCGGCGCAAATGTCTCTCTCGTTGACACACTTGTAAACGCAGTGATGGACCCCTTGCGGACTGTCCACTCTGCTGCAAACGACGTCGAATGGTACTCGCTGACATTGCGTGCAGCGCGACAGAACGAATTTGTTGTGATGTGGTTCGTGATATCTCAGAGCGATCCATGACTGCCATGCCCACAGTATGTTGGTCAACACATGCAGTGGTGCCACGAGGAGTGTTCTTTCGGTCCCGCTGGTTCGTCGAACCTTTCTGCATTCCGCGATTACGGAGCCTCACTTCAGCACCTTTTCTACGCCCGGCAACGATTATGAATTTCTCTGAAGGATAACCGTAATCAGTGTACGCAGTTTCCCTTTCTCGCCCAATTTGCGAGGCGTGCGCCAGAGACGCTCGCTGCCTTCTACGAGGAATACTGGAACTGTTCACGCAAAACGAGCGCACTAAGCTACTATTCCAGTACGTCACACTGCCGCCTGTCCTCGCCCGCGCTAATACCTTAATCACGTGTTTGTGTGTGTGTGTGTGTGTGTGTGTGTGTGTGTGTGTGTGTGTGTGTTGTCACCGCGGATGCGTGCTGTAATTTTCTCCTGATTTTGGTGTTCCCTTCAGGATATTGTTTATTTGATGTGTTTGTTAGCGTCGATTGTATTTATTATCTAACATTCAATCATTTTATATTTGTATTTATCCTTCTGTCAGCCATGTTGAATCTCATATGAGAAAAATAGGAATAGATATGTTGAAGATTTATCTTTATCCTTCCAGGCACACACTTTATATCTGTATAACTTACACATTTTTTGGGGCGATGTCTTATGACTTGTTACATGGATTGCGAAAAACCGCTTTGTTGAAACTATTTTATTTCAGTTTATGACAGAGGAACTTTCTGCCATCCAGAGACGCTCTCGCTTCATCGTCGTCGATGGCATCTGCAGATGGCAGCAATTTCTCCTCAAACTTGTCATTATTTGCAGTAAAATAGTTTCAACAAAGCAGTCTTTGCACTCCACAAAATAACCCTTTGTCGAACTTTAGTGATATCGACGTTTTCGACACAAATATGACTATGCGATTGTCGCCCAGGTACATATTTATTTCTATCTTAAGTGAGTTCATCTCTCCTTCCCTTTTCGTTCTCTATCCACCTTATCTTTTATGTCCTTCTCTCCAGTCTCTCTCTCTCTCTCTCTCTCTCTCTCTCTCTCTCTCTCTCTCTCTCTCTCTCTCTCTCTTTTCTCATCTCCCATCACTCTATTCATATCCTCCACCCTCTCTCTGCCCATCTCCACTTTTCTACCATTCAAATTCTAGTGTGTCTGTAGAACTCCTCGTCTCTGTTCATCTCCTTTCATCTGTCTCGCACGGCCTCCCGCGTCAAAGGGCATGGATGTATGTGTTGTCCTTAGGTTAGTTTAAGTAGTTTGTAAGACTAGGGACTGATGACCAACGTAGTTTGGTCCCATAGGATTACAAACATTTGTACATTTTTTTATCCTGTCTGTCACCATCTCACCTCTCTCATTCTCCTCCGTCCATCTACTCCCTCGCCTTTCTGTCCGTCTTCTCCTCCACCTGCACCTCTCCCTCCATATATATGAAAACATATGCGTTATGTTTTATGGTGACTGGTCGAACGGTGTCAAAGTCGCAAGGTATCCTCCGCCATGCTAAATTCACTGGCTTGCCAATTACATAATTCCCCTTCATGAAAGCGTAAATTTATGTTCTGACTTTAATTGGTGACCAATCAAATAATTTGGATGTTTATTGTAACGTACCCTCCGTCATGCACCTTTGAGGCTTACGAAAGGAACCCCATGAATTAATTCTGTGTATGACTATGTTCATTCGGTATTTCATTGAATTCCGTTCATCCGTTTCAGCGTGAAAACAAACGTGTTAACTCACTATAAGGGACCCTCCGCCACGCACCACACGGTGGCTTACGAAAATTAACCCATTTATTAGAGTGTAAGCTATCTGTGTTCCAAATTTCATTCATATTCGTCCACCCATTGCAGCGTAAAGGCGTAAGAAACGGATTAACTAATTGTAAAGCATCCTCCGTCATGCACCATACGAAGGTAATTTTAATGTGCCTATAACCATCGCGCGAGTGCAAGTTTTATTGCAGTCGTATGTACGGTATGGCCGTGTATAAAATACGAACAAAAAGACAAACAATTTTTTTATGTTAGATATCGCGACTGATCAGAGATAGGAAATCTGACCGTAGAGCAGATGCGAATCATCTCGCAACGGTATTGCAGGGCAGTCGAGGTTTCGACTGAGTACCTGTAATGTGTTTTGTTATCTGCTTGCCGTCCGAATAGACAAAGTCTGGACACGTTACGTTATTTACGTGATTCGTCCTGGCTGAGCGCTAGCCAGACCACAGAGCTCCGTGGGGGCGATACAGACTCTTATTTAGAGGCAGCAGCTGCAGACGCCACGTGCAGAGGGGCGGCGTGTTTTTGCTGGGCCCGCTAGGGGGCTCCAAGCAGCGGGATGCCCGGCTGTTTACAAGTTACGGCGATACGCACTGGGTACCTGTAACCCATACATTGGCAGCAACTACTTGGATACCCACGAGTGCTAAGCCGATGTTTCACACGATACCATGCGTGTTTGAGGCGCTGTGTTCCTGTACACCTGCCCCCCATCCTCTCCCCCTGTGTATCTCAATGGTTGTCCTTTTTATCGCTTGCTTTGGAAGCACGGGAATAACGGAATTGCGAAAACAGATTTTAATTCTTGTGCTTACTTTCTTAATTTTTCATGAAGAGCGAATGAGATATCTCAGCAGATGTAAGTGAATTTTTGAGGAGCAGCAGGACAAAGAAAGCAGGAGATGTTCTAGAAGAGACGATAAAAACCGTTATCTACGGCTGTAATATGCGTCTAACTAGATCACTCGCATATTGGAAACAAACGTGTGACGAGCTCACTGGCGTATCTTATTGTACTGCTACATTTTGGAGACTTAAATGTGTCGAAAAGATGCAACAAAGGATCATGATTTCTGGATTTTAAAAAATCTTTTTGATTATGTTCATTTATCTCTCGTAATGCAAAGTTAGAACCGGTTCGTATGACTTAAAAGGGTATATGTGACGCAATCCAAAACAGTTATTTTCTAAGTAAAATCCGATCGTTACACTTAAAAGTAGTGAAGTTAGCCAAGCATTAATTTGAGTTTAGTTGACGTCTTTTGTAAAAAGCATTTATTCGATTCACCTAACCATCCTCGGTTCGTCGTCCAAACTTCGCGTGTTTTGTATGACACAGCGAAAGTAGGACAGGTGTTCTGTACCCGTAGAAATGGGCGCTCGTCTGCGCTAAACGAAAAACGACCCACCCCGTTATCTGAGCCCAAATACCAAACCCGCACCAAGACCGCAATATCGTGATTCTGCATTCGAACTTCTAAAACATATTCCGTCATTACGTTGACGTCGTTTATTTCAGACACCTGGAAGTGTCTAGCCGATTAAAATGTTCAAATGTTTGTAAATCTATGGGACTTAAATATTGACGTCATCACTCCCTAGACTTACAAACTACTTTAACTAAATTGTGCTAAGGGTAACAAATACACTCATGCCCGAGGGAGGACTCGAACCTCCGACGGCGAGAAGTGGCGCGTTTCGCAGCTAGGCACCTTGGAACGCTCGCCACTCCACCGCGGTTGTCCAGTCGAACGACGTATCTCTATCTTTTACTACTGTAAACCCGTCTTTGCTTAATCTGAACTAAACGACTACTCGTGAGTGTTCCTGGTGAAAGTAACCTTAAGAAACAAGCAAAACATGCGTTTCTTGCACCACGCTAACCACACGAAAGGATTCTGGCCGGATTGACATTGTTCTTGTATATTGTTCGTGGAAAACACATTTCATTGAAGATGCTACACACATAGATTGGATGACGCACTAATGTAGTTTAGGTGAATTTTTGTACAACGTATCATCATGAAAAAAACTGTAAATACATTATATATTGCCTCGGTGGAGTGGCCAAATCCTCTAAGGTGCCTTGCTGCGGAACACGCAGTTGCACGTCGCCGGAGGTTTGAGCCATCCCTCGCGCATGGGTGTGTGTGTTGTCCTTAGGTTAGGTTAATTAGTTTAAGTAGTTTGTAAGCCTAGGGGGTGATAACCGCAACAGTTAAGTCCCTTAGATTTACAAACATTTCAACATTATATATACTTACTTGATTATTAATCACAGCTAACTAAGTTTTATTTAAAATGGTGAGGGAAACTGAGTCTGAATAATTACCAAAATATTTGCAGATACACAGAAAGAAAATCGAATATCGAACCAAGTATCTTTATTTATACTATAAGGAAACTGTAAATCTGTAATTATGGTCGTTAATCTCTTCTGACACACTTATTTCCAAAACTATTATTATTACTCTAGGATCAATTAATACAAACAACTTGCTGTTCTGTTGCCGTTATCTTCCGCCAAGCCTCTTCATCCAGCGCGTGTGTCTTGCGTGTGCCGCGACGTTCCGTTATTGCATTTATGTGGTCCGTCCAAGAACGACGTGGTCTGCCGCGTTTAAGAGGTGTTAGTTCACGTCTGCCTGGCGGTTTCGATTCATAGATTTTCTTTGACCGTCCCAACATATACACATGACATTTTAATGATTTCCTTTCAATTCTACCTACCACTATTTCTTATGCCTTCATTCTAGCTCTTACTTCGTTAATAGCTTTTCTTTTTTATTCCAGATATTCTGCGGCTGATACGTAAATAATCCATTCTTCTTTTGAGATCGGAGTTTAAGATCCATAGTCCTGATCTATAGCGGAACAGTGATTCCACCCTTATCTTTCGCACTCTTTTCTTATTGGTGCTACAGATGTCCTTGTTCAACCAAAAAGAATTCATAGAACCCAATACTTTTTTGTCTTGTCTCCAAAACTACTCGAAGAATTTTTGTTGTTGTTGTTGGTGTGTGTGTGTGTGTGTGTGTGTGTGTGTGTGTACACGCTAATCGCCGAAAGTACCAGACGGATTTGCCAGGGATTTTTTCAGGTGTGTTGAGGAAAGATATAGACTTTATTTAATCAAAACTGGGAAAAAGGTATAATTTAAAGCTTTCTTAATGTCTTTTTGTGTGTCTGTTTCAACAAACTGATGTTGAAAATTTCTATAAGAATTTGCATGCGACTTTCAGAGTTAACTATGACTATTTTTGGGTCACTTATTGGCATCGCTTCATGAAAATCGAATCGTGGAAAAATATACATCAATATTTATAGTTTTATCTAAAATCGTATTTGTCTTTGACGTGTTGGCTAGTGCCGGCCGCGGTGGCCGAGGAGACTGAGGCGCTCCAGTCACGGTCTGCACGGCCACTACGGTCGGGGGTTAGAATCCCCCCTCGGGCATGGATATTTGTGCCGTCTTTAGTATAAGGTAGTTGATAAGTAGTTTGTAAGTTTAGGGACTGATGACCCCGTAGTTAAGTCCCATAAGCTTAACAAACATTTGAACATTTTGTTGGCTAGTAAATAATATTATTTGACACAATGATCCTGTAGCAGTTTGTTTTTACAGACTGAGGAACAAATCCAAACAAAAATAAAATAAACCGACAGTATGCGAATAAAATAAAATAAAATAAAATAAACCGACAGTATGCGAAAGTCTTCTTTACTTTCGTTGCGAAGCACTAATGTTTGTAAACCTATTGGACGAATCTGTTATGGTCCTCAATCTCTAGGCTTACAAAGTACTACCTTACATAAGGACAACGCAGACACCCGTGCCCAAGGGAGGACTCGCACGTCAGGCGGGAACGGCCGGCTATTCCGTAGCATGACGCCTTAAGCCGGGTCCACACGCTACGATCTGTCTGCGCACTCCTCGCAAATCGGCGCGTGTGGACAGCACATTTGCGCAGATATGAGATGTGCGCAAACATGGATGTTCGAGTTGGAGGTTTGAGCAAAATTGCTAAAATCTGTGGGTTCAAATCACATCTGCGCAGACAAGTTGGAACGTGTGGACAAGAGATCGCTGCAAATCTGTTTCAGTCTGTACTTTTTTCGAGTGTTTACTATGTTGACAGTGGATGAAAATGGCTGAGAACTGAAAATTCCGACTGGGAAACAAAGTTAGGCGCAGCTTATTGGCCACATATATATATAATATAAAGTGAAGTAGGCGTACAGTGTTTCAAACATATCTAAAACTCTGACAATTTTATTTGTATCTTGTTAGAAGGTGGGCTTACTTTATTTCCCTTCATGAAATCATTCTTCTGGGAATCGTAAATAGCTTCACAAGTGTTGAGGATGATTTAACTCAATGCTTGTTTAGAAATTGCTGTTGAAAATTCGAGGTCTTTGTAGGTCCTTCCTGTGGCCAGTCATATGGAGAAATATATCTCCTCATATAAGTGTATTTACGTATTACGGGAGGAGTTACCAGTGTCAAAAGATAATTATAAGTTTCCACATCCATTCGCAAATAATTACGGCAGTCATCGGGTTTGCACTCCAACTCACGATGTAGAATCACATGTGACAACTGCCTCCTTTTAAGCAGCCAGTGCCTAGACCATTTCTGTTTATTGCGGTTTGTTTGCAATTTTATTTTTTATTTTTTGCAAGACACGTTGCAAATAGTGTCCGTAACAAGAGTTCCTCTATCACTGACAAAAATAAACTTCGAAAAAAAGCTTATCGTATTCGTTTGCCAGTCCGATTACAGTCTGTACTACCTAGTTTCTTTTTTCACCGAAAGATGTCGGGCGCGAGAATTTGCAGCGATGTGAACACCCGTCCACACGCAACGATTGGTGTGCGCAGACATTTGCACAGACAGATCGTTTTTTTTTTTTTTTTTTTTTTTTTTTTTCCCAGTTGAACAAGGTAGATGAAGTCCCATCGCCAACTGGCGACTTACACTTCCTGGGATAACAGAGGTATGTGGGTTAATGATGACTTCATTGTGCAATAAACTTTGGGGGTAGGCTTCTAAGGGCCAGTATGTCGGTCCGTAAGGTACCCCACTTGATTTTAGTACGTAGTTCCATTGTAGAGCAATTCACATAAAGGTTACAAGGTAAATTACGTTACCACATCTTCTTACTAACGCATTTTGTTCAGGTAACTAACGATCGTGGCATCTTGTACCTATGCCACGGGCGTGGAGCTGTCATTCCTAAGGTTTGGATGTTATGGACTGTTGCCCTAAGATGATCTATTTTATTATGTATCTTCGTCGTTCTCTTCTTAATTGCCTCCATGAGAGTGTCCATATGGAGTTCCTGGTGGATGTCCACATTTCTCGTGTAACGGCCAGCCCTGAGGATCCATCGTAACGTCTTATTCTGGATAACTTGCAGTCTTGAGATTTGGGTCGCACTAGCTAGGCCCCAGACTGAGCTGCCATATAACATTTTGGATAGCACTGTTGCTTTGTATAGTCGCAGTTTGGTACTGGTATTCAACTCTGCGCTGAGAAAGAACGGCATTAAGTTTTTGGCCATTGCATAGACCTTAGATCGCAAGTTATCAATATGTTTGTGGAGAAAAAAGTGCTTATCGAGGGTAACTCCCAGGTAAGTGACCGCCGCCCCCCATGGGATGACCTGTCCATGAAGTCGTAAGTTAGTTGGCATCTGTGGTCGTTTCCTGGAGAAATAGATCGCCGTGGTTTTTGCTGCATTGAGTTGTACTTTATTCAGCCTACACCATTCAGCAGTTCTATCTAGTTGTCGTTGGAGCCGTGTTATGTTAGCTTGAACATGCCTTCCGCTGGTTATAAAAGCCGTGTCATCGGCGAATTGTGCAATTTGCACTCCTTCCACCGTTGGAATGTCGTTAGCGTATATATTAAACAGGATCGGCGATAACACCGAACCTTGGGGTAGCCCAGCTGCTGCGGGTCTGGTTGATGATGTCTTCCCCTCCACCGTCACCATCATAGTTCTGTCTTGAAGATAACTCGCGATAAGCTTGATGTAACAATCCTGTATGGGCGTTTGCTCGTGTAACTTCCGAATGAGGAGTTCCCTCCACACCTTGTCGTAAGCTTTCTCTATATCCAAAAATACGGCGGCCGTTGCTTTGGTTACGTTCATGTTCCTGGTGATGTGCTCTGCCAAACGTAGTAATTGGAGTTCCGCCGACAGTTTTCTCTGGAAACCGTATTGTCCCGCTCTTATAGTTCCGTCCTCTACTAGTGGTTCCAGTATCCGCTTTTGTATTACCCTCTCAAAGGTCTTCCCCATACCACTGAGAAGGCTGATGGGGCGATGGTTGGCTGGTTGCGTCGTGTCTTTCCTCGGTTTAGGTATTGGCACTACCTTAGCTAGCTTCCATGCCACAGGAAAGTATCTTGTCAGCATGCAACCGTTGAATATTCTAGTCAACAGTACCAGTGGCTTCCTCGGAAGGTTTTTGAGGTGTTGGTTGCTGATTTTGTCTGCTCCTGGTGTCTTATTGGGATGTAATTTCCTGATGATACTCCGCACTTCGCTAGGTGTTGCCAGTCTTGGAAGTGATTGATCTTCTGACGTGATGAATTGATTGACTATCTGCACTGTAGCGGCCTCATGCTCCCGTTGGGCAGGGTTTAGTTGTTCTTGTAGCAGGGTTGTTTGTTGTTCGTAGGTGGTGACGAATGTTTCAGCTTTGGTTAATGGGTCTTCCGTTAACCCCTGTGGAGTTTGCAACGGTCTTTTTGGCGTGGGCTCTTCCCTGATGTTCTTCACCAGTCGCCACTCATCTTTCGTCTGGAGCAGGAAGTTCGACATTTTATCCTCCCACCTCTCTATTTTCCATTCCTGTAGTCGTCTTCGTAGTTGTCGCTGAAGTCGGTGGGATTGTCTGCGGTACACTGGATTTCTTGTGTGTTGCCAGAGTTTCCTGTACCTGTTCTTCTGATGCCGAAGTTCTTCTAGCAGCGGTGGTAATGTTTCCATATGGTGCGCCTCTTCCGAAATCGTAAGTAGAGACAAGTTATGGGCTTTGCGGATCTTCTTCGTTAAGACGTCTACGGCAGAGTCTATCTGCTGTGGTGTTTGTATTGCCATAGTTGGGTCTATGTTGTTATTTAAGTATCTTTTAAATTGTGTCCAGTTGTTCTCCTGATATGTCCTGCGCCGGCGTATGGTCCCCGTCCGTGGCAGTACTGCAAGGACCGGGTCGTGGTTTGACGACAAGTCGTTGACCGTAATCAGCCGGGGGTCGATCCCGAGTCCTTGAGTGATAGCGATGTCCAATACGTCCGGCCGTTGGTTCGGTAGGTTTGGTGTGTGTGTGGGTTCGGTTGGTCCCCACACTTCAAGCTCCAGTTCTTGTTCCAGCTGGTGGAGTTGGGTGCCTCTTGGATTTGTTACTCGGGAATTCCAAGTGGGATGTTTTGCATTCCAATCTCCTGCGATAAATGTCTTCCCATGAGGCGCAAGGATGTTTTCCAGGTCTTGTGGAACCAGCCGCGCCCGAGGACGAAGATACGTAGCTACTAGAGTGACCTCTCCAAGTTCTGTCCGGATTGAGACTGCCGTTGCTTCTAGTTCTTGAAGTTGTGGTAGATCGATAGGTCTGTGGATGATCGATCGACGGAGGAAAATTGCAGTTCCGCCACCTCTAGCTGGTCTGTCCGTGCGGTATCCCACCATACTTCTTAATTTGAAGGTTTGGTGCGGTCGTAAGTGGGTTTCAGATAACATCACAATGTCAATCTTGTGCCTGAAGATGAAATCCTGTAATTCGTTTTTCTTGTTCCGAACCCCAGTGGCGTTCCAGATACATATTCTCAGATCTGTCGTATTGACCTCCATGGTGTTACTCGGCTGCTTCCAGTAACGCTAACGTTTCAACCAGTATCACAATTTTTGATAGTTTGTCCTTAGCTGCCAGCATTCTCCTGCCAGCTGTGACAAGCTTAGTAAGAAAATTCTGGCTACTGAGGAACTTCAAGACCGTGGTGACTTCTGTAAGCGCCGCATCTGCGTCTCTGTCTCTTGGCGCCCTGGTTCGGCTGGTGTCTCTTCTGCGTCCTTGTAGTGCAGATGCGTAAGTCTGCTCTTCTTGCAGTCGGTGTAATGTGTCCTGTTCCCGTTGAATCGTCTGAGTTGGTGATGCTGTTCCTGCGGTGTCTGCCACAACCAGCTTGACGGTTGTGTTGTTCTTCGGTGTTTCCTTTTGTTGTTTGACAGGTGTCTTAATTGGAGCGCGGAACCTCTTCAAAGTCTTTTGATATTCTGGGCACCCTTTCCATGAAGCTGCATGTTGTCCGTTGCAATTTGCACACTTAGGGTCCGCGGTCTGTGTAAGCGCGCACTCTTTGCTGGGGTGCATATCCCCACATTTAACACAACGAGCCGGCAACCAGCAATAGTTGGTGGTATGCGTCCATCTCTGGCATTTTTTACATTGTGTGGGCTCGTTCCGCGAGCGATAATCCTCGACTCGCACCTTTGTCGATAGTACATACTTCACTCCATATATTTCGTCTGTCTTGTCATTCTGCGGTAGAGTAACTGCATATACAGGTAGTGGGTACAACTTCCCTTGCTTCTTCCTTTTGTATTGATGTACCTGTCTAATAGTGAAACCTTGATCTTCTAAGTCAAGCTTGACCTCATCCTCAGTGACCGTAGGTGGTAGGTCTTTTACTACCACTTTTAAATCTCTGGTGTTGCTGTCCTGGTATGTATGAAATGGTATTTTCCTAGTTTTACAAAAGGCGAGAAGTTTGTTGTAGTCATCCATGGTGTCTACGAAAAACTTGACGCCATCTCCCATATACGCTGCCCTGAGCCCGCCATCAATCTGGTCCTTCAGTTCTCGGCACAGTTTAACGTGGTTTGTGCTGTCGTAGATGACTATTGGTGGTATCTTAGGTGGTCTCTGTTGTGGTGTCGTCGACGGTATGTCAGCTGCCGGTGGCGTGTCCTGATTGGATGGTCCTGCTAAAACGTCGAACTTGTTTGACGTTTGCAGGGGTTGTGGCGCTGTTGTTGTAACCTTCTTCGTTGTCCGGCGCCGCGACGACTTCTTACTTTTGACTTGTCGGAACCCTTCCTCGTCTCTGACGCCATCAGCAGTTTGGCAGTCCATGGTGTCTCCTCCCGTATTGGTCAAGGTGTCTTCGTTGAAGTCTGATGTCAGTGTGTCGTCGTACTCATCGTCGGAGTCGTGTAAATATTTCTGTTTAATCCTTCTATTTCCGTCTAGTGCCTGTTTCCGACGTCTGCTACGTTCGGCCAGTTTTTCTTCCCGATGTTTAAGTTTGGTGTCTGGTAGCGTCAAGGCTTTAACGCCTTGTTTGTTGGTGTCACCTTGTTGTTGTTGCTGTTGATGTAGGTCCTTTGTAGTGCTATCCATGCCGAAGTCCGTGACGTGAGCCATGTCGTCATCCGTAGCAGTCCAGTGGCTAGTAGTGGTGCCTACTCGCGGTACTATTCCAGAGTACCTCGCCTAATAAGCGCCCTATACCACCGCGAAGCGCTAAACAAAACAAAGTTGGCGTATACTGCAGATACAACTGTAATAAATAACACGTGCACACTCTTCGCTGTTCAGCAGAACTGTGCAGATCGTTGTGTGTGGAGCCGCCTTTATACTACGCGTCCATTCCGTGCGGCTGAAAAGCACAGAGGTGTTGGTAACATTTACAGTGTCGCTGGAACAGCTTCATCAAAATCGGCGACTCAGATGTGAGACCAAGTCCCTGCTAGTTGTAGATGAGCCGTAAGGGGATGAGACAGCAGTCAGGAGTGTAGCGGCGGGCGCGCTCGGGGGTCGCTGGCAGCGGCGCGGCGCCCTGGGGGACGCGCGGCTCCGCATGTGCGCCGGTGGCCGCCGCGCCGGGCCCCCTGCATGGCGCGTCGCTCCTATACTGCAGCCGCGTCTCTATCTCTCTGTCGCTACATTTAACTCATTACTTGCAGCCTATATAAAGCCTAATGCCAACATCGCAATATTTATCTTTTATTTATTCAACACTCACTGGTGTCGTCTTCTGGTCTCCTACAAATGGCATTTAACTGCTTGTTAAAGCGCTCCACATATAATTTGAAAGGCGTCTGGTTGATAGTCACATATAAAATCTTGTGCTGGTGGATAGTCAGATATAAAATGGTTGGCTGGTCAAAATTATTATGTATATTTTGCTGTTTTTCTTCTGACTATCCACCAGCACAAGATTTTATATCTATCAACCAGAACACCTTTCCAATTGTATGTGGAGCGATTTTTGTAAATCTATCGGAACAAACTGCTTGGTCATCAGTCCGTAGCTTACAAACTAATGAAACTAAGGTAAACTAACGTAAGGACAACACACACACACACACACACACACACACACACACACACACACACACACACACACACATGCCCCAGGGAGGACTCGAACCTCCGACGGCAAGCAACCGCGCGCTCCGCTCTGTTTCTCCGCCACGGCAGCGGTTTAGTGAGCCATTAAATGCCAATTAACTACCTCTCCAACTTTTTCCGGCGGTGAATATTTTCACCTTGACCTGTAATATTTGCTTTTTTGCAATTTACTTCAGCTGTACAAGTATTTTCTCGATTGCTCTTCTCTTTTTTGAGTTGTGTAAACAGGAGCTTAGCATAATGCAAATCTCGTAGAATGTACTGCCAATTGCAGTAAAGGATAGCAGCGACATACTGCGTTGTTCTCATGATTTCACAAGGGACGATGGGCCTGAAAAAAAGAACCGAAGGCATAAAATAAGTGCTAAATCACAATCTTGATTTTGTAAATAGTACGGTAAAGCAAATTTGATTTGAAGAAGCTCTAAATATCTGCAACATTAGTCTTGTAGTTAAATAATTTTCTCTTTCACGTTTTATGAAAGTTCTTAAAATGCTCGATACGATTTAGCAAAGCACTTTCTGGTAACTCCAACATATATGGTTTTGACAGACTGATTCCCTCCCGACGACCACCTTTGACTGCCAACCGCCGCGAGCATCCTTTCTTACTTGAAGAGCGCTTGAGCGATCGTACTCTCCGCCAAGGAGAAGAGTTTTGTCTGGAGTGGGGGACGTCCTAAGCCCTTTTATATCACTCGGACGATTCCACTGTGGAGGACGATGCTGGGATTCTAGAATGCTATCATTGCGGTATATTTTGAAAGGAATCGTCCATCACCATGTAACGGACTTAACCTAGGGTACCCATTTGTTTTTGTTAATGAAGTATTCGATTCGCTTTGTCTATGTATGTGAAAGTAGAAGGGGCACCAAAGTGAAGTTATTTTCTAAATCCATAGGCGACAGATACTCGGATACTGTAATTTTGTGTTTACCATAATTATTGAGACAATTCTTTATCTGTCACTATTTTCTTTCAAAATTTGCCACAAATCTAAATAATAATACAGTAATTCACCAGATTAATTTTTGCTATATTAATGAAATAAACATTTCAAAATGCATTGCTCAGAACCAAAAGTGTTTTTAAATTGTATAATTATATTGCAATGCAAATAATGTTATAGAAATACTTTGTCGTACTTATAACTATTCAGTCTTGACCATTCTCAGCCAAATTATTTTCGTTTATTACAGTTTTAAAAGTCTTCTGATAATGATAACACTGTTGGCTTGTAACATGATGCAATTATTCGTATTACTGATGACATAGTAATTTTGTCAGAGACTGCAACAGATCTGGAAGATCAATTTAATGGAATGGACAGTGTCTTCAAAGGAAGATATAAGATGAACATTAACAAGAATAAAACGAGGGTAATAAAATGTAATGTCAGAAAATCAGGTGATGCTGTAGAAATTAGATTAGGTAATGAGACAACAAAAGTAGTAGATGAGTTTTGTTATTTGGGTAGCATAATAACTTCTGATGGCCAAAGTAGAGAAGGTATTAAATGCATTATGGCTTTGGAAAGAAAAGCGTTGCTAAAGAAGCGAAACATGTTAACATCCAATATTAATTTAAATGTTAGGAAGTCCTTTCTGAAAGCATTTGTTTGGAATGTAGCATTGCATAGGAGTGAAACGTGTACGATTAGGAGTTCAGATAAAAAGATGATAGAAGCTTTTGAAATGTGGTGCTACAGACGAATGATGAAAATTAGATGGGCAGATCATGTAACTAATGAGGCAGTGCGTAGCTGAATTGGGGAGAAAAGGAGATTCTGGAATATCCTGACTAAGAGAATGAATAGTAGATGGGTAGGACACATTCTAAGACATCAAGGAATTGTCAAATTAGAATTAGAAGGAAGTGTGTGGGGTAAAAATCATAGAGGGAGACCGAGGGACGAATATATTAAGCAGATTCAAAAAGATGTAGGTTGCCAAACGTATTCTCAGATGAAGTGACTTGCACAGGACAGGGGTAGCGTAAAAAGCTGCATCAAACCAGTCTGCGGACTGAAGACCACAACAACAGGAATATAATTAGTACCGTTTTCGGCAGTTATGTAATTTGTCCTAAACATTTTGACGTAATCAGTTTATAACAAAAATAAAATGTTCATATGTTTGTAAATCTATCGGACCAAACTGCGTGGCCATCAGTCCGTAGCTTACAAACTACTTAAACTAAGGTAAACTAACCTAAGGACGCGCGCGCACCAGGGAGGACTCGAACCTCCGACGGCGAGCAACCGCGCGCTCTTCAGCGAGGCGCATTAGGCCGCTCGGCTACTCTACCGCGTTTTTATAACACAACTATACGCCTGTTTTATTATCTAACAATTTCAATTATGCAAAGACACCAATACAACACTAATTATATTTTGCATATATGTTTGGTATATGATTTTATCCTATCTATAAATATTTGTAAAATTGTCTGCGGTTTGTGCTGATTAATCTGATGTATACCTTATTTGTTAAAGACTCTTGATTTAATTACGGAAGCATAATTTAGGAATTTGATTGTATCAACTTTTTTCTGGAGCTCTCTAGAATCTACCATTATCTAGAAATACGAGTGCAACTGATCGCAGTGGGGATTAATTAGTTGGCTCAGTCTTAGTGATTGTTACACTATGTTGTAGTGCCTTTTCCTTCTTTTTTATACCGACGCAAGTTATGTTTTCGGAAGGGAATAAATACAAGTCTAACATGCAGCAATATACTTCCATTTACGACGAAAGAACCCAGGCTGCCAAAATTAGTCTCGGGACAACGTCGATACTGCGAACAACAAGTGATGAAATTGGTATTATTTTTTAGAACTTGTGTTGGGGTTTGGCGGTCCTATCCTAATAGACAGGATCTTCACAACCCCTTTACAATTTTGTCACAAATTTCAATGGATTAGTGGTAACGGTAACGGTTTCGGTTTCTTTTATTGAAGAACAAAACTAGTTTCTACAAATTATGTATGACATCATAGGGATACTTCTGAAGCTAATGTAGTTTAACGATAGGAGTATCTGTAGATTACTGTTGTTTTAGAGGACGAAATTTCGTGAATGAAGTATTGCATATCGGCTGTGAAAGCGAGACCAGTGTGAGAGGCAGAGCCGCAGACAGCCAGGCGGCAGGACTGCACCAGCTAGACGACTGCGCCCCGCCGCGCCGGCGCGCGCCAACGCCCTTTTGGCAGGCAGTCCTAAATCTGATTTGGCGCGACTTCCGCTGCCCGCTGTAATCACGTTAAAAGCCCGGCCCTAATAACCGCACCAGTCTCCTCGCAGGCCGCCATTCTCCCCAGCGCTCGTTATCACCAGCACTGCTCTAACCGCCGCCTCTTAAACACACACTGCAGCCATTGCCTCGTAGACAACACTCGGCTGTTGTCGTCAAGCCCGAAGACTACGCTATTGTCGACCGACCGCCGTGTCATCCTTGGTCATAAGTGTCATTAATAAATGCAGTATTTGGAGGGGTACAGGGTCGGCACACCAACTTCGGACCGTTTCCGACGTTCTTCTACATATACACTCCGCAATCCACCGTAAGGTCTGTGGCGGAGGGAAAACGAGAGAAAAAAGAACGTCTTTATTCCTCTGTACGAGCCCTAATTTCACTTACCTTGTCGTAGTGATCTTCATGCGAAATGTAACTAAGCGGCAGCAAGATAGTTCTGCACGGCCACTACGGTCGGGGGTTCGAATCCCCCCTCGGGCATGGATATTTGTGCCGTCCATAGTTGTAGGTAGTTCATAATTAGTTTGCAAGTTTAGGGACTGATGACCCCGTAGTTAAGTCCCTTAAGCTTAACAAACATTTGAACATTTTCAAATTCCGGTCTTCTAAATTTCCTCAACAGAATTTCTCGAAAAGAACGCCGTATTTTCTCCAGCGATTCCCATTTGAGTTACGAGAGCATTTCCGTGAAACTCGCCCATTGATCGAACCTACCAGTAAAGAACCTAGCTGCTCGCCTCTGAACTGCTTCCATATCTTCCTTTAAACAGAACTGCTGCGGGTCCCAAACACTGGAGGAATACTCAAGACTTGGTAGTACACGCGTTTGATATGTGATCTCCTTCACAGATGAAGTACATCTTACCAAAATTCTCCCAATAAACCGAAACTCACAACTGTCCTTACATGTTCGTTCCATTTCATATCGCTCTGCAGTATTACACCTTGATATTTGAAAGACGCGACTGCATCAAGAAGCTCACTACTAATGCTGAATTCGATCATTATGAATTATTTTTCCTACTCATGCGCATCACCTTACATTTTTCTACATTTAGAGCTAGTTTCCATTCTTCGCACCAACTAGAAATTTTGTCTAAGTCATCCTCTATGCTATTACAGTCAATTAATGATGGCACCCTTCCATACCCCACAGCATCATCGGCAATCAGCTGCAAATTACAAGTTACTCTGTCCATCAGATCATTTATATAGATAGAAAATAATAGCGGTTCTGCCACACTCCCCTGGGGCATGCCTGACGATACACTCGTCTCTGATGACCACTCGCTGTCGAGAACAACGCACTGCGTTCTATTACTTAGGACATCTTCCGGCCATTCACAAATCTGTGAACCTATTCCATAAGCTCGTATCATCATTAGCAATCTGCAGTGTGGCACCGCGCCTAACGCCTTTTTCAAATCGAGAAAAACACAATCCGCCTGTTGCACTTCATCCATGTCTCGCAAGAAGTCGTGAGAGAAAAGAGCAAGCTGAGTTTCAGATGAGCGATGTTTCCTAAACCCGTGTTGATTCATAGAAAGAAGCTTTTCCGTTTCAAGGAAATTTACTGTACTCGAACTGAGAATATGCTCCAAAATTCTACAGGAAACTGATTTCAACGATATTGGCCTGTAATTATGCGGGTCAGTTCTCTTTCCTTTCTTATAAACGGGAGTCACCTCCGCTTTTTTCCAGTCACTTGGAACTTTGCGCTGAATTAAAGATTCGCGATAAATGCAAGCTAAGTAGGGGGCCAATGCCGTAAAATACTCTTTGTAAGACTGAACTTTTATTCTACCCGGACCAAAAGACTTTTTTGTATTCAGCTCTTCCAACTGTTTCTTTACACCGGAAATACCTATTACTATGTCCTCCATTTCGGAGTTAGTGCGTCAATCAAATGATGGTACACTTGTGCGGTCCTCCTACGTGAAAGATTTCTTAAAGGTTAAATTTAGAACTTCAGCTTTGCATTTGCTTTCTTCTATTACTGCCGCGGAACGATCAACGAGTGACTAGATAGTGGGCTTCGACCCGCATATCGATTTTACGTAGGGCCATAATTTTTTCGGGTTCTCCGAAAAATCTTTTGCTAAGGTATGACTGTGGTAATTATTGCATGCTTCGCGCATCGATCTTTTTATAGACGCACGAATCTCTACTAATTTTTGCCTGTCATCACTTGCTTCTGTTTTGAACCGAGAGTGCAACAGTCTTTGCTTTCTCAGTAGCTTCCTAAAATTGTTATTACTCCAAGATGGATCTTTTCCATCCTTAATCGACTTGATAGGCACATATTTTTCTAACCCTTTACTTACAGTGCATTTAAATTTAGTCCACAATTTCTCTACATCCATTGTACCGGAACTAAACGATGTCCATTTTCTAAATGTGATGCTTCAGACCTGACCAATCCTCAACCATCATCACGAATCTGAGTACTCCCTAGTCCAGTCCTGTCACGTAGGCAGTGCAGGGACTCGAACCCGAGTTTCATGCTTGATGGTCTGTCGGGGTGACCACGCTGTTACGGTGGCGAACGAACAACAGTACAACATTTTTAAGTAATACACTGATTTTATTAGATATTTTGATGATCGTCTTCCGCTTCTCAATACCTGTTGTAGAACGTGTCACAATGAACGACATGCAGCCCTAATGAGTTAATACAGGGTAAAATATTTCAGAGGTAAAATAGACCACCATTCGTACCTCCGAGAAAGGACTACACAGGAGGATATCATCAGCAAAACCCAAACAGTCATTCTACGGACCGGAGCGTGTAAGGTTAGATCTCTTAATCTGGTAGTAAAAAGGAAACGCATAAACTGCAGTTTCAAACAGTTGGGACTGTTGCAGTTCAGTGACAAAGTGAACAGGACTTCTGGTCAGGAGAGTACAGGGTTATGTGTTAGGCGTAATGCAGGACTAACGAATAAGAAAATAGTAATGTCGATAAGTTAGTAAGAACAGCCTAGTGAACGCATTATCTTGGCCAAGAGAGACGCGAACCCAATACGCAACACAGCAGTGCAAGTTTATTTGCGAACGAGCTCTGAGGATAAGCACGACAGAATGAAAACATGTTTGGTCAGATAAAAGAAACTATTTTAGACAATTAAGGGTGGGCTAAGGTGATTGTAATGGGGGACTGGAATTCAATAGTAGGAAAAGGAAGAGAAGTAGTGAATGGGTATGGACTAAGGATTAGAGATGAAAGTGATTGTCGTCAGGTAGAATTTTGTATACGGCATATTTTAATCACCACAAAAAGTTGGTTTTAAAGTCAAGAAAGAAGTTTGTATATTTGGAAGAGAATGAGAGACACTGAAAGATTTCAGACTTAGATTTCTGAACTAGGTGTTAATCTTTTAAAACATGTATTGACAGATGCAGATTATGGCCATAAGAAGACGGAAACTGGATAAATTGAAGGAATCTGATGTTCTTGAGAGTTTCAGAGGACGCATTAGGAATCGATTGACTGGAAGGGTGGGAAGTAATAAAGTAGAATAGGAACAGGTAGCTTTGAGAGATGAAATCCTGAACGCGCAGAGGACTGGGTAGAAAGACAACGTGTAGGAGAAGTGCGTGAATATCACACGATGTACTGAATTTGATGAAAGGAGAATATATAAAAATCAAGTAAATGAAGCCGGTACAATGGACTACAGACGTATAAACAAATATATTGACAGGAAGCGCAACATGGATCAGCAGGATTGGCTAGAAGGCAAATGTATTTCGTAGAACCTTGCATAATTCGCGGGAGATGGATACTGCATATAGGAAAAATAGATGTTAGGAGAAAATAAAAGCAGCTGCGTGAATATCAAACTTGAAATGCAAAACCAATACTGGACGACGAAGGGAAAGCTGAAAGAAGGAAGTAATATATAAAGGCGCTGTAGAAGGGCAATTAACTTGAAGGCAGCATTGAAGAAATGCAAGAAGAAGTAGATGAAGAGATAGAAGACACTCTATTGTGAGAAGAATTTGACAGAGCATTGAAAGATCTAAGTCGAAACAAAGCACCTGGAGCAGGCGACATCCCTCCACAGTGTTTAAAAATGTTCAAATGTTTGTAGAGCTTATGGGACTTAACTACGGGGTCATTAGTCCCTAAACTTACAAACTACTTACGAACTAGCTAACACCAAGGACGGCACAAATATCCATGCCCGAGGGGGGATTCGATATACTGATACGAATTATTTATAGAGAAATGGAGGAACTGATAGAATCCCACCTCGGAGAAGATCAGTTAAGATTTAGGAGAAATTTAGGAACACGCGAGGCAACCTTCGACTTTACTTGGAAGATACGTTAACGAAAGGAAAACCTACATTTCTAGCTTTTTTGGTTTTGGAGGAAACTATTGACAAAGTTGTCTGGAATACACTCTTTCCAATTTCATAGGTAACACGGGTAAAATTTAGGGTACGGGAAATATACAAAATTTGTACATAAACCAGACAGTAGTTATAAAGGGGCGAATGACATGAAAGAGACGCTGCAAGACAGTTGTGTAGACTTTTTCCCAGTGTTATGCAATGTAATGAGCAAGCTGTAAAGGAAAGTACGGCGAAATTTGGATGGGGAATTAAATTTCTTGAATAAGAAATCGCCGGCCGCGGTGGCCGAGGTGACTGAGGCGCTCCAGTCACGGTCAGCACGGCCACTACGGTCGGGGGTTCGAATCCCCCCTCGGGCATGGATATTTGTGCCGTCCTAGTTCGTAAGTAGTTCATAAGTAGTTTGTAAGTTTAGGGACTGATGACCCCGTAGTTAAGTCCCATAAGCTTAACAAACATTTGAACATTTGAATAAGAAATCAAAATTTGCGGTTTGGCGACGTCGTTGTAGTTATGTCGGACATATCAAAGGAACTGTAAGAGCACTTGAACGGAATGGACAGTTTTTTATTTATTTATTTTTTATTTGAAAGAAGGATATAAGAGGAATATAAACAAGATCAAAACGAAGGTAATTGATTGTAGTCTAATTAGATCAGGCGATGCTGACAGAAATAGATGAGGAAAAGAGACAATAAAAGGTAAATTGTGATTTTCGTTCCTTGAGCACTAAAGTAGATGACGGGAGTAGAGGAGATATAAATGCAGAATGGTTATAGGAAGAAAAGAATTTTTAAAAAGATAAATTTGTCAATGCCCAATTTTAATTTAAGAGTTAGGAGGTCTTTTCTGAAGGCATTTGTCTGAAATGTATTCTCATACATGATTGAAACATGAACAATAAACAGTTCAGATAAGAAGAGGATTGAAGCTTTTGAGATTTGTTGCTACAGTATAATGCTGAAGATTAGATGGGTAAATCACGTTACTGATGAGAAGGGAGAAAAGAAATTCATGGCATAACCTGACTAAAATATGGGGTTGATTGATAGGGCACATTCAGAGACATCAGAGAATAGTGACTTCAGTATTAGAGGGACGTGTGTGGGCTAATAATTGCAGAGGGAGATCATGAGACGAATACAGTTAGCTGATTCAAATGGATGTGGGTCGTTACTATTCGGAGACGAAGAGGCTTACACTGGATAGAGTGGTGAGGAGAGATGCGTCAAACCAGTCTTCGCACTGAATAACATAACAAAATAGTATGATATATCTTCTCATACAAGTTATTTTATCGAATATTTAATTCTGGATGTAGGCATTTAAAATAAAACCATTTTAACATGGATTGCGCTACAATGTGTCTGTAATGTAACGGAAAACGGTTCCAGATGCTATTGACAAGTGCATGATTTCCAAATTAAAGAGAAAGAAACGCATTATGTACGATTCCAAAGTTTGTGGCAAGTTGACACTGCGTTATAATGTTTAGTAATAGTAAGAGAGATGGAACTGAACAAACACTTATAGAAAAAGTGAAATATGACTTATTTTGCAGGCTGCCTAGATGTGAAGAGTAGAAATTCACATGAAGACTGCATTGTTTAAGTTTTGAAATTGCTACGAATATGTCAGAATAAAGCTTTTAGTCCAGAAGTACACGCAGATTTTAAAAATTAAATACGAAGAAAAACTTGCTACTTACGCAAGTATGTCACAGACTGTAAATGGCACTCTACTCGGTACCTGAGAATTCCCATTACCTTTGAAACCAAAGAACGGGGAAGCTTCAGACTGTTTGGAGGGTAACCATCGTACGGCCTGAGAACAGGATATATTGCCTCTCCTCGCAACGACGATTTCTGCAGCGGCTTACGATATTTCCCTCCTGAATGATTCTTAATTGACCGCTGCAGCATGTCCGCTGATATACTGTGAATTTCATCCGGAATTCTCTATTTTAACTCATCCAGGGTTCTTGGTCGAGTCGTGCAGACTTTGCTCTTGAGATATACCGACAAGAAGAAATCACAAACGGATAAATCTGGCGATCTCGGGGGCCATGGAATGTTACCGATCACACGGTTACCGAACAGTTCTCGCACACATGACACTGATTGCCGTGCAATGTGTGTTGTCGCTCCATCTTGTTGAAAACAGACTTCTTGAACGTTTGGAAAGTTGTTCAATGTTGGTGTAACTAAAGTTCGTAACGTCTCCTTGTAACGATCAGCATTGACAGTTGTCGTTGTTGTTTTCCTGTTTATTTGAGAAAAAATACGGTCCGATAGTCTCATGTGACGAAACACCATACCATATTGTCACTTCGTATAAAGGGCGGGCATGGACGTCATTAGGATTTGTGTTTGTCCAGTAACGCTAATTCTGTATTCCTACTGGAGGACGCCATGTAAAAGGCGTAATAAAATAAAAAAATAAATGATAAATTACACCAGTGTTTCGTAAATGGCAAAGTTGCAAGACTTATGTTACTATGAATTAAATTTGTTTCCTTCATCACTTTGTTTTATTGGATTGTGGAAATGTTGCCGTCTTTCTGTGTCACTCTGTATTTTTTTAGAGGCCTTGCACTCGCTTCGTTTAGCAAAGTGCCGCACAGATCGCGTGCGCGAATCGAAGCTGTGCTGCACTGACAGTGCCCCTAGAATAAACGTTACCGTCTTAACAGTGAACAGGGATTTGTGACTGAGGCAGTTGGCGACGGTGTGTATTGACGGTCAGTGTTCAAATGGTTGTTTAGCTTAAGGGACTTACTTGCGGGGTCATCAATCCCTAAACTTACAAACTATTTATGATCTACTTTACACTAAAGACGACACAAACATCCATGCCCGAGGGGGGATTCGAACCCCCGATCGTAGTGGCCGAGCAGACTGTGACTGGCGCGCCGCAGACCGCTCGGCCGCTGCCGCCGGCGAGGGTCAGTGGCTGAGTGCGCTTCCCAAATGGGGAGATGTGTCTCAATCCAAGGGCGGTTGGCGGCGCTGGCGGAGTCAGACGGCACCGAGAGTGCTGCGAATATACTTGCCGACTGCCGGCCCCGGTTTGTAAACGGTGCACACTCACAAAGCTGTTCAGTACTGTGACTTGTGCGTAGGTGCACACGGCGAGTGAGGGATTGCCCGTGTTTCGTGCCAGTACGTGTTTGATGTACGTTTCCGCCAGCAGACACGGTCGGGAGGAGACGGCGACTAATAAATATCGGCAAGGGCGGCGCGCGCTTTGAGCCGTCAGACACAAGCACCTGATTTGATATTTCCGCGCCGCCGCTTTCCTCATCCGAAAGCTTTTGTTTAGCGCGCGCCGCTGTCGCTCCGACAAAGAATACGCGCCGCGGTGATGGATGGCTTCGCAGAAGGCCGCGCCGCGCCGCGCCTCGCCGCTTTTTCGCGCCCCGCCCGCCTCGTCAGGTGCCGCGCGGCAGCTCTGCGCGGAGACACGCGAGTGGCAGCCGCAGGCACCGTCTGCACCCGCACTCATCATACTAGGTTCGTTCCAGTGGCGCTCCAAACGATCAGAAACAGTTTGAGGCGCTCGAGTGGCTCTTTTGGCTCTTTCTGACGAGATCTGACTGATGACTAACGTAGAAGTAGATATCATCGGAGTAGTACAGCAACTAAAATCACTTAACAAGAACAAGTCTTCTGGTCCGGATTGTATACCCATTAGATTTCTATCTGATTATGCTGAAGGGATAGCTCCTTACTTAACAGCCATATACAACCGCTCTCTCAAACAAGGCTCTGTACCAAAAGATTGGAAAGTTGCACAGGTCACACCTATATTCAAGAACGGCAGTAGGAGTAACCCACTAAACTACAGGCCTATTTCATTGACGCAATTTGCAGCAGGGTTTTGGAACATATCTGGTATCCAAATATCATGAATTATCTCGAACAGGATGATCTCTTGGCCCAAGGTCAACACGGATTTAGGAAATATCGTTGATGTGAAACACAAGTAGCTCTTTACTCACAAGAAGTGATGGGTGCTATCGACAAGGGTTCACAAATGGTGTCCTTATTTCTTGATTTCCAGAAAGCTTTTGACAAAGTACCTCACAAACGGCTTTGCGTGGTTACGGTATATCGCCCCAAGTTTGCGACTGGATAGGAGATTTCCTCTCAGAGAGGACACAGTTCGTAGTAATCGCTGGTAAGGCATCAGCTAAAACAGAGATGATATTGGGCGTTCCACAGGGTAGTGTTATTGGCCCTCTGCTGTTCCATATTTACATAAACGATTTAGGGGAAAATCTAAGTAGCTTTCTTAGGATGTTTGGAGATGATGCCGACATTTACCGTCTAGTAAAATCATCTGAAGATCAAAACAAACTGCAGAACGATCTAAATAAGATATCACTGTGGTGAAAAATTGGCAATTGACCGTAAATAATGAGAAGTGTGAAGTTGTCCACATAAGTATGAAAAAAACCGTTAAACTTTGTTTACATGATAAATCAATCAAAAGTGAAGGCTGTAAACTCCACAAAATACCTAGGAATTACTATTACTTCACACTTAAATTGGAAAGAACACGTAGATAATGTCGTGGGAAAGACGAACCAGAGACCGCGTTTTATTGGCAGAACCCTTAAAAGATGCATCAGAACTACAAAAGAAACTGCATACACTACGGTTGTCCGTCATTTTTTGGAGTATTGCTGCCCAGTGTGGGATCCGTATCAGGTGGATTTAACAGAGGACATCGAATGAGTCCAAAGAAGGGCAGCTCGTTTCGTATTGTCACGATACAGGGGAGACAGCGTTACGGAAATGATACTGGATCTGGGGTGGGAATCATTACAAAAACGGCGCTTATCGCTGCGCCATGGGCAACTTACGAAACTCCAATCGCCAACATTCTCCTCCGAATGTTGACTGCCACCTACATAGGTTGAAATGATCATCAAAATAAAATACGAGAAATAAGAGCTCGAACCGAGAGATTCACGTGCTCTTTCTTCCCGCGCGCTATTCTAGAATGGAATGGGAGATAAATAGTATAATGGTGGTTCGATGAACCCTCTGCCAGGCACTTAAATGTGATTTGCAGAGTATCCCATGTAGATTTAAATGTAGATGTAGACTAATGAGGTGTTCGAGTGGTGGAGTTGTAGTTTGAACTCGTTTATTTAAGTAAGCAGATTTTCGACAAACCGTTCTCTGACTGACTTCAAAGCTTTTAACAAACTTGCTCCAAAAGGCAAACTTGCACATTTGCGAAGAGTTTATAGTTTTTTTTCTGTTCACACACTGTTAAATATCTGTAATAAACTGAGTTTTGTATGTTAGGCAGGCATTCTTTCAACTTATGAGGTCTTCTAATACTGTACATCCCCTTTTTATTACAACCATACAGATTATAAATGAAAGTTGTGGAAATTTTCATAACATACCAATTTAAAGAAGAATGCATATGTTTTCACAGTTTGGATTGTGATACATTCGCCTGAAAATGAAGTCAAAATAGTTGTACTGAGACTTTCTATGCTATCTGTTAATGAAGTGATTGACACATGAGGATAATGTGTTGGGCAGTATTTCCTTCACAACAGGCATTGGCACTGATAGATTTTTATAACCAACATGACCGTAGCTTTTATGTCCCACTATAGCGTCTGACAATTACTGCTTTACCAATGTGGGCGTTCCTACTCTAAATGTGTAACTTCTTGGAAAGCCGCGGTGGAATAGCCGAGCGGTCTAAAGCGTCTCGCTGTGGAGCGCGCGGTTGCTCGCCGTGGAGGTTCGAGTCCTCTCTGGGGCATGGGTGTGTGTGTTTGTCCTTAGGTTAGTTTACATAGGTTTAAGTAGTTTTTAAGCTACGGACTGATGACCATGCAGTTTGGTCCGATAGATTTACAAACATTTGAACTTCTTGGAAAATCATGTAAGATCATAATTCTCGCAGAACACCTGCAATTTTTTGTATATAAATTTATATATGTTTCATTTTTAACATTTTATTGCGGCTCATAATAATGGGACAAATTGAATATGATGTTGTATGTTACCGAAAATTCCTTTCACGCACCATTTATAAATGGGGGAAATATTAGTGAGAAATACAGTGGCTTACTGTCACACGTTCAAATGATTTATAGTGTAAGGTGCAGTATGAAGAATTTAACAAATTATCTGGATGGTTTAAAGTTGGTTAATGGGACGGTGAATAACACAAACACGTTGGGCGAATGCTGAAGAGAGCAAAGGTGTCAACTCGCGCTATGGGTGGCCAAACTGCGAAACAGGTGAAATAAGCGTTCGAGTTGGTTTCGGAGTTGGAAACTGTCGAAAAGCGCGCATGCGTAGTAGAGGCCTTCCAAGTCGTCAGTAACTATCAGAAACTATCAGCGTTTGGGACACTCGAACAAACCTATTCTGAGCCACGCTTGTCACGGTCTTGAGGTTTTTATACTCTCCATCTTCTATTAGAGTAGATTAATACTTGTTCCATACATCATAAATAAGACATTTCGCAATGATGTACAAGACACTCAGTATTTTAAGGATTTTTCAATTTTTTATGGAATTTTTTTAGCGAAAGTTTTTATGTAAAAATTCATTTAAACTGTAGAAGGAGTTGCCATTCAGAAATTCCTTTAATTTCTTTTTAAATACCAGTTGGCTATCTGTCACATTTTTTGACGCTACTTGGTAATAAATGTCTGCAGGATGATCTTGGGTGGGCTCCAGTAATTATTCTGATTACGCGCTTTTGTGCAATGAATACTTTTTTTCTCAATGTTCAATTTCCCCAGAATATGATCCCATATGAAAGCGATGAATGAAAATAGGCATATTAAGCTAATTTACTGAGATGTATATCACAAAACTTTGCAGTGTCCCTAATAGTATAAGTAGCTGAACTCAAACGTTTCAGCACATCTTCAGTGTGTTTCTTCCAATTTAATCCCTCATCAACGCAAATACCTAGAACTTTTGAATATTCTACCTTAGTTACTGATTTCTGTTGAAAGTATATTAATGGTGTCATACCGTTTACTGTATGAAACTATATATACTGGGTTTTATCCAAGTTTAGTGAGATCCATTTGTAGAGAACCACTTAATAATTTTCTGAAAGACATAATTTACAATTTCATCAGTTATTTTCCGTTTGTCAGGCGTGATAGCTATACTTGTACCGTCAGCAAAAAGAACTAGCTTAGCATCTTCGTCAATATAAAACGGTAAGTCATAACTATATATTAAGAATAGTAAAGGACCCAAGACCGAACCTTGCCGGACCCCATTTTTGATAGCTCTCCAGTTAGAGAAATTAACTGCTACTTGCATATTATGTGAACTGCTTATTTCAAATCTCTGCACTCTTCCAGTTAAGTATGATTTAAACCATTTGTGCACGATCCCACTCATACCACAATACTTACGCTTATCTAGAATAACTCCGTAATTTACACAATCAAAAACCTTTGAGAGATCACAAATAATCCCAATGGGTGATGCCCAGTTATTCAGAGCATTTATCATCAGTGAAGGTATATATACCATTTTATGTTAAAGCTTTCCTAATAACCAAACTGAAATTTTGTTAGAACCTTATTTTTACTAATATATGAAGCTAGTCCAGAATGTATAATTTTTTCCAAATTTTTGAATAAAGCTGTCAGAAGTGAGATTGGGCTGTAGTTGTTGACATCAGACTATATCATTATTAGAAACAATGAAACTAATTATATTGAACTGATTAGTATATTTCATTTCAAAGACTGCAAAAGAATCAAACTGTTTCGAAGATCACATTGTATCTTAACTAGATCCATAGTAAATAGATTCTTCAAAATGTAGAATAGGCCTACTTTATTACACAAAACTACGTAATAGAAGTGTACAAGAAAAGAAATATATTAATGTTTCTTCCACTTACCCTCATTAAAATATTCATACTGAATGTGGAATAAGTAAAAAAAATGAAACTTACTGTTATTCAACGGATAGTAACAAACTAAACACAAAAATTGTAAATGTGCGTGGAGTTGGTTAATCCCGGCTATTAGGCTACCGCATTATCTAATCTATATCTATAAATGTAAATGTCTGTTCGGAGTACGTTTATCACATCTGAACCACAAGACATAAAGAGCTAAAAATTTGTACAGTTACTAATGTCTACCCGGGGAAGGCTTTAGGCATGGTTTTATGGCAATCGGATAGCTATTTATCTATATACATTAATGCTTGCCCTTTATTCACATGAAGTGTTAAGTGCCATCGACAAGGGATCTCAAATCGATTCCATATTTCTGGATTTCAGGAAGGCTTTTGACACTGTACCCCACAAGCGGCTTCTTATGAAATTTCGTGCTTATGGAATATCTCCCCAATTGTGCGGTTCGATTCACGATTTCCTATCAGAAAGAACACAGTTCGTTGTAATTGACGTTAAGTCATCGAGTAAAACAGAAGTGATATCTGGCGTTCCACAGGGAAGTGTTATAGGTCCCCTACTCTTCCTCGTGTTTATAAACGATTTAGGAGACAATCTGAATAGCTCCCTTAGATTGTTCGCGGATGATGCTGTCGTTTATCGGTTAGTGAAGTCAATTGAGGATCAAAAGCAACTGCAAAGCGATTTAGACAAAATTTCTGCATGGTGCGAAAATTGGCAATTGACACTAAATAAAGAAAAGTGTGAAGTAATACACATGACCACTAAAAGAAATCCGCTGAACATTAATTACGCGATAAATCAGTCAAACCTTAAGGTCGTAGATTCTACCAAATACCTAGGAGTTACAATTACGAACAACTTTGACTGGAGAGAACACACAGAAAATATTGTGGGGAAGGCGAATCAAAGGTTACGTTTCATTGGCAGAACGCTTCGAAGATGCACCAGCTCCACCAAAGAGACTGTCTACATCACACTTGTGCGCCCTCTCCTGGAGTACTGTTGCCCCTTGTGGGACCCTCACCAGGTGGAACTGACGGAAGACATTGAGAAGGTTCAGAGAAGGGCAGCTCGTTTTGTTCTATCACGTTACGGGGGGAAAGCGTCACGGAAATGTTGCACGAATTGGGGTGGAAATCATTAAAAAAAAGACGTTATTCATTGCGGCGTGATCTGTTTGCGAAGTTTCAATCACCGACTTTTAGTTCTGAATGTGAAAATATTTTGCTAGCACCCACCTACTTACGGAGACATGACCATCCCAATAAAATAAGAGAAATCAGATCGAAAACGGAACGATTTAGGTGTTCTTTCTTCTGGCGCGTTATTAGAGAATGGAACGGTAGAGAAAAGTTATGAAAGTGGTTAATGAACCCTCTGCCAGGCACTTGAATGTGATTTGCAGAGTATCTATGTAGATGTAGCTGTAGATGTAGATGTGAATGTTTATTCGGTGTACACTTATCACGTCCGAACGACAAGACGCAGAGACTTAAATATTTGTACAGTTACTAATTTATACCTGAGAAGGGTTTTATAGCGATCTGATAGATATTTAGTAATTTCAAGAATATAACGCGAAATGCGGAACAATAATTACTCTTTGAAAATTATATTTACTCTTTGAAAATGGTATTGGTTGCATTGTTGCTTGAGGATTGGTAATGATAAAAGGGTGGAGTATATTGGGATGGAAAATTATCGGTGTATATAAAATTCTACGTGTGTGTGTGTGTGTGTGTGTGTGTGTGTGTGTGTGTGTGAATATACGGGGGAAGCGGAGGTGAACTACGAGAGTGTAGGATAAATAAACAGCCGGGCAACGCCGGGTTTACAGCTAGTAGAAAATAAATTTACAACACATAACTGCATTGAAAATGAGCTCAAGTCTCAGATCGGACAACGCCTAACGTTTTCTGATATTAGTAATATGCTGGCGAGTTATCGGAAATATCTCCTCCGGGGCGCCAATAGTTCACACATTTCTGGTACAAAGTAGTAGGTTTTAAAGGGCATTAATAGAAATCGTTGAACACTCGTTTGTAAAAAGAATTCATCGGAACGTGATTTAGGTGCTGCAGTTAGACATCGGGAAATCCTAACATACCGTAGGAAGGCGACAAGAAGTGGCCTAAGGCAGGACGTAACCAGAAGCGTGGCCACCACGTGGCAGCGTTCACTGCAGGGGGTCTGCACCGACCATCACTTCACCGTATGCTCCTTTTGGATCGCTTGACGCTTTTGGTACGTGTCTACTACTGGCGTCTCACATATCTTGAGACGTAACTTTGATATTGATATTCGTCCGATTAATAAATGTTCGTCGTGCAGGACCTCGGCTTATTACCTTTGGGCCACTTAAAAAGATATCAAAAATAAGAATCGACTTGGAATAGAGTCGCTCTTGTTGGGCTCCATGTCTCAGAATCGTTGGACCACTTTCTTGTTTACATTACACATTTTTATTACCCTTCCTAAGTAAGAATTAAAAATTGTCGTTTCAAAAATGAGGTCTGTCACTTAACCAACATAATATTGCATCTTTCGACAGTGATTTTTTTCTTGTGCATTGCAATAATTGCTATCAGAGTAAATATTTCAAATGTTATATTGAAAGTACTGAAATAGCAAAGAGCTACGTGTAGGGTGTCACGTTACGGATCGCGCGGCCTCTCTTGTCGGAGGTTAGAGTCCTCCCACGGGCAGAGTTTTGTTTGTGTGTGTGTTTTATCTTTAGTATAAGTTAGTTAAATTAGTTTAAGTTTTTTGCTAATCTATGGACTGATGATCAGAGTAGATTGCTCCGTCATAATTACGAAACATTGACCATCTTCATTCGGTTTTGTAAAATATGCGTTGGAAGAAGTATGAAAACCATTTCTCAAAAAGAGAAATATTTAAACGAGAAATATAGATTATAGTGTACCAAGTATTGTATGAAAGAATTCTTTTGATGTGCATCTCTGCCTGAAAGTGCAACGTGGAAGATGAACTGTGTACGGTGGAACAGATATAGCGTATAACAAGTAAAGACATGGTGACGCAAACGGGGCTTCTTCAAACAACTTGGGGGAAGCTTTCGCTGCAGTAAACAGCTGAAATGGCTGTGAGCTACCTTAGTTATGCCGGACCGACGGGCTTATCGTGCAGAACTGCCTGAAGCTAGTCATCGCAATAAAGACTGTGTCAGTAAGTGAAGTGCTGTTCATCGTGTTCAACAATCGTTAGACCTTTCTGCCTGCGAAACCATTACACATATCAAAATAATTCACACCATTCACGTAATTTATACTTCAACCACGATGCATCTGTCAGTACAAGTGTTTCGCTATGAAAAATAGAAATTTTACTTTATTGTACGAAAACCGAGGTGGCAGTAGCAAGCTCACCGTCATCTCTGAACACACAACTTGTGTTCCTTTGATTGTACTCCTCCAGAAATGTAACAGACAGTATTTACCGTAAAAACACGGATTTACACTGTTTTTGTAATCACGCTCTGGCGTCGTAGGGAAAAGTACAAATTCGTTTTAGGAGATGTGTCATCTCAGTAAAGGTCACAGCAGTCAAACGTGTTTTTAATCGCAAAAGTCATGTTTGTTCCTCACTTCGTAAGCACTTTTTGGTTATAAAGATACATAGGTCAGCGAAAGAACCTCCATTGAAGCATATATTTGGGACCACGAGTAAATATTTCATTCTGAGGTGGATGTACTGATCAGTCTTGTCTAATAAAATTCGATTTAGTGGCAATTTTCTAAGCACCGGTTTGAAAATTAACTGAGATTAAATGTTTTACAACTTAATTAGGGAAGCAAGTCCACATAAGTTCAACATTATATGATGAACTATTTATTCATAGATATACTTCGAGATGCGTAGAACACTTTGAGTCGTAACATTTCTGAATTAATCATATGGAGACTGGTGATTTACATATATTACTCGCCTGAATTGATTATTGAGATTATTAAATTGTGAACTGTAGCGAATTTTGCTGCGACTGTATGTTAAGACCTTTAGAGTAATTATAGACCTCCACGAATATTGCTGAGCTTAAGACATTACTTTTAATTGAGGGGTAATACGAAGGCCCAAGATTATAGCTTCTGCATATCATATTTCACATTTCATACGATTATTTCCCGTGGTTCGGAACCCACTTTAAACTGTAGATCCCCCTATAAATGGCTGCGTAAGTCCGTTAGAAGGTCGGAGGAAGGCAACAACCTCCAAACAGGACCCTGCCTAGTAAAACACTGTGGTGTTCAAACCAATCTTCGGATTGATTGTTGACTACTTTACCTTTTTTTACGATTATTTCATGCCCAGAAGAGAACAAATGGTTCCACCCCCCCCCCCCCCACACACACACACCCACACACACACTCTTAATTTGGTCCCTCGTTAATTTTTGGTGCAAAAGGGTACGTGCTGTTAAAAATTACGTTACCCGACACTCACCATCACTGCAATCAATGGTGCTCTACTCAAGAATAACTTATTCGGAAACGGATACATCGTAATGCAAATCGTTATACTGCCACCCCGATTCGTTCAGTTAACAAGAAAACTGCTTATTAAAAGGGTTGGTCAGCGGGCATTTAATGTAATTCGACGATCAGTCTGTGAAATGATACCTAAGAATTATAACTGAACTCGCATTAATACTCCAGCGGCCGTAGTAAAGTTCCGTTGGTTGTATGCATCTCTCCCTCTCCCTCTCTCCCTCTCCCTCTGTCTCCCACTCATCTTCCCCGTCTTCGTCCTCCCACCACTCCTGTTCCTCTTCCTCCCACCACTCCTGTTTCTCGTCGCCCCCCTCCTTCCCTCCCACAGCCGCCGCCGCCCCACTTCTTCTCCGACGGGTATGCTATTTTCCTACCACGGGATGAGCAGCGTAAGGAAAAGGTACGGCTGAGGGACGCGTGTGGTGGGAACAGGCGGTAAATTCCGATCTGGGTGAGAGTCTAGGCCGACGCGACGGCGAGGTGGGGGGCCACGGCGGTGCACGTGCGCCCGCCCGAAATAGCGAGCGCAGAGAGACTCGGGAAACCCGACACCGGCCGCGCCCTGCCATCTGTGGGCGGCGGCGCGCACTAGCGCACTAGCGCTCCTCGAGAGGCCGCTGCCACATCGATTCATTCAGCTTTCCGCCTGCCGCCGGTGCTGCAGCGGCCGCCGGGCCGAGACGTGGCCTAGCCTGTAGTGGCGGAAACAATTAGAAGAGGAATGCGCGCCATTACACAGCAGGCGAAACGGAAATCTCGACTCACCTCTCAACACTGCCTATGCAACGAGTGAAGTGAGAAATTCTCCGATTAATGCAGCACCAGAGTGAATCTGTACTTACGTGTTACCGCTACTTTTCAACAGTTAACAGTGATAAGCGTTGGTTACTTGACACCGTATTTATAGCCACTGTTGGGAAAGAGCTGTAGTATCAGGTAGCAAGCTAGACAGCGCAGATTACGCAGCGTTGTTGTAATGCGGCGCCGCTCCTGCCTCCGCTTATGGGGGCGTATGGGACGAAGACCTGTACCATACGACCCAAACGGTAATCCTAATAAGTAAAATGTTATGACTTCAAGACTATTCTTACGAAATTTTACTCAAGCTTATGATGCAATTCGGATCAGCCGCCGTATCAACTTACGTTATCAAAAATTAAAATACTTCGATCGAGAAGGAATTTACATTTCATGTTACACTTTAAGAACACTAGTTAAATTATACATGTTGCTCATTTTCGTCTCTGAAAACAGTATTTTAATATGTCGTTCACAAAAAACAAGTCACACGGTGAACCTTGTATCATAGCCGTGCTACCCCGGACATGATTTCTCCCCAACAACTAAATACTTTGTCATTGTAATTTGAAACACTTCTGTTAATCCGTGTTTGCGTTACAAATATGGAATTGTGGATCCGTCTTCATGCAAAACACCTATTTATTTAGATAACTATACTAATTTCACCGAAAATTCTGTGACCAGCAGTGGGTTTTGCTTATACTAAAAGGTTGCAGAAACACACATCGTTACAAAACTGTGAAAAACATTCTAAGGTAGACACTTTGTATTCAGCTATATCACTGTGTAAACAGTCATTTTTGTATCTTTATATCATTTAACTATTTCTCATTCTACTATGTTTGGTGCCGTTTTTATAAAATAGCTAGTAACAGTAAACATTTCAGTAGACTTAGACGAAGCGCCATGCGTCGCCTCTTTCTGATACTGTAGTACGAGTTAGCCATTTTTTGGGAAAACAACAAAAGAAGTTTGGTGTTCCACACGGCAGTTTTCGCAGTGCTCCGTTTATATAGGAATCTGGCCTGCCGAGTCTGGTGTAAACGCCTGGTCTTAAATCTTTTACCCACCGCGACTGGGTACACGTCCGCAGTGGTGCTCAGTTGTTGCGGAACGGAAGGCGTTTTACACTTTGATTGGCGGCCCAGCTCGCAGAATCACGAGTGCGAAACGTCGACAGAGCCGAGTAATGGAATTCAGCGCAACGTCGTGCTCGCTTTGCAAAGAACGGATTTTTATAGCCGGAGGGAAATGACAGATTCGAAAACGTTGGCGATTCTCGATTGATGACACTGTTCTCTCACACGCGAAACAAGGCTTTCCTGTTTTATTTCGCTTCAAGAGCCACATTTCTCTCGAGAACCTCGACACGATTGCTCTGACGGTATTTCACTGACGGCAATGCAGATTTTATCGTCATACCGACCATTTCACTCGCAGCACGAAATTTCTGGCCTGTGCGAGTATTAATGCTAAGCTGGGCATACAGCGTACAGTGACGATCCTGCAGGGAATGCGCAGCAACATTGTTGACTGGGTACTGAGTAGGTGTGTGTGTGTGTGTGTGTGTGTGTGTGTGTGTGTGTGTGAGAGAGAGAGAGAGAGAGAGAGAGAGAGAGAGAGAGAGAGAGAGAGCGAGAGCGCATCTGCCTGCTTTCCTGAACGGAAGCCAGCCGCACATCTTTGTCACGGGGCTGTTTGAATAGCTGGCTGATTTGTGACGGATGTGGCAGCGATGTTTGCTGCTGCGCGTTACAGACTCTTTAAACGCCAGCGGTTGCGCGCGGGAGATTTACGGCTTGCAGCGTACAGCGCGTGGGCACGCACGCACACACACACACACACACACACACACACACACACACACGCCGTTAATAATGGCCGAGCACAAACCACCGCACTACTCACGCTTACTGCACGTCACACTCGGGCCATCGGCCAATTGTTGCACTGTTGGTTGCATCCACTGCGAAATCAGAGTGGCCGAGACGCAACGCTGGCCCTGCGCGTCACTCTGCCGTGATGGGGAGGCACCTGGCTTGTATCTAGGAGCGCCATAAAACGCTAGTTTCCCCTTATTGAAACGCGTGTAGAGTGTATGTATCTTGTACATACAACGTTGTGTTTCATCGATTTAGTTTCGTACGAATAGATACTTGTTGTTGGTTGATGAAAGTAGTATGGCGTTGGGAGTTACCGAGACTGGTGGAATTCGTTACATCGTGCCACGAGATGAGCTAAAAAATGCAACAGGAGGTTTTGACATAGTCTCGGGTAGGTATTCACTGTACAGTAAGGTGCTGCAACAATTCTACCCTCTTCTTGCGTGTCTGTTCTGAAGCGCCTGTCCACTGTTTTACCGTTGTGAGGAGACCTCACTGGCTTTCTTCGTTAACCCTACACGGAAATAGGTAGCTTCAGTTAATGGTTCCCCCTCAGGCATGGATATTTGTGCCGTCCTTAGTGTTAGCTAGTTCATAAGTAGTTTGTAAGTTTAGGGACTGATGACCCCGTAGTTAAGTCCCATAAGCTATACAAATTTGAACATTTTTAGTTGATGATTATCGCTGACAACCTTGGAATTGAGCGTTCCTCTAACCCATAAAGTTAATGGTTATATAGGGCATTGTATTGCGTGTTTCTCTTTGTACAGGTACAGGTGAGTGGATCATGTAACAACCCAACAGTCCTAGTAGCTATGTGGCTGTGCTTAGCAAAACAGTGGATTAATGCAAAACCCAATAACAAAACTAGTCTCTGTATTTTCAATAGCGTTTTTCTGTACCATTGTACATTTAAAAGTCGAGGTTTTATGAACATCACTTATCAATTTTTTACCAAAACGGCAGAAAAGTGTGTAAGTATGTACAAAACGCCATTGAAAAAGGTGTAAGCGGAATTTGTGATTAATTTCACTTTCTGTTCGAGAGCTCGTGTACATGCCTTGGCCATCACTAGGATCTCTCTTCTGTGACACGATTCGTAGACTTGGAGCAGTGGCTACATACTGTAGGCTACATATATGACCGGAAATTGGAGGAGAACGTTCGCTTTCACATCTGAGGGTCGTCTAGCGCACTTGGTCAGATTTTTCACGCGGCACTGTTTTCCACTTGTGAGGACGGTTTCACTGATGTCCGGCACAGTCCGGGAGCTCAGTAAGTTCCCGCACACAGCACTCTGCAGTGTCCCGCCGCCCGGCCGGGTCTCGCCGCCGCTTCCGCCCTCCTGGAACACACACAAGGCACACACCGCTACTCTAGACTACGCCGCCGCCGCCGCCGCCGCCGCCGCCGCCGCCGTCGCCGCGATGAAGCTGCCCGCGATCGCTCCATACTTCTTTACATTCCATAAATTTCAAACATCAATATGAGAAGTAAGGAAGTACGGAACTGGCGCCAGGCCGTCGCCGCCGCCGCCGCCGGTGTGCCGCCGGGCGTCCCGCGGGCTTCTGAGTGCGGCGCGCGCCCGCGGCCGGCAGCCGCGCCACCCGCTAAAAATGGCCGCCGCCGGTGTAGGCTTACCCTCCAAATTTGTCATTCCCCAAAATACGCGCCGCCGCCGCCGCCGCCACCACCGCGCGTGCTGCCCGCGCGGCCGCGCTGCCGCCACTGCCGCCGGCGCCGCGCGCACGCCCGCCTTCTTAATTGTTTTTAAAAGTCGCCCCTCCCTCCCACCAGCCGCCTCGCCTCACATATGGTCGCGGGCCTTCCGCCCCCGCCACCCTCCTATATTTAGGCCCGCCGCTGCGGGGGTGCGCTGCCGCCGCCGCCGCCGCTGCTGCTGCTGCCACTGACCCGCTGCCGCGCGCCGACACAAAACTCTTCACTCTCACACGTAACTCCAGCTGAAACAGCGCACTTAAAGACTGCCGAGACAAGCAATTCACATAACTTGCCACTGGATGGTTGAGAATTTGTTCCGGGCCGGGATTCGAACCCTCGCTTCCTCCTTACCGGTCAGTCGGGCCGCCACACGAACACTGTGCTCACCACGACCGCTGCGATCACTGTACCGCTTCTCCCGCCACACACAAGATCTCAATGTATCCACGCTCAGCTTCATCTACATGGGATACTCTGCAAATCACATTTAAGTGCCTGGCAGGGGATTCCTCGAACCGCCTTTATACTCCAGAATGAAACTTTCACTCTGCAGCGGAGTGTGCGGTGATATGAAACTTCCTGGCAGATTAAAATTGTGTGCCGGATCCGGGACTCGAACCTGGGACCTTTGCCTTTCACGGGCAAGCGCACTACCGACTGTGCTATCCGGACACGACTCACGATGCCGCCCCACAACTTCAATTCCGCCAGTACCTCGCCTCCTACTTTCCAAACTTCACAGAAGCTCTCCTGCTAACCATGCAAGACTAGCACTCCTGGAAGAAAGGATATGGTGGAGACATGGCTTAGCTACAGCCTAAGGGATGTTGTCCGCGAAAGGCAAAGTTCCCAGTTCCAAATTTTAATCTGCCAGGAAGTTTCACCTTTATACTATTTATCTCCCATTCCATTCTCAAATAGCGCGCGGGAAGAAAGAACGCCTGAATCTCTCCGTTCGATCTCTGATTTCTCGTATTTTATTCTCATTATTATTTCTACCTATTTAAGTGGGAGCCAACAATACATTTTCGCATTCGGAGGAGAATGTTGGCGATTGGAGTTTCGTAAGTAGACAACGCCGCAGCGATAAGCACCGTTGTTGTAATGATTCCCATCCCAGATCCTGTATCATTTCCGTAACGCTGTCTCCCCTGTATCGTAACAATACGAAACGAGCGGCCCTTCTTTGGACTCTTTCGATGTCCTCCGTCAAACCTACCTCATAAGGATCCCACACTGGGCTGCAATACTCCAAAAGTGGACGGACAAGCGTAGTGTATACAGTTTCTTTAATAGTTCTGTTGCATCTTTTAAAGGTTCTGCCAATTAAACGCAGTCTCTGCTTCGAATTTCCTACGACATAATCTACGTGTTCTTTCCAATTTAAGTCTGAAGTAATAATAATTCCTAGGTATTTTGTGGAGTTTACGGCCTATACTTTTGATCGATCTATCTTGTCAACAAAGTTTCACGGATTTCTTTTCGTACTCATGTGAACGATTTCACACTACTCATTATTTAGAGTCAGTTGCCACTTTTTACACCATTGTGATGATATCTAATTCAGGATCGTTCTGCAGTTGGTTTTGATCTTCATCTGATTTTACTAGACGGTAAATAACGGCGCCATCTGCAAACAACCTAAGAGAGCTACTTAGATTTTCCATTAAATCGTTTATGTAAATAAGGAACAGCAGAGGACCAATAACACTACTCTGTGCAACGCCCGATATCATCTCTGTTTCAGTTGATGCCTTACCAGCGGTTACTACGAACTGTGTCCTCTCTGAGAAGAAATCCCATATCCAGTCGCAAATTTGGGGCGATATACCATAACCACGCAATTTGATTAAAAGCCGTTTGTGAGGTACGGTGTCAAAAGCCTTCTGGAAATCAAGAAATACGGAATCGATTTGCGAACCCTTGTCGATAGCACCCATCACTTTTTGTAAGTAAAGAGCTAGTTGTGTTTCACATGAATGATATTTCCTAAATCCGTGTTGACCTTGGGCCAATAGATCATCTTGTTCGAGATAATTCATAATATTTGGATACCAGATATGTTCCAATATCCTGCTGCAAATTGACGTCAATGAAATAGGCCTCTAGTTTAATGGGTTACTCTTAGTGCCTTTCTTGAATATAGGTATGACCTGTGCAACTTTCCTACCTTGGGGTACAGATCCTTGTTTGAGAGAGCGGTTGTATATGGCTGTTATGTAAGGAGCTATCGCTTTAGCATAATCAGATAGAAATCTAATGGGTATACAGTTCGGACCAGAAAACTAGATCTTGTTTATTGATTTTAGTTGCTTCACTACACCGATGGTATCTACTTCTACCTTACTCATTACGGCTTCTGTGCGTAATTCGAAATCTGGAATATTGGTTTCGTCTTCTTTGGTGAATGAGTTTCTAAAAGCTATGTTTAGTAACTCTGTTTTAGTAGGGCTATCGTCGGCAGGATCGCTGACGTAGTACCCTTCCCTAAGGTACATATAAGTACTAGCTGACTCATCCGCCATTTTTATTCCCGTAACTCGTAAGTTAAACATACTGGGACGTTATAGGATTTGAGTCACGGCACTTTAGCACGACGTGATGGGTGGTTGTGTAGCCATAAACTGCTCAAACCGTTCCAGAGCTGTGTACAGAATGTTTTGTTTCCCGAGAGATTCTGAGAAAAGAAGAAAAAAATGGATCATTAACTGTCGGCGCAGAAACTGGGAACCCGGACCGAACCCAGAGTTATGTATTGCAACTAAATATTATTTATTATTATGACTTGAAGCAGTATTTAATAGTAAAAGTCGTCTGTGATATTCGAACATAAGACATTTCTACCTCTTAAGAGAGAAGCTGACAGTAGAGACTTAGCAGCTACAAAATATCATAACACAGCAAAACATCCCAGAACATGGTTTTTGAGCACAATATGTGTGTTTTATATAATATATTGAAAAAACACCACGTCAAAAAGTTTTGCACTGACATTGCACAAATTCTTGAAGATACTTTGTAGTGGCACAAACTAAAATCCCTATTCTATCACCTTGAGATACTCAAAACTTTGCTATTTAATTTATGTAAGTATAATTGGGCCTATTCAAGACAGAAGCTGCCGCCAGAATCTGTCTGTTTCAGTAGTTCGTAAGGACTGGTGACCCCGCAGTTAAGTCCATTAAGCTCTACAAACATTTGAACATTTGAACGTTTGATCAGTTTGAGAGATAATGCGAAAAATAAGGTATGAAGCTAATTAGTTACAATATGCATTAAAGAGTTAATAATAGGTACTCTTTGTCGTTATAAATACTCCAGGGAAGATATATAACAAACTATATATTCTCTTTGTATGGATGGTTTTAGTATGTTCTAGTCTGCGTATTACGTCGACTTACGAAAGTTTAGATAATTATGAGTTTTAAAGGTCCATAATTGTATTTAAAAGAAGAAATAATACTCATACTGAAAACGAAAAGAAAGTCCATCTTTCTGCCGGCCGCTGTGGCCGAGGGGACTGAGGCGCTCCAGTCACGGTCTGCACGGCCACTACGGTCGGGGGTTCGAATCCCCCTCTCGGGCTTGGATATTTGTGCCGTCCTTAGAATTAGCTAGTTCATAAGTAGTTTGTAAATTTAGAGACTGATGACCCTGTAGTTAAGTCCCATAAGCTATACAAACATTTGAAACATTTTTTCCGTCTTTCTCTTTCAAAAAAGGAAAAGAAAATCTGCTGTTTTAATAAATTTGGAATTGGATGTCGTATAACGGAGGAGTCTATCCGACTGGAGCGGCACGAACCTGCAAAAACGGTCAATCCTAAGTCTTTATTTAACGTGTGAACATATACGAATCACCAAAGTGGATAGTTCTCTTATAGAAACGTAAGTGCAAATAAAAAAAGTGCATCCAACAGATAAGTCCTGACAAACTCTAACAGCGCGTAAAATGAGAAACAATCTCAGCAAATACTCCAAGACACTTCAAAAATGTTCAAATGTTTGTAGAGCTTATGGGACTTAATTACGGGCCGGCCGCGGTGGCCGAGGGGACTGAGGCGCTTAGTCACGGTCTGCACGGCCACTACGGTCGTGGGTTCGAATCCCCCCTCGGGCATGGATATTTGTGCCGTCCTAGTTTGTAAGTAGTTCATAAGTAGTTTGTAAGTTTAGGGACTGATGACCCCGTAGTTAAGTCCCATAGACTATACAAACATTTGAACACTTAATTACGGGGTCAGCAGTCCATAAACTTACAAACGACTTATGAACTAACTTATACTAAAGACGGCACAAACATGCATGCCCGAGTGGGGATTCGAACCCCCGACGGGGAACGGCCTCGCGCATCGTAGCATAGCACCTCAATGCGCTCAGCCGCTCCGCCGCGGATGTACAGGCCTTATTAGTGTTTTAGAAGCCATCTCTTACCCCGACGAACGGCATATTCCCTGAATACACTGACTGAATCCTATCATTGTGTATACACACTGCTGACATTTAGGAACATCCACTTGATTATCACCATTCTTTCACTTTCCAACAGTTACGTGGCATTGGATTTTAGCAACAACTAATTAATTTTTCCATTGAATTGCAACAATTTTAACTTTTTCAGGTGCTCAGTGTTACATATTTCAATACGTCAGGACAGTTGCAGTTGTCCTCAAGACAGACTTTTGTGTGGATTTAAAATTACATTATATATAATAACACTTGCATGAGATAAACTCGTCATGTGCATAAGTAATTCTTGTAATCTTTGTGATCTGAAGTAGGCTTATACCCATTTGCGTCCGGAACTGAGCAACAGATCTTTCTACAGGCGGGTCAGAGAGTTCTATGTTTCAAAGTAGAGAAGTCGGCCAGTAATTGGATGTTAACTGAGTAAAATCCACCAGGGACGTTTCAACCATTCTAAATGTGCTCAAGTCGGCTGTCGGCGGTGTTGTTATGAATTGGAAATGCCAAGAACCGCAGCTAAAATCAAACCAGGCAGACCTCATGTAATGACGGACGGCAACTATCGACCATTACAGAAATTCGTCGTACAAATCTTACCATTGTAAGGAAACATCCGCGAATTTGGGTGCTGCCAGTAGTCCAGCTAACGCAATGACTTTCTGTAGGGAGGAATCACGTTATTGCCCGTGGCAACCATATACCTAACGAACATTATCTGCCGTCGTGTGAAGTACAGAGCATGTGAAGTACAGGCGATGTGGCTTTACAGTATGAGGGATGTTTTTCGTTGTTTAGGGGTAGTCGATTTATTGAGCGTTAAATGGAAAAGGATATATACACTTTTCGTAACACTGTCGAGGAACAGTTTGGAGGCGATGATTGATTGCATCAACATGGCAATGCACCTTGCTGTCGTAAAGCAGCATCTCTGTTGGAACAGTTCGTAGACAATAACATTCCTGAAATTGATCGACCTGTCAGAATCCCGACTTCAGCCCAGTGTTTTGTGAAGATTGTTTGAGGACATTTGACTCTCTAATTTGCCTCTCCCCCCCCCCCCTCCACACACACACACAGAGATTGCACTGCCTCTTCTCATTTTCATCTCATCACCAAACGCGCCATGCTCTCGTGGCAAGCATTTCAAGGCGATGTGTGTGTTAGCTCCGCTTTGCTGAATACAACAGTTGATCCACAATGGACATACAGTTTTTGGACATACCGGTTAAAATTAACAATATGGTGGATGGCCTGATGCATGACTTTCAATTAGACGCCACTTCGGCGACTTGCGTGTCACTAGTCTACCCCAGTTACCTAACTGGGGAAATGAGACCTACAGCTTAACGTGGAACCCGAACCACGTGTCGTTTCTAGCGACTCCAAACATCGTTGAGGAGTTTTGAACCCGCGACCCTTCGGTTTTCAGTCGAGCACTTTACCTCAAGACCACCGGTCCCGACGATTGAAGAAATGAAAAGCCGAGAGTCGGAAAGTCCTATTATTACCTATGTTAATATATTCCGGATCTGTTCTATTTTGCCCATCCTGTACACGAACGGTAGTGGCTCTGTGACATTTCCACATGTGTGAGTTGCTCAGTAAGTCCACCTCTCCTCAGTAACTGTACACCTTTTCTGTTAAGCTCGAGAGCTATTGTATTTGAAACTTGATATGTTGCTCGATGTGTGTGGTCTGTGCAGAAAGGTAACAATCTTTATTCACGTAATATCATTATCTTTATTACCCCTGAAGTTTTCAGATTGACTGTCAATTATTATGAGATGAATACTTGAACATTAGTTTTCCAGATTGACAACACGAGTCCTCCGAGTGCTCTTACGAATCCTGTAGGCGGCTGCTTGCTTACGGAATGTTGTCGTTGAGCCCTTTCGTTCACTCAAAAACTAATTTCACCTTTGAATTTCCCGACCCTTACATCGTCACAATTTCGATATGCGGATATATGTAAATAACTGTTGTAAAATTACTTGCGAGAAAAAGGCGCTTCGTTCACTAGTAAAATGTTCACAGATATCCACAGGTCGCTGGTTCAAATCCGGCTTAGAGGACTCTGCTTCTAAACTGAGGAGCAAAGCAGCCCCAAAATATGGCTGTTGAAGGGAAAACTGTTCCTTGTCGTTTTATAACAAATTTCTTTGTACCTCTCATGCTCATAGAAGTATTGCTTTAAATTGAAGTCGATCCTCAACGTGACTTAAGTTCATAAAGTACTGGTGATGTTTTCCCTTAACCTGCGAGCACTAGCTGTATGACCTTGGCTGTATGAGCATTTTGCTAACAGTAATTTTAAAACAATCGCCATTTTTAAATAGGGAAATATGAGCGCTCTCTTCTAAAACAACAAAAATTATTTATTTACCTACAATAAGTACATTTCAGACTATTAATTCAATGTCAGCAAAATTTTATACACGCGACGGATCGCGTAACTTTTTAAAGGCGCGAGTGCTCGCGGGCTAACAAAGAATCGTCCTCACTCGTTCCAGAAATGGACTGACAACTCAAGGCGCAAAGTAAGCTAGAATAGTGCTGTTTCGCCATTTGACGCACAATTCACAAAAGGCCCTTTCAACTTGTTTCATCAAGAGGCGGCTGATCGCCGTCAACTTTGTCACCAACCACGGATATCCTGCGACGACCGGCATTGAACCACAGTTACTTCCTAATTGCGCGCGCTGGTGACCATATTACGTGGACCTTCTGCTTGATCTCTGGTTGTTGCCATGTCAGTCATTTCTGTGCCTCAGGCGGCCTCATTGCACCCCTCTGCTACTTTACCTTCTCCCGGTGACGAAACCTTTGATGTCTACGCAGACCATTTAATGTTGCTGATTATTGCAAACGAATCGCGCGCCTTTTGCGAAACGAGTTTTTAAATATCACGCAACCGCCTCTTTTAATACAAGAACTACTTGTGACTGGAGGAATTCTGTCAAAGCGCAGTTTCGAGAAAGAAATTCAGTTGTTAACTTTCATATGAGCAGTTTACTATTTCGGTTCAAATCATGTTTGAGATTAATCTATGCACTGAACAATTAATATTTTCTGGTAGATATTTATTGGCCAGTTTTCGTGCAATATTTTGTCACGAAACTGTCAGGTAGTAATCAGGTGAGGTTATCTTGCCGCCAATAGGAAGATCAGTAGAAACCGGATGTTTGTCTAGACTTATTGTACAAACCTTATAGAATTTCTCAGAGTGACAAGAGGAAAACAAAGGAAACTGTATACAGTGGGTACACTGTTCTTAATAATGCACAGCGTACTTCTGGCGATTGCACTGTTTGTTTGTTTCTCTCATGTTCTGAAAACCGAGAAACTTTCTAAAAAGTTACCTGTCACGGGAACAGGCCGTTATAGGTTTTCAGTTTACTGCCGTTTTATTGGTTTCAAGGCTATTTGTTTGGGAAATTATGACGCAACAACTGATAAATTTCGCTATTCTTTCAGTTGAGTCCGAAGTGCTCTTGCGTGCGTTTGCTGTTTCTATCATATATCAGTAGTTGAGTGTAACATATTTTTTAAAGTACAAATGAGCAGAAATCTCGTAAAGAGAATGTCACAGAATAATTCGTGGGATAGAGAACAGTGCATAAGAACATATTAAAAGGATTATGTATCATAGAGAAAAAGCTCGTCGAGAGACATTCACAAGTGCAGCCTATCGAATTAGCACGTCCTCATGACATAATTGGACTTAGTAAAATTTCCCTTGTGTCTTTCTAGGTTAGTGACAATACGACAACAAAACTTTTTTACTGAACAGCGGTAAAATAAGGAACTAGTCCACAGATTTATGCATGTTTTAATAGTTAAAATTGAAATCAGTGAATAGGTTCGTGTTTAGACCATAGACTTAAAAAGGAGGGTTTTGACAACCCACAAGCCTGGATTGGACTAGAATGAAGGAAGCTATTGGCTGCTGTCATTCAGTGGAATCCCCTCTGACGGCCGACATCAGCTCGCTGGCGCAGTGCTTAGCACTTTGGACCCGCACTCCGGAAGACAGCGCTACGAGTCCCCGTGTAGCCATTTGCATTTAGGTCTTCCGATATTTCGCTAAATCGCTTAGGACAGATGTCGGGATGTTTGCTGTAAGAAGGTCACGACCGATTTTGTTCTCTATTCCTCTTCAATTTGAGATCGTACTCCGACTCCAAACCTCCCTTCTTCGTTGCAAATTTGGGAGTGAGTACGTTATAAATAAAATAACGTAATCATGCTGATGAGAGAGACTTGAAGGTAATAGATACTGTTGTGGTAAAGGAGCTCTGTGCAGGAGCGTACACTGTAGGACAAAACGGCTTTCCTTGCTCTTGTTCATGAACTTAATACATGAGTTATGTTCTTAAATACTGACGATTTTTTTGTAGTTGGACACTCATTTTTACGTTTCTAGTTCACAACAGCTCCCACCCCCCCCCCCCCCCCACACACACACAGGACTGTGCCTGAATATTTATTCCATAATTTATTCCTGAAGTAAACTGTCGCAATGATTTGTTCTTCTTTTCCCAATTTTCTTTTTTGATATGTAACTTTAAAAGGCAAAAGGGGTAGTTTCAGTTTTTAGCACAGTTGCTGGCTATAACCGTTGCTGCTGATGATTTCGTGTGGCTTGTTGGCCGTTAGATCCCACTTGGGATCGTGTTCGGCCTGCCTGGTGAGTTTTTATGTGACGCCACATGGGCGCCTTGCGCGTCGATGATGATGAAATGATGAGTGGAGAAAATCTCCAACCCGACCGCGAATCGAACCCGGGGTTCCTGCGTGGCAGTTTACCACGCTGTCCACTGGACATAACCGTTGCTAAAAGCCTCGGCCGTTAACCAGAGAGACTTTGGTTCTGCTGGTGGGTCATAGCAGTTCAATTGCTTCCACGTATTGTCGGGTTTGATCGTGTGTCTCCTGCCTCTTCCTGGATGTGCAGACTCGGGATTCGTCGGCGAAATCAGTGTCGTCCCATTCGGTTGTCCATGTCGGTCGTTCATCGCGCTATTGACTCGTTTGTAAACCCAATAATGGACGCCTTGCCCAAAGTCCACTCTGCTGAAAACGATACGCGCGTTGCTAGGCAACAGAACAACTTTCTTGTCATATGGTTCGTGATGTGACACAGCACAACGATCCGTCAGTGTCTTGCACGCAGTACGCCTGTCGTCGAATGTAGCGGACCAACAAGATGGCTGCATTCGGTCCCTTCGGTCCGTCGTTCCCTTCCGCATTCAGCGACTACAGATCCGCGTCGAATGTGGTCGGTTACGTCCGACACAAACACCGATTTCTCTGGAGAATAATCCGCAGTCCCTTTCAAGAACCGTTCTTCTTCTTCGGTCAAATTCAGAAACGTGCTCGAGAGACGCTCGATGTCTTCTACGAGACATACTGAACGCTGCTTGCGCAGAACGACCGCACGAGAGAACATTCCAGTACGCCCACACGGCCGTCTGTTCGCCTTTATATAGGGCTCGCGGGTAGAGTTGCGTGATATGCGCATGCGCCGAAATTCTAATCGCGAGCATCTCTCGTGGCCGCAGACGAATGCTGCAAATTTCGCCTGACGTGGGTGCACCCTTCCCGTTGTTGCCATCAGTGTAGATACCGTGGAAGAGAATACTGTTGTATTGTAATGAATTGTTAGAGGAAGTAGGTAGGGAGGGTGGAGCTGGTGAGGGGCGGCTGCGGCCGCGGTGATTGGTGGGAGACAGGTGCTGGACGGAGGCGCGCGGCAGGAAACGCGATCCGCGGCGGGGGCCCCTGGATTCGCCAGCTGCCTGCCCCCCCTCCTGCCCCCCTCCCCCGGCACGCCTCGGCGGTGGCCGGTCTATTTCTGCGCCGCATATGGCAGGCGCCTAAATAGCGCACCTCCCGCGTCCCGCGGCAGCAGCTGCCGCCGCCGCCTCCGCACACGCCGCCACTAATTCACATCGGATATTCAACAGCCGGCCCACAATCCTAGCATAACTCTCACCCACAGTGGCTGCCGACGAGTACGTTTCGGTGGCGCCTTAGCATTACTGTAGCCATGGTGCTACAGTGGTGTAATGTCGCTCTCTTGGCACGAATTGCTGCACTTAGCCGGTCGAAGGCAACGCCGCAACAGTTCGTATTTGTATTCCAGGAGCCTTTCTTAAGTGTACCAGGCCACTGATATTTGGTTTGTATCTCGGGTTCATTATGAAGCTAGCCATAGGTAGAATGGAGAACAAGAAATCGAAAAGTATTTTGGCAAGGACCAGGCGGAAACAAATGCCGACCCAGCTCTCAATAATTTAACGAGTATAATCTAACTTCGATAGACCCAATACCTTTCATTCACACATCTTGTTGAATGCCCTACCCGGTTCTCGGGTGTTACGTCTCAGCATGTAAGTTTCCGTAGTGTGCAGGATTTCATGTCACCTGCTGTGTCTGTTAATCAAAATCCGTTTTTAATCGAAGTTTTACTTTTGAAAAAAAAATTATTCATTTTTATCTATAGTGTTTGATAATCAAGTTTTATCGTGACGTTTTAAGAAATCTCTTCAGAAAAATGTATCATCAAATGTTTGTATAGCTTATGGGACTTAACTACGGGGTCATCAGTCCCTAAACTTACAAACTACTTATGAACTAGCTAATACTAAGGACGGCACAGATATGCATGCCCGAGGGGTGATTCGAACCCCCGACCGTAGTGGCCGTGCAGACCGTGACTGGCGCGCCGCAATCCCCTCGGCCACCGCGGCCGGCAAAATTTGTGTAACATCGCTTTTCACGTTCTGACATCACCGGTCGATAAATTTTCGTTATTCGACGTAGTTCCTTGTTATTTTTTAATTGGGACTGCTGCTGGTGTAGTTTTAATTCCAAATAATTAATGTATCCACCAACAGCCGAAAAGTTTGTTGTTTTATTGAACGACCGGTTTCGGTATTACAATAATGCCATCTTCAGGCTACGTCAAGCGTATACTTAAAATGGCCTTTTATACCGGTTTATTTAATAATTCACAGATCCTCAAAAAACGTGTGCTAATACACATGTGACAGCTGATGTCAAAATAAGTAACAGCAATCATTACTTATAAAAGACCATTTCAACAGTTTACTTGGATGTATGTTATGACATAGCCTGTAATACCGAAACCGGTGATTCTATAAAACAACAAAACTTACGGTAGTTGCTAAATACATTATATATTTGGAATTTTCGATATTGCTCATACTTATTACGATTTTCCTTTAACTGCAACCCCCCCCCCCCCTGCATCAAAACACAAGAGATCCCCGATAACTTCAGCGAAGACATCCATCGACAACAGTCTAAAGGGCTGCCGATGTGAATCACTTCTCAGAAATACCGCACAGGTCATTGGGTTCAAACCGTGATCGAAGTAATAAAAAAACTATCGACTATGCCATAAGAAGTATTCTGGTATCTAGAAAACCGTAAAGGACTATAAATTACGGTAGGATTTTGGCCTCCCTCTTCATGGAAACACGTTTCGAAAATTTAATAACCCGCTCGCTATCAACTTCATCACTTGATAAGTTGCATTAGAATCTGTGTTGCTCTGTGTCATCCACATGGATGGAAGTATCGACATTGACGATATCTTCACTCATTCCTTCCTGGGACGAGACCTAAATCTACTGCTGATGAACAGATGATAGCATTACGCCAGTTTAACGTTGGTGCTAGACGCAGTGCTCGGGGGAGGGAGGCGCTGAGCCCATAGAAAATTCTGAAGTAAAAAAAAAAAAAAAAAAAAAAAAAAAAAAAAAAAAAAAAAAAAAAAAAAAAAAGTCCACCAGATCCATTGAACCATGCATGGTCATGTCATTTAAAATCTAGAAAATAAGTAAAAGAGGCTGGCTCATATTAGGGGGTTTTTCTCATGCTCTGAGGGGCTGCAGCCTCATAGCCCCGCCCCTCCTGGATTCGTCACTAGACGATTTTATTCTGAAAACTTTTGATGCAAAAATTATTTTGGCGACCAAAGGAAACCTTCAAATGACACTCTCTTATGCTGTTGCATTTAAGTGTATACAGCGAAAAAATATAACAAAGAGTGTATCGTTGACTACCAATCCGCATCCTGCCATCAGGATGTGGGTATCCGGTGATTTCCTGAATTACTCATATCGATATCGGGATGTTTCCTTTCAAAGGGCACGACCGATTTCCTTCTTTATCCTTCTCAGAAACAATGTAGCTTGTCGATGAGACGATGAAACCTAATCTCCCTTCTTTTGTAAACCTAAGATAAATTGATTTACGTTCTACAACACACGGGCTTTGCTTACAGAGCATTTGCTAAATGAGAGATAAGAGTGTGCTAAGAGGAGCCTTCGTCATTCACGAGTTGGCTGCAGTCCACGGAGAAACCACTAACTCAGGGTGCTGACATCACCCATTACGAAACTCCGATCTCGTAACAAATCAGCGACCGCCGTCTCCTCGTTGAAAAGTAAATCCGAAAGAGTACGCCCGCTAAAGATTAATATAATTCCAAAATTGATTTGGACTACCAGATTATCTGTCACAAGACACCACCGTTGAACAATTTCATTGCTGGATGTTTCGCAAATATCTCCGTATGAAGCTACATAGGGCAGAAACTTAGAAAAGCGCAGTTATGTGATCAGGTATACTTCTTAACTGTGTGGAATGCTTCCTATAACATTCGCTGCTTTCATTTTCGAAATTTAGCATGTTGCTCTATTGGCTGTTACTTCGTGACTAATTTCACCATTGTAAATGTCACTGCATGGACATGATATTAACGCCGTAAAGTGTAAATACTTATATATTCACGTTCTAAATCAGAAATGTTGAAAATTGTGAGTTGCTTGGGGATAGGAGAAGAAATCTGTCGTTTCCGTTTAAAGGAATCATTCTGTCATTCTCCTTAAACACGCAAGAAAACTACTGAAAACCAAAATGTGGAGGGGCGGATGGGTTTTAAGCCTCCGTAGTGTGCTAAATATCTACCCTATTTTCTTGATTAGTTGATGTTCTGTTTGTCCTGTAGCAAAGAAGCCGATACTGCGTGATGCATCCAAAGATGCTTACAACCATCACCATTTGTTTTGATTTTTAGTTTCAGACCATAAGCCAATTGTAGATGGTAATTTCAGTTCTGAATGTTATACATTCCTAAAATAAAATTGCATTACATCAAAAGCAGTACGATTTTTATAAAATTTGTATGGGTGCACTACGCTTATATATGTAAATAATTTCAGTTCTAGTTAATTACAACAAAATGCGTTATTAACTAAAAAAATTGTACAAATACACTACATGTCATATGTCCGTTTAATCTTCTGATGTATCGTATAACTGGGGCCCTTCCGGCTATGTAAATTCTTCGTTTTTATCAAGATTGATTCCAACGGAAACCGTGGTGCTGAGCGACTGTTTTCAAATATGTACGAGATGGCAGGAATCTAGCAGTATTGCCTTTACTGTGACAGATGTATTTTTCGATTACTGTGTGATAACTATCAGGTGCTTAAACTCTAGATAATAACTTATTGAATCTTCATGTTCATGACGTGTCATAATAAAGAAAATATACCGGGTGATTAAAAAGTCAGTATAAATTTGAAAACTTAATAAATCTCGGAATAATGTAAATATAGAGGTAAAAATTGACACACATGTTTGGAATGACATGGGGGTTTTATTAGAACCAAAGAAAAAAAGTTCAAAAAAGGTCCGACAGATGGCGCTGGACAGCTAAACGTCAGTGACTGCGCATGAAAATCGTGTATAAAAGGAGCTGTAATGAGGGAGAGAATCAGATGCACCAGCAGTCGCAGCATGTTGACGTTACCTGGAAAGGCGGTTTTACTGAAGCTGTATTATCAGAATGGGGAATGTGCTAGTTCAGCCATTCGATCCTATCGCCATAGGAAGGGGATTCGAACGGGTAAAGATCCGTTGACAAATGCAGCTGTGGCGAGAATGATTTCGAAGTTCGAAGCCACGGGTTGTTTAGACGATAGACCCCGTAGTGGCCGACCGAGCACAAGGCTTAATGCTGCTGAGACAGTCCAGGAAGAAATGGAGACTGTAGCGGGTTCGTCTATGCACGGGGAAATCAGCGGTCGTGCAGTCGCACACTCGTGCTATCCTTACTAAATCCATCGGCATCATGAACTGTTACCTAGCGATTTAGTGAAGCGGAGGCATCTGTGGTGTGGGCGTTTCAAAAGTTGGCGGAAGATGACGAATGGTTGAGTAATGTGTTGTGGACCGACGAAGCTCATTTCACGTTCCGAGAGTCTGTCAACGCCCACACCTGCAGAATTTGGGCTACCGAAAATACTAGAACTGTCATGGAAACTCCATTGCACGATGAGAAAGTCACGTAAGAATTGGATTTACATCTACCGTTATCGGGCCTTTTTTCTTCGAGGAACTGCGTGATTCTGGTTTTGTAACTGGTACCGTGACGGATGAGAGGTACGCCGATATGTTATATAATCTCATCATCCCCAGCCTGGCTGGTAAACATCTGCTGGAACGTACGATTTTTATTCAGGATGGCGCTCCACCCCCTATTGCTAGACGCCTGAAGGATCACTTGCGCGCGTCGTTTGGTGGTGCTCGTGTGCTCAGCCGCCACTTTCCTCATGCTTGGTCCCAGGTCCCCTGATTTCAGTCCGTGCGATTATTGGCTAAAGTAGCAAGTGTATCGTGATCGACTGACATCTCTAGGGATGCTGAAAGACAACATCCGACGCCAATCCCTCACCATAACTCCGGACGTGCTTTATAGTGCTATTCACAACACTATTCCTCGACTACAGCTATTGTTGAGGAATGATGGTGAACATATTGAGCATTTCCTGTAAAGAACATCATCTTTGCTTTGTCTTAGTTATGCTGATTATTGCTTTTCTGATCAGATGAAGCGCCATCTGTCGGACATTTTTTGAACTTTTGTTTTTTGGTTCTAATAAAACCCCATGTCATTCCAAGCATGTGTGTCAATTTTTACTACTCTATTTACATTATTCCGTGATCTATTAAGTTTTCAAATTTATACTGACTTTTTGATCACCCGGTACATTGCTATGGTCTCGTGTCGCCGGTCTTCTGCTCCCTGCCATTTAGATTTTGAGGTGGCTCGTTTTATGGCCATTTCCAATTCCTTGAGAGCTATGTATGTATATTAACGTCTGTTCTTCCCAAAAAGTGGTAACGCAGTGGGGGTCTTTGTACTCCTAAGCACTTTGTTGATTTAGTGTGCAGTGTATCTTATTTGCCTTTGCGGAACATCCTAATATGGTTGACGTTCAAATGTTTATAAATCTAAGGGACTTAACTGCTGGGTTTATCAGTCTCTAGGCTTACAAACTACTTCAATTAAACCGAGCGAGGTGGCGCAGTGCTAACACACTGGACTCGCATTCGGAAGGATGGTAGTTCAAATCCATGTCCGGCCATCCAGATTTAGGTTTTCCGTGATTTCCCTAAATCACTCCAGGCAAATGCCGGGATGGTTCATTTGAAAGGGCACGGCCGATAATTCCTTCCAAATCCTTACCTAAACACTCCGAGCGTAAGCCCCGTCTCTAATAACCACGCTGTCGACGGGACGTCAAACTCCAAGCTTCCTTCCTTCCTTCTATTTAAATTGACGTATGCCAAGGAAAGACATACATCCATGCACGAGCCAGGACTCGAACTTCCAACTGCGCGGAACCACGCGCGCCGCAGTAAGACTTCTGAGAGCGCTTGGCCAGTAAACCGCAGTTATGATTCATGTCTTCTTCACAGGTACAAAGAAAGTTGTAGATCAGCCCTAACCGATGTAAATGAAACCGACCGTGATGTAATAGCTGTACATCATCTTCTTGATGTGTGCTTAGTAAAATCTTTCCGATGGTTGTTAGTTTACCTGTTCCATGTCTCACCTAATTGTCGCTGTTTCAAGTCACTGTTTGAAGGCCACATGTGAGACCTTTGGATGACACGATATTCCGTAGCCGCTTGGTCGGCCTGTTCGTTGCCGCGGATGCCGCTGCGGCCTTTGACCTCAAGTGACATTTTTTTGTTGCGTATTTTCGTAAACGACCGGGTTAGCTGGTCGCTGTGCAAAATGGTTTTTCAAGATCATAGCTGTTGGTCGGACTTCACTTAAGACTATAATGTTGCCCTCAGTTAAATTACCTGCCTACTTAAGTACTTCCAAATATGCTGTCATAATAGGCATTTGTAAGGTGATTTATAAGGTTTTTGTGGTCTGGTCTACGGCTGCACTTTCGATAACTGTTGTAACATGGTATAACTGCATTGCGTTGTGCTGAAATTGCTCTGTTTCAAAATAGTCTTGAACCTAAATTATGTCGGCGCTTGTTTGTTGATTTAAGAACGAAATAAAAAAATCAAATTTTTGTAAAGTTATGAGACCGGTCTCTAAACTTACAAATTACTTACAAAGCAACTTCTTCTAAGACCAAAACACACACACACGCGCGCGCGGGGCAGAGAGTATCACGAAAATTATGCACGAATTGGGGTGGGAATAATTAAAACAAAGGCGTTTTTCGAAGCAACGAGATCTATTTGCGAAATTTCTTTCACCAGATTACTTTTCCAAATGCGAACATATTTTGTTTGATCAATTTACATAGGAATTCATGATCATCACAATAAAGTACGAGAAATCAGATCGAAAACGGAAATATTTAGATGTTCCTTAATTTCCGAGCTATTGGAGAATGGAACTGTAGAGAAACATCGTCAAAGCGGTTCGATGAACCCTCTGTCATGCACTTAAATGTGACTTGCAGAGTATTTATGTAGATGTAGATATCTGAATAAAATACGTTCCCATTTGTATATTGTGTATGATATCTCATCTGATGCCTGATTGTTTTGAGCAGAAACGCGGTCACATCAGGCACGCCGCCACTATACAGTGCCTTCGATGCTCGGTTATTTCGGACAACCGACACGGAGCGAGTGCGTGGCCGAGCAGAGTCGAGAGGCAGGGCCGTCTTAAGCCGTGCAGGGGCCCCTGGGCACTCTGTGTTTTGGGGCCCTTAAGGAAAATTAAATGAATGCATCAGAATGGTGTTTGGTTAAAAAATTACAAACCAAATACTAATGACTAGTTCGACAAATTAGTCTTTCATTAAAATTAATGATTTCTTTAAAGATTTCCAGAATACAAAATAGACAATTTTTGGAGTATGTCTCTTTCTATGCAGATAACTGGCACACAGATTAGGGGACCCTACAATAAAACAGAATTTTCCTTTGAATGAACTCATCAGAATGATGTATGTTTATTTAGTGAATTTATTTGTTATTATGGTTAGAAATACACAAAATACTACGGATTACTATTTTGCAAATTGGACTTACATTGCTGTTAAAGGTTTCTTTCTGTATTTCTGAAATCCAGAATCTTCTATTATGTCTTCAAAGCCCCACTGTTGAAGGACGTCACTTTCTATGCACATGATTGACAAATTAGTAACTCTTTCCTCTAGTGTAGTCGTTCGTAATTCTTTTACGATTCTCTTTAACTGGGAAAATGAACACTCCATCGATTATAGGGAATTAACTTTTGTAAAATGTGTAAAACGGAGTTGGTGAGTACAGGGACAATGCTGCTTGTTTGCAATTCCGACTGTTATGAAAACCATAAACATTTACATCTGGATAAAAAAAGGAACAGTGAAAGAGTGGAAAGGTACGGTTCCAAAGAAAAAAAGATCAGAGTGAACTAAGTTCCAAAAATGAACGGACTTGCCCTTCTCTAGTATACAACACGGTCATTAGGACCCCATTACACTCTGCAGCGCTCATGCATTCCCTAGGCGCAGCACCACACGCTGCTACTGAGAACGGTGCAGCTGCTGTGTTGTGAGCAACTTTGATGCCGCCGCTACTGGGGCTGTCTAGAGCACTGTATAGTACAAGCAGAACAATCCGCCATTTTGAATCCCACGTTGTAGGTGCGCATTTAAAGACTAACACTTACTGTTTTTAATGTGCTCTTAAGGCCATTCAATATATTTTCCTTACGCAGAAAATATTATAACATAATAAATTTATTTGCTTGCATTTGACTGTAAGGGGGCAAGGAACTTAAATTTAGTGATTAGATGGCTATTTAGAGATATAATACATTCAATTACATTCCAAATTAAGACATGTTGCCGTTCTAAATATTTATCACACACAGTTAAAATACGTCATAATTATCGTATTTTCTGGTTTATAAATGGTACGTCCACATACGTTTACGATAACTAAGAGTTCCATTCCAAAACAGTTACAGAACAATGTTAAATTGCGATATTGTACTTTCCATTTTCCCCCACTCTAATGCCTTGCATATTTTACACACACCATATTTCAGAGAAGATTTGATGTCAATAATGTCTTTAATAACTTTGAATGTCTGGTTTCGTTAGATAACGACTAAAATAAAGTCTCTCTGGTAGCGCACTTTGAAATAAAGTGAATCTTGCCTGCTAATTTTTAAATTTATTGTCTTTCATGTACAACTTCTTTGCCGTTCGCATTTTTTGCAAAGTTCAACCCCATTTTTTTTTTTTTTTTTTTTTTTTTTTTTTTTTTTTTTTTTTGCAGGCATCCTAGTCGCAGCTTGGATTAGGCCTACATATTCCCGTATTGAGAGTCATATTTAAATTAAACACCGAAACAATGCGAAATAATATAATTTAAAAACCACTAGCTGGGTAAAGCCGGCTCCACCCTTGCATCAACTTAAAATACAATTAACAGCGCTTAGATTAGTTCCTTAGTTGGTCTAAATAAAATCAAGAAAAATAGCTTACTTTAAACACACTGTATGTCGTGATATATTAACAATCTGTAGCAAAATTAATCTATTGCTTACATGTATTGGCCTTTATTTTCATTATTACCTTTCTGTGAGCTTACCATTTCTAATACAAATAAAGAAAAATGTGTTGTTACACAGACTGTTACTCGATTTTGGCGTCCACACTTAGCGTCTGGTATTTACAAGCCACCTTTTACGCCGATATGTTTGAGGGAAACGGAAAAAACTTATAGCAAGCGTGCCTGCTATTATTTGAGCAGTTTGAAGCTGCACAGCCAACCATTCTACACTGAGAAACAATAAAATCAGAAAATATTCGCTGATTCACTTCGCTACACCACACAAAGCATACAACGCTGTTGTCGGACTGGGATTCAAAATGGCGGATTGTTCAGCTCGGTATATCTAGTGCTTTAGGGCTGTCTACGCTGACGTCTCGTGGCGTAGGCGCCTACCCGCTGCTTGTCCTGTCAACAGCAGCCCCGTGTGTCGTCGTGTGAAGGGTGCTATTGGATACAAAGTTTCGCCAAGTTATATTTGAAACAGACTGCCACAAGGTCTACAAAAACAGTGTCGCCGTGTGTCCTGTAGCTAAGGCCCGCAATAATAACTACGATTGTGCATGCAGACCAAGTCACTTGCCACATCATATATGACACGTTTCGAGACACTTTGTCTTTCTTTATAATAAATAAGTGCGATAAAAATTCACTGAAAAAAGTCACTGCCTAGGAGAAACGAGTTTCTCGGGGGCCCCATTAAGCTGGGGGCCCTGGGCATGTGCCCCTTGTGCCCCTATGGTAGAGACGGTAGTGTCGAGAGGCGTCATACACGAGCGGCTCGGAAAACGCAACCGGACAGACACAGCGCGTTGCCGGGGTGCAGGAGCACAGAGTAACATCTGTGGCAGGAGCTGGAGCCGGTCTAATGGGCGCCGTGGGACGCGCGAACTGCCGCCGAGGCTGCGGGCTTGCCACATCGCCTCTGCCGCGGCCGCAATTGACGGAGTTTAACATTCGTCAGCAGCGCCTCGCCTCCTCTGCCTCCGCTGCCCTGCCCTGCCCTGCTCTCGCCTCGCCCACTCGCCGTGCCATTCCTGCCCTCCGCCTAACTACTCGACGCTGGCCCCAGACCGTCACTAATTACGGAGGGACAATTATTCGGCCGACCTGGCAGTTGTTTTAGGTGCTGTAACCGCCGCAGTCTAGAGCATGGCGCTCCCTTCTACGTGCGAACTACCGAGGTGCGTTCGTGGCTGGCCGCTTACCTAAGAACAAAAATTAAAGGACAAGACTCTATATCTCAGAGTTTAAGAAAACCGCCCTTAAAGTTGGTGACACTAAGTCGATTCAAAATTGTCTAGCTCCATTGATAATTGTAGACTGAATATTTTTCATCGTCAAGTATGTTGTCCGAAAACGCGTGTTTTCCGAGAAATCTAGAAAAATTACTTTTTCAAAAAATGTTCAAATGTTTGTATAGTCTATGGGACTTAACTACGGGGTCATCAGTCCCTAAGCTTACAACCTACTTATGAACTAGCTAACAATAAGGACGGCACAAATATCCATGCCCGAGGGCGGATTCGAACCCCCGACCGTAGTGACAATTACTTTTTCAACTGCCCCATGACGAAATACGGTAAACAAGCTTCAGCAAAAAACGGCGCTACCCGAATGATGGAGACATCGTTCATGAGCGGAGATTCCCTGATCGATTCATTGATACATACTGTGTTTTTTTTATTATTATTATTTTATTATAGAACTTTCTCCGTTTCGGAATTAGAGTGTTCAGAAAATACATAAATCTATAGGGATTTAAATTTATATTACGCCAAAATCGCAATTTCTTTTTATTTATTTGTTTTGATAATCGGTTTGCACTTATAACAAATATTTCAAGCACTTATGTAAACGCATAAACGCTCAAAATATACCAGATCAGGAGATGGTACCTCTCAGCGTGCAAAACCGGTCGTCAAAACAAATAAATAATTAAAAAATAGCGATCTTGGCATAATATCGATCTAAATTCAAAAGAAGATCGCCTATCTGAAACAAGAGCAAATTAAGGAAAAAATGTGTATAGCACAATAACTGGTTGAATGATCGTTCCTGCGTGAATAAGCGACAATCGGAAATGTATGTTTCTTGATTTCTCGGAAAACGCGCGTTTTTAGGACGTGGTGGTGCGAAGTGCTCAGTCTGCAATTGTCTATTGATGCTTTTAATTTTGACTCGATTGTACTATTATGAAGTTTTAACGGCGGTTTTCTCAAAACCTGGCAGTTATTGAGCCAAAATAGGTAAAAGTCTCTACTTCGTACACAGGCAAAATGTCAAAAATAAATCGAATTGTTTGCCGTGTGCGAGGGCCTTTCCTGTAAGATTAGGCAGACTTGGAGATATGGGCGGAGGAAATACGGGGTAAAATTTTCGCTAAATCCGCGCCTAATGTAACATCTGGCAATGCTTTTACACCACATATCAATACAGTTTTTCCTTTGTCATGACGGTAACTTTCGTGTTCGCCAGTTTCCCAAATCTGATTACGAGTGGGAATCGAACCAATGATGATGCCCCTGGACGAGACAGGTAAGCTTTCTGCAACCACAGCGCACTGGGGCAGAGACTTGAATGAGTAACTAATGTAGGAAATTTCCATGAACTCAGGAAATCGAAAACGCCGATAGGAACTTCAGAGAAGAAGCAGATCCGACATGACTGCACGCCAAGAATGAAGAGCAGCTCTTAGTTTCACAGACGGCTTGCGCAATCGAATGACTTTAAGTAGTGGTTCCGCTCTTGCGTGTTTCAAAGTCCGGTGTGCAATAATGTAACTTTTGCTACTATTCGCTGACAGCTTGATGTAAGTAAAAAGTGAACGGTTGGATGACGCAGCGGTAAAACAAACGAAATTGGCAAGGATGATGAAACGGGAAGTAAACATGTTTCTTTTGATCAAACTGGAGTGTCTAATCTTGGTGTATCCTCCAAAGTGTTCTCCTAAACATTTTTCGTAATCTTCGTACCCGAAAGCGTGGTAAAAAGCTTATTAAGTTGCAGATCGTTACCGTTGTTTGTTTCCGGCCGAGTGATCCGCTGTCGGAACTTACCTAAGGTCAATGACATTGCCCTCACGCCAGTGGTTAATTGTGCATTTTCACCTTATCTCACCGGTTAAAGCAATGCTGGCGACCGTATCTAAAACTACTTCATTACCACTGCAGCTCGCAGAATTGATCCGGGTTCACTGGCCAACAGCGCGCGATTACGTCTCATTGCAGGATACCGTGTAACTCAAAGCGGACCACACAACGAGCGTGCTTTTTATGGCACTGTGCGCTGCTAACAGAGGCGGAAGAAGATTATTAACAGGCATACCGCTGGGTCGATGACAGCCTTGTTTCTTTACGTTAGACGATGGTTATCTTTGCAAACAGTACAGAGATATTTCTTCGGGCAAATTCAGAGCACTGGTAATTTTGAACGGAGATAATGCTTTACAGCAAGAAAAGCTGTTTTAATAGGTGGATATTTTTTACTACACATTGTGTAAAACATTTAGCACGTTAAACAATTTTGTTTCATAACTTACTGGAAAACTGGTCATAGAACAGTAACTGTAGACTGGACATCTTAGATATTTTATTGATTTCTATTACCGAAGTTGAAAAAAGTAATAAATAGGGATGCACTTTCTAGTGCAGAAATTTTTATTCGTAAAATGAATACAAAACAACCAAATCGAACTTTAATTTGGTCAAATGAAACTCAATTGTAACCAACGTCTACTTTTAGCCCAAGGATAAATTGCATTTTATTAGAAAGAGACACAACTGTCCAAGTCATAAACGGCTGTACCCGTTCCATCATTTACTCCTATAATAAGAGTATCATCCGTCCGAAATTGTGCAGCGAGTAACAAATATTTGTAAAGGTGTGCGACCAAACTACCCTAGCGTTACAAACCACTAAAATTAACTTATGATAAGGACAACACACATATAAATGAGTCAGCCGATATTGTAATGTATCGGCTGCTTCAGACGCCACGTTCGTTAGTGAATGAAAGGCAAAAAAATTTTCTTAGGAACGTGTCTTGAAATCAAAGATAGCATGTTAAAGTGAAAGGAATTTTGAGACTGACATTTGATTTACGTTACTGTGAATGGAAGTTCTATATCGTTGAGTTTCTCAGTGTCATTGTATGTGCGCCAACAGATGTTCAAATGTTTGTTAAGCTTTAAGGGACTTAACTACCGGGGTCATCAGTCCCTAAACTTACAAACTACTTATGAACTACTTACAACTAAGGACGGCACAAATATCCATGCCCGAGGGGGGATTCGAGCCCCCGACCGTAGTGGCCGTGCAGACCGTGACTGAAGCGCCTCAGCCTCTCGGCCACCGCGGCCGGTGCGTCAACAGATTTCCAAACATGTAAAATACGGAAAATTTTAAAATTTGTCACACGAAATTCCACTAAAATTGGATATCTTAGTTTTGTACGGTTTTGCAAAGACTGTGACCACGCTATTGAAGTCCCGGAACTGTAATTCAGCTCAGATTGTGCAATAATGAACATCACTGAAACATACCTGCGAATTGCTGTAATGCATCTTAGTAACTTTGTTTTTTCACTCGTTATAAGAGTCCACAACTCAACGCTAATATTTCTTACACGTTTTCACTTCCATATATGACATTTTGTTTGGTTTCCTCGCAAGGTCGTTACTGCGTATTTCTTCAGTCGCTGGGGGCGCCTTCGTTCTCGTCGCCTTGACAACGAAGGGCAGGGCATAATAGCGTTTTGTGAGGGGCTCGAGTTCACTGAACGGATCTGCGGTGGCGGACGCGCCGTGAGGGCCTCAGCCAGGCGGCCGCTGCCGCTGCGGTGATGACACACTCTCTCTCAACGAGCCCGCTAATTGGCCTGGCCTCCCCTTTCTTCTGCGCTGCCGTGCTGGCCGGACCGTCTCTTACGGCCGACGTAATGCAGCCACACGCCGTGTCGTGCCCACTAACGGACATTGCACGGAACCTTTCAGTTTCCAGCCTTTTTGGTATCAACCACAACACTGAACTCTCTCGTCACGCACTTACGTGTGTTGGCCACCTTGGCACTAGATAGCTTCGCTGGCTGGAGCAGTGAGTCTCGCCTCGAGCATAGGTGTGGGTTTTAAATGTGCCGTTACTTTATGCGTATTCTGCAGCTCCGACGACGTGTACATGTATGTGATGCCTGCGGCAAAATGATAGGATATCATTTAAAATTATTGCAACATTTCTGTGTTGTGTGTAAATGTAAATGAGGGTCTGGCTGCTGATGAACGTGTTACCGATAGCAGTCTCGAGTCGACTCACTATTCTTAATTTTCATACTTTCAAGTTTTGGGTCACGTTAGAGTGGACGCACGCTCGAAGACGTCTTACTGCGGAGAGCGTGGTTGCTCGCCGTCGGAGGTTCGAGTCCTACCTTGGGCATAGCTGTGTGTTGTCCTTAGCATAAGTTAAAGTTGTTTGTAAGCCTCGGGACTGATAACCTCAGCAGTTAAGTTCTTTATATTTACAAACTTTTTAATTGTTAGACTGCTCCCCCCCTCCCACCCGCGGCTGGATCTAATATAATAGTGATTCTATTGAATATAGTATCAGTTATGCAACCGAAATCGTGTTTTCATGTCGGAAGGGTCACAGTGCATAGTAAATCATTGCAAATCATCCAGTGAAACGTAAGTTAAATCTGGCGTTCACAAAGAAGTGCATTACTGATGTACATAAACGCTCAGAGACAATTTGAGCAGAGGTTTGTAAATTATTTGCAGATAATGCCGTTGAGTACCTTCTAGTCGTGTCCATTAGAAGATCAAAACAAATTAAAGAGCGATCGAAACGGTATATTCCAGAGGCGAAAAAAATGGGGATAGGGTTCTCTGACTTTCCTAGCTCATTTGATTAATTGTGAGATTTTTGTATTTTCTGTCTTTTCTGAACAATATTTCGACAATCGAGCCAGCCATCATCTCGAGGTGTTTCGAGTTGTGTTATTCCGTATACTCGCTGCCTCTCGAGCCGCTACTTATAGCCGAATTCGATCCTCAACGTCACCACTTCCTTTGATGCTCTTTTGCTTTCCAAGGCTGGCACTCTTATTCCGAAAAAACGCAAGCAAATTCTTTCAGCCACTCCCAACTGTGATAAATGTGTGCTGGACAGCGAAATTATAATCAGTTGATTGCCGGACCCCAAATCGAATTTAATTCGAAACCCTCGTCCCTGTTCACTAGGTTTCTGACTGTTTTATTTCGGTAGCCTCCTAGATTATGTTATACCAGAAACTTGGCGTCAGCATCACGATAATGTTGTCATCGTATTTCATTTCAAGATTATATTCGCAACTGTGCTTGGTTGTTTTGGTCGGATATGACCCTGAAGTTTGTTCCTTCCCTCCTGGACTGCCCTGACAGTCTGCCCAACGTAAGACTTTTTGCATTCGCTTGGAATGTGATAAGACAACTGGACACCGGAGACCTATATCGCCTTTATTCACCGTCAAACTGACGGTTGGGCAGTGACGCAAGGAACGTCATCGATACATGCATCAAAAACAACCAAGCAAATCACCTCTCGATGATCTCTGCCTCGAATACAAAGGGTACAAGGGAAGTTTTGCAATAAGACAATAAATCGCAGAAGGCCGATTATTGCTGTGTTCTCCCAATACTTCGTACTTGATTTGTAGCCGCTGTCCCGAGTCTGTGGGCGCAGTTGTTCACTAAAAGGGTTAGACTGAAGTATGACATTATGGTTACGAAGTGAGATTCGGGCAGTTTTGCAGTACATCTTCGTGCGTGGTTTAAATAGAGACTAGTACTTTGAAGAAACGACTCCTGTACTAGTACAAGATCTTACGTGATCTGGGGTACAACAATATTCAGATGGTGCAAAGAATTCCGAAGAAATAATTTCAATTTGGTGGCCGTCGAAAGGGCGAGAAGGCCACCATCATCAGTACCAGAGGAAAACGTAGATGCTATAAGGCAGGCGCTCGACGAAGACATGCATGTGAACAATAAGCATATTGAGGGTACCTGAGGGCTAAATATACCAGTAATTCGTTCGATTCTCCACGATCATTTGAAAGTAAAGAAAGTGTGTTGTCTCGGAGTGCCTAACGGGCAGACAGCCGCGCGGGAATGGCCGTGAGGTCTGGAGGATCACATTACGGATTTGATTTGATAGACTTTATGCTGTTCCAAAAACTTGACGTTTGAACCATTATACTCATCTCATATTTAGTTTCTTGATTATACAAAGAGTACTAGAAAAGTTTTGCAATGCAGCTTTCTTTATTTTTTTGTAATTTTCGGTACACTAAACACACGACTCCACCTCCGAAACAAACCCCATGTTTCTGTGGGAAGATAAGGCATACTGGTTGTCGCAAGCCATCAGGAGGTCCTCATCACTTGAAAACTGCACTCATTTCCGTTTCATT